>JAZKJV010010763.1:600000-1102667 GCA_037367405.1 Ottelia alismoides | reverse complement strand
CTCCTCGTGAATGGACGGCTGTGATCGAGACTGGAGCGAAGGGGCTAATCGGACGGTGCTGGAGGTCCCTCGAAGAACAGGTGGCCGGCGAGGTTCGCCGGCCTCGTGCGCGGGCTGGGGGCCTCCTCAGCTGCCTCCAAGGATCGGAGAAGATAGGCGATGGCGTCCCGCAGCTGCTGGTAGCTTCAGATGACCCGGCCGAGACCTGGAGGGGCTACGGCGAGGTCGGCGGCGGCGAGCTCCTGGTCTGAAAGTGAGGGGGGCTCAGATGGGTTGAATGAAGGGGCGTAGAAGGTGCGTCGGAAGATGGCGAAGGTGATAGTGTGCTCCGATGATCGGGAAGGTACGCGATAAGGTCGGAATCAAGGAACTCGTCGGAGATGCGATTTGGGCGAAAACAAAAATTAAGCTAAGTGGAAGGGATAAACGGCTACCTGGGTGGAGCGAAAGACTGGGCTGGAGCTTGGCTAGCTCCTGGTCGTCGCCTCGAAGGGCGTCAAGGCCTGAGGCTCAAGCTCTGGTCGAGTGGCGGAGCACGGCGGCGCAAAGCTGCCGGATCAGTGACCGGCCACCTCCTCCTCGCTGCAACACCGGCAAACGGGAGCTGTCACCTCGCTGGATGCGATGGAGGTCACGGGAGTGAGAGTGGGGAGCCAAAGATAGAAAGAGGAGGCGGCTGAGCTCAGGTTATATATGGTGCAGGTCCGGGAAGAAAGGGTTGGGTCCGGCTCGATTGAGCACGGATCCCTAGGAACGATGTCGGGCGAGATTCCCGGATTCCTGGGGGGTAATTAGGACCATGGATTAGGCTAAAGGGAGGTCGGATCTGGCGGGGATAAATGGAAGAAGTCGGGTCCGCGAACCAGACCCGGCTCTGGTGGTCCTGGGGGGGGAGTTGACCGGGGGTCAACAATCCCCCGTGGACCAATCAGAGCCCGCCAAGGCTTAAATCCTTATTTGATTTTTTTGGGCCATTAAATGGCCGAATTTTCAAAAACTTAAAACACAAAATATTTTTATTTTATTTTTTTCTATTTTTTTGTGATTTTTAATTAATTTTTGGAAATTAAAATAAGGTATATACAATATAGGTCTATACATAGGTATATATACAATATATTTTTGTGTTTTTAATTTTGTAATTTTTATTTGATTTTTGTTTTGTTTCTTTTTATTTATTTTATTTACAATATATAATAAAGAGTATTTACAAAAAGTTTAGAAAATAAATAAGTTTATTTACAAGGTGAAATAGATGAGGATGATGGTCTTATGTACATGGTGAAGGGGTATTTTTGCATTTTTGATTTTTAGATTTTTGTTTTGTTTTTAATAGTGTATAAATATGTACAAACATTTACAAAATATTTACAACATATTTTTGGGTGAGGAAAATATGAATAATTTATTTATTTACAAATATTTACACTAGAGCCCCTATCTCCCTCTACTTGGCTTTTATGCGGTCAGGCCCATGCTGTGCCCTCCCTTGGGTTAGGTTGCTCAATATTTATTCTAAATATTTTCCCTCTTTTTCTTTTCATCTTTATTCTTTTATTTTTGCACAAAAACATGCTAATTATCTATATTTACAAACATGCATGCTTTTGCTAATTGACCCTATTTACACATATCTACATGCATTTGCATAGGTTTTTGTAGCTAAAATATAAGAATAAAGAGTGATGAATGGGTATTCATCACCCCCCTATACTAATACTTTGCTAGTCCCATAGCAAACACTTATTTGAAAAAGAAGTGAAAAAGAAAGAAAAAGAAAAAGAAAAAGAGAATGTACATGGATCAAGGTTGATTATTAAACTTGCCTTCATTAAATTGAGGTATGGAGCTTAATCAGATCTTTGGATTATTAATGTGTCGGAACCTTATTTAGACTTAAGCTTAAAACCTAACAGCCTCTAAGTTCCACTATTCTATAACCAAGACTCCTCAATGCTCCAGATCAGAACAAGTCATCAATCACAAACCCTGAAGACCATGAATCCTTTCTTGTCCTGTGCATGTGAAGTCTAAGCTCTCCACCTCAGAAATGGCAACTTGACAACCCTCCCCAACAAGGTAACTCTATGACCTCAATCTGGCCACTTCTTTCCTCGAGAAGCGGGGTATTCCCTTCTAAGTTCAAGTACAACCGGCTCAAGAAGAGGGGGAAGAAGAGAATGGGTCAAGGCCAGCGTAGCCAAGTACCCTTGGGAGCTTGACCAGTGTAGCCAAGTCTCCCTGCTGCAAGCTACAACAGGTGGATCATGAAACCAAGCTTTGCTTATTGCACTTATATACATACTCCGGTGGGATTATCATTTTCTCTCAGACCCACCATTTTTTTGGAGTTCTTTTTCTTTTTTTCACTTTTTTTTTTCGAGTGCATCTATACAACATGTACATGTGCAGCATATATACAAGGAGTTTTTCCTCTTGAGCCAGTAGACTATCCCTCTTTTGAAGCTTTATTGCAACCCACAACTCCCGTCGTTAGACCTCATGGCAACCAGACCAAGTTGAGACGCACTTCCTTCACTAAATGAAGAAGAGAGGTTCCGCCTAGAAGTACTACCCTCATATGCTACCCCAAGCCAAGGAAGACTGCCTCCTCACCATCTCATCCGTAGAGAGCTCGGTGCATAGTGCGGTTGTCCAAGTAAAGCCATAATCTATATGAGTCATGTGTTGTTGTTAAGTGCTCTACTTAGGCTCATTGAGATGACATGTGATCATAGCCTAGTGGACTCAAAGAATTAAGTCACCATGGACCTGAAAAGCCTAAACCTAAGCCCTATAAGGTTCCTCTTAGAAATTAGGTGGATTAAGATCTCAATCAAGCTCCATTTCTCAATTTGATTCCCGGCTTAGTTTAAATGTCAACTATCATCCAGCAAAACTATATACATATGTACAACAAGATGCATATTTACACAAATTTTACAATCATGCAAAAATTTTTGAAAATGTTTTGAAATCATGAATGATGATGCATGAAGTGCAAGTTTTGCAAAAAGATATTTACACACATTTACACAAGATTTTTGCAAACTTTTGATTTTCAAAACATTTTGGAAAATTTTGTATTATATACATAATTTTGATACAGAAAATATTTACACAAAGCTTTACACACAAAAGATTTTTGAAATCATTTTTACAAAAATAATTTGTACACTAGCTATGTATGTGCAAATAAAAGAAGATTATGTACATGAAAATTTTTAATTTTTGTGGTTTTTAGCCATTTTTATTTATTAACACACTCACACAAAGTACGAGTTATGGCTAGAGTATATATGAAATATATACACACCCCCCTATACTTAGCTCGAACGATGTCCTCAGAGTCAAGAGCGATGAAGAAGACATAAACTCGTGCTATGTATAGGGAAGTGAAAAGGAAGGCTATACAAAAGGAGAATAAAAAGTCAAGATGGACTCGGGTCTTCCCCCTATACTTAGGATCAAGTAATCCTAAGTATAGCAGGCTGTACATGAAGGGAAAATCGAGTGGAGAATGTACAGGGTCTACCCCCCCTATACTTTAGGGTAAGATATCCCCTAAGTATAGGCAGCAAAACAGGGATAGAAAGACACGAAGAAAATGACGAATATATACAAGAAGGAGGACATCACTCCCCCTATACTTAAGGTGGAGAACCTTAAGTATAGGCAACAATAGGAGTGATGGAACAGAACGAAGAACAACCCGGTGTTTTCACCCCCCTATACTTAGGATGAGGAATATCCTAAGTATAGCAAAGATAATCCTAAGCGAGACCTGGGGTGAAAACAAGAACGGAAGAAAGAAAGATCAAAATAAGACGAAACACGTATATACAAAAGAGTACAATGTTGAGGTGCCTCTCAACAAGCGCTAGGTTTTACGCCCCTAGCTGGGCGCAAAGGCTAGGATAATCCAATATCAAGGTTCAGGACGGCATCGGTAAGGCGAATGCCGTACTGTCGCCGCAGTCTCGGTGTGAGAACAACGACGAACTCAACAGTGTCAAGTAAGACACCCAGGTATGCAGTCAAGCGGGTGTCTGCTACCGGCCAGTGATATGGAAAGAAGTGATCAGGATCCGGTAGCACAAAAGAAATCCTCGGCTCTGGATCAGACTGGAGTGAGAGTATGGAGCCGAGGAAATCAAACGTGGAGAAGAATGGATCAGTAATAGAATCCCCCACGTTAATCAGTGTCTCAAAAAGGTGTAGACAATCAAGATCAGGAGACTCTCTAAAGGGACCGATATCCGATGCATGAAATAGGATCAGATCAGGCAAATCATCGAATATCTCCAGAATGGGCTCATCCTCGCGAGGGTCGTCGAGGTGAGAAGAATCAGAATCAGAAAGATATAAAGACTTGGTTCCGTGTTCCGTTGGATCGGAAATACTCTCAGTAGTTGAAACCGAGTACTCATCGAGTGCGGCATCCTCCCGCAGATAACCTTCGGGGAGAGATGCAGGATCAGAATTGAGAAGAAGAGGATCAGGATCTAGATGGGCATCTGCGCTGCTGTCAAGTATCCACTCAGTGCACCAGGCTGCATCATCATCTGAAGTGTAAGTCTCGGCAATCTGGAAGCAGGAGAAGGTACTAGTCAACACCGCGGAAGCTGGAAAAGTGTCTGCAGCTGATCCTCTCTCTACGGCTATGCTGGCTGTCAGCTGGTCCTCAGGAAGTGTATCTCTCTCAACAAAGTGGAGGACAAAAGGCTCGAGGACGGGACTCTCTATGTCTGTACTCTCAAAGTGTTGTCCCTCCTCAAGCTGTGGCTGCTGGGCTGAGTCCTGGTAACTGTCTGTATCCGAGAAGTGTCTCTGCAGGAAGGAGACTGACTCCTCCGAGACTGGAAGCTGAAGTGTCTGAATCAACGGCTGCAAAAGCTGGGGCTCCTCCGGCTCCTGGAGTATCAGAAGATCTGATATCCAAGACTCGTCAACAGAGAACTCTGGGGCTGACTCGAACTCCAACTAGAAAGCCAACGGGAACTCAAGTAGACTCTGGGTCCGAACCTCTGCTATCGCTGTCATCTCCTCTGTCAATGGTGCGGCATCATCCAAATCCTCGGACTGGTGTGTAGAAGCTGAATCACCATGTAAAGTGACACACCGCACTGGTACAACATCGTCCACATGTGTTGTCCCGATCAAGGCATCTCGTGTAGAAGAACTCTATGAAAGTAGCCTCGAGATGATATCCAGAAGGTGAATGTCGGCACTGCGGTGTGAACCGCCACATGTGGTAATCACTAGTGCTATCTGCTCTGCGGTCATCCCCCGCATGGAGATCTCTATCAAGTCTGTAATCGGAAGTCCGTGCTCTGGAAATCTCCTCAAGAGGTCAAGAAACCTCGGCCATGCCTCGTGCAATGGCACTAGGGGGTCAACTGAAAAGTCCATGATCAAAGACCGCATAAACTCTGCTCTACGTGGGGGGAAGTATCTCTGCAAGAACTCTCGGCGTAGCTCTCCCCACGTCTCGAATGTCCTCCCCAATCGTCGGTGCCATCTCATGGCTCTATCGTGAAGCGTGAATGGGAAGGTCCTGCTCATCAGCTCCTCTGCAGTGACGTCTGAATATCTCTGTGCTCTACAGAACTCCTCGAAAGCTGACAGGTGAAGATACGGCTCCTCGTGCGCCTCTCCTGAAAATGTCGGCAGTCGCTGAATGTAATCCAACTCCAAGATGAATGGACCTAATGTAGAAGCTGACTGAGCTCCGTGTGCTATCTGCTCCTCCATCCTTCCGGAATAGGATATGTCTGCTAATCTCCACTGCTCTCTCTGGTCACCAACGGAGTGCACTCTCAACTCAGCAACAACATCGTCCGGGTCTCGCATCTGCTCTAGCTGGTATCCTCGGACGTCTATCACAGCATGCCCAGAGTGATAAGATGAAAGGGAGGGAGGAAGCGGGAGGTTGGTCGGAGATCCGACCTCCCTAGAAGGTGGACTGGAGTGATGGTCAGAAGACGGAGAAGAAGCCGTAAGAGTCGGCTCAAAGTGAGGGGGATCCATCATCCAGGGGTAAAGGAGAAGAGAAATGAAGGGAGGTGAGGGAGGGGAACAAGATCGAAGGGATCTGGCAATCAAACAAGATGAACAAGCAAACCCCAAATTCACCTACGCACACAGAGCTGAAGACCGAAGGGATCGGTCAATTATCTTGTCAATTTTATTTTAGGTGATCATCCAATCTATCAGAGCGATTACGTGAGGTCAATAGGTATCCAAATCTCTCTCAACCGACTGTCCCGTACTGAAAGCCGGTAATCAGTCAAGAAAAGATCGGAGGCTCTATCCTAATGTGCGGATCACTCTCTCGCTCATCCAAACCAGACAAGGAGGGGGTTACTCTCCCCAAGACAGATTTTTTCGTGAGGTGTCTTTTAGGTCAAGTATGATTAGCAGTCCCGATTTTATTGTTTTTGTTTTTAGGTATTTTTCAAAGCAAACAAGAACGCCTAACGAATTTTTCGATTCTCCTGATTATTAAGTCAAAAACAGGGGGGAGAAGTCGAAAAAGCCGATGCACGAGAAATCAATGATGCATGCAAAGTCAGAAATGCGTACCTTGCCTCCAGCTCTCTACATGCAAAATGATCCGCGCATAAAATAAAGACAGAAAGTAAACTAAGCTAAATGATGCAGCGGGAAGCCGAGTCCTAGACGAGCAACTTCTAGCGAAGAACCGTCTAACCGGTCACCGACCTCCAAGCCAAAGGGTCCGGTCTTGGCTCGTCCCTCCCCTGCCCGACAAATCGGGGGTAGGAGTAAGCGCTTTACAGGACGAGCTACGGCACGTAGGCTACGGAAGCTAGCGAGTCGGTTATTTTTATTATTTATTTTAAGTAGGTCCAATTACGGTCTATAGGAATAGATAGGCAATTAAGGTGTGTGGATCCTACTCAATTACGTCACAATCACCAGAAAGTCCTAAATCTAGGGGCTCGACAAAAACCGCGAAAAACCGGCAAATGACAGTAAGAAAGAAAAAGAAAACCGCGAGAAAAGCCGCGAAAAACCGCAAGTCCAAATGGGTCCCCCGAGCACACCGGTGCTCGGCGAAACAGACCCGCTACGGTAGTCTAGTCCAAACAGTCTCAGAAGTGTCCTGTATTATTACAATAATAATGAATAAAATAAAATAAAACTATCCTAATACCTCACCCACTCAACTCTCTCTCTCTCGCTCTCTCCTGCAGCTTCGTAGAGAAAGAAGCCGCCTCCAAGTGCTGCGGCTGCACCGGCTCCTCGAAAGTAGCCTCCACGGTCCTCGGGCCCTCGCAAGATAGACAGAAGAGTGGTCAGACCAATAAAAATAATCAAATAATAGAGAAAAATAAAAGAAAATACAAGTGAGGGTATATGTGCAAAACTGTAAATAAAATAATCACACCAAATAAAACAAAAATAAAAATAAGAGAAAATCAAAATAAAACAAAATAAATCAAAAAGAAACTATAAACAAAAGCCGCGAAGAGCCGCGAGCTCCGAAGAGCCGCGAAAAGCCGCGAAAATAAAAGCGAAAATAAAAACAACACTACTAAGTCGTGATCCCCGGCAACGGCGCCATTCTGATGAGCGACCCGAGAGAACGAGGTAAAGGTACTAAATAGGTCGTTGCGACCTCTATCACTCAGAGTCACTCAATCAAGAAAAATATCGAACCGCGAAATAGAAATAAAATCAATCAATCAAGGCAAGCGGTCCTAGCTATAGGATTAACCTGGTATAGCACCCAGGGTCGAACACAAGGAGCACGGGTTGGCCTAGGGCCTACGAAGTAGTAAAAAAGAAAATAAAATCAAAGAAAAGTATTTTTTTAGTGGTTTTTAATAATTTTTATATTTTTTTGGATTTTAGAATATGAAGAAAATAAAAGAAAGTAAAAGCAAACACACTTGATCAATTTATTTAACACACCAAAAATCAAGCAAAAATTCAAGAAAAATGGTTTTTATGTTTTTTAAGTTTTTAAGTGTTTTTGGTGAATTTTTGGGAATTTTCTAAGGTATATTTTATTTTCTAAAAATCAAACAGTGCTCAAAAGAAAGGGCACTGTCCAGCAAGGCCCAAAACCCAAAGATAAAATATCTAAGGATCTCAGAGGGCCCTGGAGGTAATTTTCCTGTATTCTAGAGAAAATAAGGAAAATTTGGGCACCAAAATTGTTGTTTTTGGATTTTTAGATTATTTATTATAATTTTTATGAGTTTTTAGGTGTTTTTAGATTTTTAGGGTTTTTAAGTGATGAAAAATAGCCAAAATTGGCTAGAAAATCAAACAACAAACAAAGAACAGTAGCTAATTTTTTTTAGAATTTTTGGAGGTGATTTTATAATTTTTTGGGATTTTTAAACCTAGACAGTAGCTAAAATAGATGTTTTTGAATTTTTAAAAATACTAAATAAAATCAAAAATGTCCTCAAAAATTCTCAAAAATCCTACAACATGGCAGGAGCCATGTGTCAAATTTTCATCGAATTTGGAGGTGGTTTGATATTTATTCAAAAATCAAAAAGGGGGCACTGTGCACAGGGACTCAAGTGCAAATACCCGAAAGTCTGGGGGTCCAGGTGCAATTTTCCCAGCAAGTCACGCGCGTGGCGCGTGCCTGGGGCACTCAGGGACCTTCTGGTAATAAAAACCAAGTTCCTGGACCTTTTGGTAACTCGTACCAAAAGTCCAGGGGCTTGGATGCAAATATCCCACTAAAATCCGCACATGCGTGAATAAAAGGCTCACAGGGGCACAAATGAAAATACCAGAAAGTTTCTTTTCATTTAATAACAACCCAGAACTACAGGACAATAGCTGCAAATATCCCAACTAAACACGTGACGAAGCACGTGGGCTCACATACACAGGGGCATAATTGCAAAACACAACAAGCACAAGGTCCAAAGTGCAAATTACCCTACGTAAATAAAAGACTTAAAATATTTACAGGACTAGAAATTGAAGACACAAACTACGAGGGGGCCTAAGTAAATTACCCCTTATTGCGCCGACAGTCAGATTCGCGCCACGTGGAGGATCCAACGGCTCTGGATGGGTGGCGCTTCTCTTCTCTTCCGCACGTGGCCGATCGACGGTGCAGAGGGGGCTACGTGGAAGATCCAACGATCTCAGGTGCTGGTGGTTCCTCTCTCTGCTCTGACGGTCCTGATCAGCCCCTCAAGATGATCGACGGTAGCTGCTCCTCGGTGAATGGACGGCTGTGATCGAGACTGGAGTGAAGGGGCTAATCGGACGGTGCTGGAGGTCCCTCGAAGAACAGGTGGCCGGCGAGGTTCGCCGGCCTCGTGCGCGGGCTGGGGGCCTCCTCAGCTGCCTCCAAGGATCGGAGAAGATAGGCGATGGCGTCCCGCAGCTGCTGGTAGCTTCAGATGACCCGACCGAGCCCTGGAGGGGCTCCGGCGAGGTCGGCGGCGGCGAGCTCCTGGTCTGAAAGTGAGGGGGGCTCAGATGGGTTGAATGAAGGGGCGTAGAAGGTGCGTCGGAAGATGGCGAAGGTGATAGTGTGCTCCGATGATCGGGAAGGTACGCGATAAGGTCGGAATCAAAGGAACTCGTCGGAGATGCGATTTGGGCGAAACAAAAATTAAGCTAAGTGGAAGGGATAAACGGCTACCTGGGTGGAGCGAAAGACTGGGCTGGAGCTTGGCTAGCTCCTGGTCGTCGCCTCGAAGGGCGTCAAGGCCTGAGGCTCGAGCTCCGGTCGAGTGGCGGAGCACGGCGGCGCAAAGCTGCCGGATCAGTGACCGTCCACCTCCTCCTCGCTGCAACACCGGCAAACGGGAGCTGTCACCTCGCTGGATGCGATGGAGGTCACGGGAGTGAGAGTGGGGAGCCAAAGATAGAAAGAGGAGGCGGCTGAGCTCAGGTTATATATGGGTGCAGGTCCGGGAAGAAAGGGTTGGGTCCGGCTCGATAGAGCACGTATCCCTAGGAACGATGTCGGGCGAGATTCCCGGATTCCTGGGGGGTAATTAGGACCATGGATTAGGCTAAATGGAGGTCGGATCTGGCGGGGATAAATGGAAGAAGTCGGGTCCGCGAACCAGACCCGGCTCTGGTGGTCCTGGGGGGGGGGGGGAGTTGACCGGGGGTCAACAATCCCCCGTGGACCAATCAGAGCCCGCCAAGGCTTAAATCCTTATTTGATTTTTTTGGCCATTAAATGGCCGAATTTTCAAAAACTTAAAACACAAAATATTTTTATTTTATTTTTTTCTATTTTTTTGTGATTTTTAATTAATTTTTGGAAATTAAAATAAGTTATATACAATATAGGTCTATACATAGGTATATATACAATATATTTTTGTGTTTTTAATTTTGTAATTTTTATTTGATTTTTGTTTTGTTTCTTTTTATTTATTTTATTTACAATATATAATAAAGAGTATTTACAAAAAGTTTAGAAAATAAATAAGTTTATTTACAAGGTGAAATAGATGAGGATGATGGTCTTATGTACATGGTGAAGGGGTATTTTTGCATTTTTGATTTTTAGATTTTTGTTTTGTTTTTAATAGTGTATAAATATGTACAAACATTTACAAAATATTTACAACATATTTTTGGGTGAGGAAAATATGAATAATTTATTTATTTACAAATATTTACACTAGAGCCCCTATCTCCCTCTACTTGGCTTTTATGCGGTCAGGCCCATGCTGAGCCCTCCCTTGGGTTAGGTTGCTCAATATTTATTCTAAATATTTTCCCTCTTTTTCTTTTTCATCTTTATTCTTTTATTTTTGCACAAAAACATGCTAATTATCTATATTTACAAACATGCATGCTTTTGCTAATTGACCCTATTTACACATATCTACATGCATTTGCATAGGTTTTTGTAGCTAAAATATAAGAATAAAGAGTGATGAATGGGTATTCATCAATTACCTTAGAATGTAGTGTGTCCTCAAGGATCTGTTGAGGTTGGAGTTCATCCAATGTGGTGAAATCGATCTCCCGAGTCTTGTCATCTATAGTTACCATAGCTAAAGCTAGGAACGACTTCCTGAGAATGATTGGAGACTGGGTGAACTCTCCACGGTGCTCAATGTCAATGAACATGATGTCTACCTGCAGTAGAACACCTTCGAAAGTAATGATGATTGAATTGATTCCTCTCGACCATTTTATAGACCGATCAACCAGTTGAACGATCTCTTGTATTCCTGCTTGTCTTGAGTTTGAACTTGGCAAACACGGAGGTTGGGAGGATATTTATCTGTGAGTCATTATCAATTCTGGCATGGGTGAAGGTAGTGTCTTTTATTTCACTGTCAAACCTAGGCAACCGCTTCACTTTGCGTCTCTTCTTCTTTCTTCCCATCACCAAGGAGGTGCCCATTGATAGTATTTGTTTCTCAGTCCTTGTCCTCTTATTGCCCGACCTCTAAGGCATCAATTTTTGTCTCACAAATCGTTTGAGGTCGGGGAAGTGATCTAAGGACTTTATTAAGGGAAGCATAAAAATCAGTTCCTCATCGACTACTTCCTTCAAGGTAGGATCCATTTTTGTAGAGCCTTTTCATTTTGAATTTTTATGATTTTTTTCTTATTTTTCATCTTTTTGGTCTTTTTGATAGGTGCATGTTACAAACTGTAGTTTGGAGGGAAAGTTGTTAGTAAAAGAGGGAGGAAGAAGTGACTCCAGCTCTACATGACGTGTGGTCAAATTAGTGTCTTCCAAGTTTTTAAATTCCAATCTGCAAAATCCATGTTCCACTTTCATACGTGGCCATATCGGTATAGAAATGTCATCCTCCAAGAAGTTCTCATGACACATCATGAGAGAAGTCTGCTCGGTTGGAGGATACTACTGAGAACGTAAGATCTCATACTCAACTTGCCTTGACTCAGGCGTGTAATTCTCTAATTCTAGTATAGACCATCTATGTGACAGAATTTGATTGGAGCTTCATGTGTTGGAGTCCATAGATAGGGGGTCTATGGATCGGTATCATGAGTCCAATCCCCAGTATATGTAGGCTCTCCGAATGGGTGGTATGAAGGCTAGTCAATTTGGTCTTGATCTCTAAGGTCAATCAAATCAGGAACATCATGTCGTGCAGGCCTCTCCATTCGATTCCATCGGTCGACCAGATTATACCCTGAGGTAAAGTCAGCATGTGTACATGTGAATGGTCGTCCGGTCCTAATGAGGTGAGAATGAGGTATGTGGAATCACATGATTCTTGCAATCATTGGTCTCATTAGTGGCTTTCTCTTTGAATTGTTCCTTAATTCCATCAAGTAGTCGTGAATACCGTGAGTCAATCAATGTTGGAAGTAGGTCAGGGATGTAAGAATGTGGTGTAGGTTAGGAGCGCGAAGAAGTGGGGAAATCAGTCGGAGTTCTGACATCGCGATCTTGGTGGGGGTATGAGGAGGAATAAGAGGGTGGAGATGATCAAAATATGGTTGAAGAGGAGTAACCTCGATATGATGACCGATATCTCGACATCTTCGAAGAGGAATATGTGAATGTAAGCGGATCGAGGTAGAAACATGTAAGTGCACATAATAACACACAAAGAAACAAACACAAGAGCAGCCCTGAGTTCACCAACTCAACACAGTGATGGTCACAATGTTATGACCGTTTATCTTTTCAATATTGATTAGATGACAAAACAAGAAATCATTTTTTTAACACAAGATTAAATGTGGGTTTTGGTAACTATCTTAGGGATGCGTCCTCATGTCACAACATGCAGAATATCACAAGCGTACATAAGGGTTTTGCTCACCCAAAAATAAGTGTTAATTATAGTCAATTTTTTTGATCAACTCTCATTAGCAGTCCTGCTTTTAAGTTTGATTTTCACTTGATTAATCCACCAAACATGACACACCTAGTGATCAGTCCGGATTTCCTTTTATCTTAAGTTTCAAAACAAAGGCGAAGGGAGTCGAGAAAAATAGATGCAAGAGATGAAATCAATGATGCAAGCCCAATTTAGAAGACTTACAGTGATCCTCGTGCTATACATGTGGGATGCAACAGATAATTAAATTTTTCACTATATGAAATGGAAGAGAGAATATCGTTCCTAAACAGGCAGTTCTATTGGCGAGTGATGAACAATTTAATTTTGACTAATAGCACTATGGTCTAGGTGTCGTTAAGTGTGATGTGTGGTCCTACAGAGTACGAAAACAATCAATAAAAATTATATTAAAAACATGCTATAAGAGTCGCAAGTGCAGGTCCTAGTCGTAATGCAAAAAATATTATAATTTTTCTGAAAGTTAAATGTGACGAAATAAAGTTATAGTATTTTTTTAAGATTTTTCAAGAACATATGTTTTTTATGATTTTATTAATAAAAACAAAGTGAATGTGAGGATTTAATTCTTAATAAATTCACAAAATCAAATTATCAAGAAACAAAATTATATCAATAAGATATGCTAATAAGAAATCCAGGAGAAATGAAATTTCGTAAAATAATATTTGTGGATTTAATTAAAAATATAATACATAAATACCTCATTAATTTATTTTATGCACAAGAGATTTATTTTATGCACAAGATATAACCATTTCTGATGAATTTGGAGAGTAATTAAAACACATTTATACACATCATTTCTGATTTTTGCACAATTTTTCGATTAATATTTTTTAAATATGAATTTCATACCTAGAATTAGGTAAAATAAGTAATTTTTTCACAAAAATAAGTTTAATTAATTAACTAATACTCGTAAAATTCTTATTAAATAGCAAAAAGGTAAAGATTAAATTTCTCAACAAAATGCTATTTTTGAATCAAAGAAATGATACCAAACTGATGTCCATAATGATGTGTAAATGCAGGGGTGTCTTTGCAATGCATAAAATAAAACTTAAAAAACAATCTGTGTCTATGGGCACTTTTGCAATATAGAAACTTAACAGGCTTACTATGTAATTGTTTCAAATTAAAAACAATAATGAAAAAAATAAAATGGACCTTGGGGAAGATGTGTGTTACCAAATTGGAACCCATGGGCAGTAGGGCGGTGCTGGCTTCTAGTAGAGGCATGTGTTGGTGGGCTGTACGGGGAGCTGGTGTGGCGGTGCGGTAGGAGGCTCGGTACACGAGGAGGGAGGCACGCGGTGTAGGCTGCTTCTTGGCCGCATGTGGCGAATGGAGCTGGGACCGTGGGAGAGGGCTTAGAGGTGTGCGTGGGGCAGATCGGTGGTCGGTTCTGGGGTAAGCAATCTGGAACGGAGGTGTGGAGGAGGACAATCGCACATAGGATGTCAGGGTATATGGAGCTACTGGCCACGAGGGGTGTGTACGAGCAGCTGGCGAGGGAGGCTGAGATGAGGGCATGGATGACGCGGGGCGACGAGGTGGTGGTCAGGGGACCTGGGGGTGCATGACATGCTGGAGGAGGAACTTCCCATCACGCGCATGGCGTGGGGGCCAGGGGGCGCACGGTGGAGGTGCAGGAGACATGTTACGGGCGCACGATCACGTGCACAGGTGGTTGGGGTCTACTGGTGGCTGCTGTAGGGAGGCAGGGCGATGCTCGCAGGATGGAGGTGCAGGTGGGAGGGATGGCGATTGGGCATTCCTGCAATTTTATTTTATTTATTATATATTTTTTTCATTTTATAAATAGGAAATCTAAATGTGGGGAGGAAGTGGTTATATACAGGCAGGATAATTATGATAGTAAAGGATGATGATGATAGAGTGGTGGTGGTGTTAGATGAAAATGATATGGTGATGAAAATGCAATGAAGATAAAAAAGACAAACAAGTGATGTCAGATAAATAAAAAAAATGAAAAAGTGAAGATAGAGAATTTATGCGTGGTTCTACAGATTGTGGAGCAACTACGTCGCACTCCAGTTGTTTCCTCAACAAGGTCGGCGAAGATGGACCTTCGAAACATCGCAACGATGGTTGAAGTTGCTGCAACGTTGGAGAAGACCCATATATCTCGTCGGCTAGTCATCGCTGCTCGACATCAAAGTAGGAGTTGTCACCTAATGGCTTCAATGGGGCTCTAACCTTTCTTGTATAATGATGGATGGGGAAGAATGAAGGAAGAGAAGGGAATAAAAAAGAGGAGGAAGTTAGAAAAGAGGTGGAGAAGGTGTCTTAGGTGGGATGTTGGAGTAGAAAATAAGTAAAAGGGAAAAATATAAATAATAAAATAAGATAAGTAGGATACTAAAAATAATGAAGAGAAAATAAATAGAAATAAAAGAAAAATATAAAAACTAAATTTAAAAACTAAAAGAAAATAAATAAATAGTAACCAATAATAGATAAATAATAAATAAAATAAAAAAATTAATAAAAATTAATAAATATTAATAAAACAAATAAATAAATAAATTCAAAATAAATAAGTCAATATATAAATAGAAAAATAAAAATAAAAAAGGGGGGTGACACGTGCCTTCTCCAGAAGCTGCCACGTGTCGCTCCTAGAAAAATAAAGAATTTAATGTAAAAAATCAAAAAGAAATGACAAATGGGGTCAAATAAAAAAGTGGTCTATACTAAAGTTGCTCGTCTCGACGAGATCTATAACTATCGTGAAGTATCTAAAAACAAAATAAATCATATGTACAAAGTATATTTTTGGGTGGTATCTAATAGGTATATAATACCACATGTTTATCTTTTACTTATTTTTTTTTCATTTTAAAATAAGGTAAACAGTGAAATAAAATTAGAGAAAATATTAAAGAAATATTTACAACTTAATCTAAATTTTTGTTTTTTTAATAATAAAGATAGTAAAGATATAAAATAAAGGGGTAGTTTGGTCAATATGTACAATATACAATAGGGGCCCAAAACCAAGTTCACATGCGAATTCTGATTCTTTTGAATTTGGTCTTGTTTTGATGGTAATTGAATGTATATTAATAAAAAAGTGAGTAGGGGTCCAAAGGAGACTGCATGAGATATATATATTCAAGTTTTAAGGTTCTTAGTCTCAAACTAGGCTTTAGGTTTTATTGGTTAGTTTTACAAGTTAATTTTTTTATATTTTTTCTTTATTCGTATTAGTAATATATATATTATAGAGTTGATTATATTCAATTTAAGTTAGACATAAATAAATAAAATTAGGGGATATTTGGTAATATACATGTGATATTTCAAGGGAAATTTGGCATCTTATTTAATGCAAATATGCATGCAAAAATGAAGATATTAATCCTAAATGAATGGATGAGAATTATACAAAATAAATGGAAAAATGCAGCTAATTACTTGGGAACAAAGCTCTATTTTCAACTTTTAGAGTAATGAATCACATATTCATCAGGCCTTGCGAAATGGGACCTTAATGATATCATGAATATCTACCACCACTTAAGTATTGGTCAACAATTTTTTTTAAATTTTCTATCTCTTCCACATAAGGGAAGAGATCAGTATCATCATCTACATGAGGATCACAAAGAGCCATCTATACATTGTCATCCTTGGGAGCAAAGGTGGGAACTGGGATGAATGTGTGTGTGGGCATTGGTTTTGGCAAGGATGCCCTCTCCTCAAAAATCGACTCGAGCAGGTATCTCCCAAAATCTTTTTTATATATATTTTTTAAATTTTCTCATTTTTTGTATTATGAGCGATTGCATGCTCTCATGGGTGTCCTAAAGTGAATCTGTGAATCTAGACGGTGATGCGGCACCGCGTCTCTTATTTAGGCTAGTAAGATCATCTATCCTTTGATAAGATTGCTCTACTTCTTAAGAGCGATGTCCATGAGAGGTGACTCCAATAGCTCAAGCTCGGGTGGATGAGATGGTGGGCACAATGATTATGGACGTGAATAATAATCAAAATCCTATGCTTGAAGGATGAGGCATATATGTACACAAATAAAAGTCAGGAGCATTCTCCTCCTGTTAAAATGGAGGTGGACCGACTAGAGAGGAAGAAAGATCCGTGAAGTTCGGATAAAAATCACTCTAGTAAGCCATCTCCAAAAGAAAAGAAAGGGATTGGGAGAGCATGAATGACAAGTCAAGATATGCAAGAAAAAGGTGCAAATGTGCAGAGAGGGTTGATCATGCACACAAAAAAGAACAAATATAAACAAACAAACAAACCCCTTAATTCACAAACTCAATACAATGATGACCGTGAAAGTTCGGTCTTTTATCTTATCAAATTTTAGAGTTAGGTGAATTTCAAAAAGTTGTACAAGCATGTAAGTAGGCTAGGATTGAGTCACTACTCCTTAGTGTGTACATATCAAGTATAAAATGTTGAATACAATGAGGGGGTTATTCTCACCAAAACATGGATTGTACTTTTTGATTTTTGGTTCGAGTAGAGTTGGCAGTCCTAGTTTTATTAGTTATCACTTTTTTGGATTTTTAATAAAAATACACGAATCATAACGAGATATCAATTCCTTTAGTATTGTAGGTGGTCAAAATCAGAGGGAGAGAGAAAGAAAAGCAATGCAAGCGTAAATCAATGATGTATTCTCTGATAGAGATGCTCATCTTGCCTCTAGCTCTCTTCATGCAGGATGTTAAGCAGAATTGAAAACTACTCTATATGCAACGCAAGTTGATGAAAGCACACTAGAACAGAAGTTGCTATTAGTGGGAAAAATAAGAGCGGACTATCTAGAAAATATACCAATGGTTCGAGAGACTCCTCGATGTGCACCATACTGTGTCCTTCAAGCGTTGTGCGGAGTCTCGCGTAGCGCACATTTTGGAACCAAATAACCAACAATTAGATTTGACTATATCCAAGCATAACAATAGGTACATGCAATTTAATTAGGGCTATGGACCTCAATCTATTGAGCTAGCAAGTCCTATACTAGGTCCCAATCACAAAAAATAAATAAAAATAAATGCATAAAATCACAACTCGTGAAACAAACAAAATGAAAAGCGGTGAAAATGCGAAAAACTTGACGAGGGCCCTAGGTGAATAGACACCCGGGTAATGGACCTCGTGAACTATGAATTGTTCAAGTTCTGAATATTACAATTTAATTTTACAAAAATAAAGAGAAAACTCTCCTCACAAAACAAAACAAAAACTAAAAGAAACTCTCCTCCTACTTGCTCCTAGTGGGCTCGGGTGCGTCAACCTTGTAAGAAGTCGCCATTGTCGTCCAGTACCTCGCAAGAATATCAACAATGAAAGTGGTCGGAATTGTCAAATAAATAAGAAAAATAAATAGCTAAAAATAAAAGGAATAATAATGTACAAAAATGAATGCTACACTCCTTTGCTACTCAGCAATGATGCCAATTGTTGAAACACTTTTGGAGAGGGTCTAAGATATCCTCACAAGGCTAAGAAGTTGTCACTGTGGTGACCACTCTGTAAAGGTGATTTAGATGACAATTAACCTATGGATATGTATAGCAATGAAAAACAAAGGCAGAGTTAAAATTATTTTATTCAACTCTACAAAATATGTGTATAGGTGCAAGTGTGTAGAGTATCGAACATAGGGAGCAATATGTGGTAGCACTAATTATTATTTAAAAATAATAATGAATACATAATAATATATATTTTTTACAATTACTCAATTAAGTAATCAATTAATTGATGAATTTGTGGGTATTCAATTAAATTAAATAATTCTTTTTTTATATATTTTATACTTGTAATAGAAATTTATTTTATAATTTCTATTTTATTTTCGTAGTTTTCTAATTTCTATTTATTTTCTTTTTAATATATATAATGTATATATATAATTATATATAATATTTGTAGAATATAAAAAAATATAATTATAAATATAATTAAAAATAAGAAATATTTTTAAAAATAAAATATTATTGTGTTTTTCATATTTTTCGAATGTTTTTATTATTTTATATGATTTTTTGCTCATTTTTAGGCTTTTTTAAAGTCATAAATACACAAAATCAGGGACTTTTCAAATGGGCCGAATTATTTTGGAATTTAAAAATACTAAATAAAGTTAAAATTTCCAAAACTATTTCTAATATATGATATATAATAAAAATAAAATTCAATGATAGAAATAAATATTTTTAAGTTTTAAAAGATTGTTTTATATTTTTTTATAAAGATTTTGGAGATTCTTAATTTTTATAGATTTTCTTATTCTATTTTTAGGAATTTTTGGTATGAATGCACAAATTATAAAAGGAAACCGTTATTATTATTTTATTATTTTTATATACAGTTT
The DNA here is from genome assembly GCA_037367405.1 of Ottelia alismoides. Lineage (NCBI taxonomy): Eukaryota > Viridiplantae > Streptophyta > Magnoliopsida > Alismatales > Hydrocharitaceae > Ottelia > Ottelia alismoides. The sequence goes on along the minus strand of JAZKJV010010763.1, from coordinate 1,083,461 downwards.
TTATTTTTTTGGATTTTTTTAAAGCAAACAGAAAATAAAACGTACTATCTTGATTTTTAATAAATAGGAAAATGCATGAAATGCAAAAATAAAATTTTAGTGTGGAAGAGAATTGTATTAGACACATTATCCTATTTTTTTCATTATTTTTGGAGCATAGATGATATATTTAGAAACTAGAAAACAAAAACAAAAATTAATTTAATTAACAAGGGTATATTTGCAATTAAAATAAAGAGTAAGGTACGAAATGCAAAATACCCAAAAGATTTTAACTAATATTCAAATTTTAAAGAATACACAATAATTATAGAACCCACGAGGGTATCCATGCAAAATGCATAGCTCACATGGGTGGTCATGTGAGCTAAGCTGGCAAGGACGAAAGTGTAATATAAATAAACTTCAGCGGTTAACTTGTATTTTTCCTACAAAATATTAAACATATTAAATAATTTGTAGGACTAAATAAAAAGAATGCAAAAATCAAGCGTATAATATCAAGCGTATAGTATGAAATATGCCTCACCCCCCACATGCGTTGGATTGAGCAACGTGGATGACTTCACTTGACATGTGGTGCGCTCTCCTTGTGCGATGGCGGTTCGGGCTGCTACGACTAACATTAGATCCCATATTGGGATCCAATGATGGAGGCTCACTTGATCTGACAGTAGCTACATCCTGGGAGAATGATCTTGATCGGACAATGCTAGATGGCTCTCAACGAATAGGTGAAGAACTGTTGCCCGACAAGTTTGGATCTACAACTGCTCATGCCATGAACCTTCATTCTTGCTGAGGAGGTTCTGGTGAATCTTAGGAATTGTGCGCACTTGGTGAATCTTCATAAAGCTCCAGGACCCAACGATGGGGTCCTGGAGAGTGGCGAAGTAGAGGGGGACCTGGAGGTCTTGTTCGGGATGAAATCAACCCTTAGATGGGCCCTTCCAGGAGACGTACCTTCATAGAAATATCAAGGGGGCTCCGTTGATGCTTCTTGGGACATTATTGGCAAAAATCGAAGGGGTGATGGCAGTGGTGGTTGAGGTTCGTTAAAGTGGAGGAGATGGACCTCGAAGGTCCAGATCAGTCAGTATATAGGTGGTTTATAGTGGGAGAAAGATGGACAAATGAAAGGTGGAGGTAGTGGGATGATCAGTGGGAGTCAGGACAGTAAGGGATGGAGACAAATGGTGGATGAAGCTCAAGAGCTTTGGTGAAACTAAAGTCCTATATCTAAGATGAAACGAGCGATAAAATCATGAACTAAAATACAGAACATAGCGCAATAATTAATTCTACCTAAAAAGGACATAGAAGAATCTCGATTTGGCTAGAGCCAAAGAGATGGAACCCCACTGCGAAGTACCACCAGAGATGGTTGGGAACCACTTCCTACATCGCCCTCCACACTGCAAAATGGTGTGGCGAGCTCACTTTCACCAAGGTCGAGCCCTTGGGCACAAATTGAGGGGCTGAAGTGGAGCAAAATGGAACCAAAGAACAAAAATGGTGGAGACGATACTATACACATAGACAAGTTGATGTAGGGTAATCACGTGAATAAAGGATGGTACAAGGAATAAGAAGGGCCAACGTGATGTGTCGATGTGTCGGCAAGATCTTTCATGAAGGGAGTCAACAACATCAGGCTGTGAATCATGGAGTAGAAAATCGAGAAGAGTGGAGGGTCATCAGTTTTGATAGATACAGGAGTAGGGTCTGAGGAGTTGATCGAAGTCAATGAAGAATGCACTGGTTGGCCCACGTAGAACAACCAGAAAAAAGATAACCGAAAAATATTTGTAAATTAATAGGAACAATGAAATGAATAAATTAAATTTCTTTTTATAAAATAAAAAGTTTTTATTAATTTAGGTAGTATTTAAAATATATTTTTATTTATTTTGTGGATTAATTTATTTTGAATTTCTTTTTACAAGTATAAATATAGGTGTGTTTACCTATGTTTCGAATATTTTTATGTTTATTTCATATTTTAGATATTATTTTTTTATATACATATTTTATATAATTATAAATAATTTCGGAATAACAAATATAATTTTATAATATTTTTCTGAAGTAATTTGTACACTAAAATAAATAGATGTATTTATTATACATGTATATATGTGTAATTCGTCTACGTATTTTTTTATACATTTTTCTTTTGATTTATTGTTAATGTTTTTATTTTATTTTAATTATGTAAATATACTATAAATAATATTTAAAAACTTATAAAAATACAAATTTATGAAGAATATAAAAAATAAATAAAATGAATATTTTATTCAGGTATATTGCACAATAGGAGTCCAAAACCTACCTTTTCCATATTAACTTCAAATTAAATGAAACACCCTTCATTAAATATCTTATAAAATTCTTTATACAATTACAGTGATTTTGTTGAGTTTTGAGTTCACGTGGAGACGATATGGGTTTGGGAAGTTTGGGTTTTGGGTTTTTTAATTGTATAATGTACACTATATACTATTTTTATGTGGCATCAATTTTTGTAATTTTTTATATTTATTTACCTGCATCTTTCATGTACAAAGTTTACAGATTTGATGTATAAATAATAAAGAGTAAAATGGATCCCAAAAATGAGTTTATTTAAGAATAAATAATTAGGGCTTTTATCGTGTTTCTGACCCTTATCTCCCCCTACTTTATTACTTATCGATCTAGTCATCATGATGCCAAGGTGTCGGGGTTTAGGGTCATAAAGTTATTTTGTCATTTTGTTTCCTTTTCTTTTGATTTCTTTATTCTTCTAATTTTGCTTTAAATCATATATTTTATATAATATTTATACAATAAATAGTAATTTTAATTTATGCAAAATAATGTTATTTACATGCATTTAGCTAGTGGTAAACGACCAAAATGAAAGAATAAAGGTGATGAAACAAAGATTCATCGGTTACCCGAACCTCAGGAATGAAGTGGTGCTTCAGTAAAGGTGGACATATCGCAGTGGTAACCATTGGCACACCCAAATCATGCTAATCTGACAGTCAATGCGTCACAAAGATCTTCTCCTTCCTACACCTCATGCAACAACGAAGACTGGTCTCTGACGAAGGTGTGCTTGCTCCTCCGTAGAACTCTACTCCTCTAGAAGGTCGAGAGACCATTATATTACTATGGAAAATTAAGTTCTCTGATTTCTCGGTAAATGGTGTTCACCGGATCTTGATGTAGGATATCAGAGTGCTCTCATTCTCTCTGACCATTGAAGACCTTCGCTATCTACAATGTTTAAACATACGACCAAAGCACATGAGCTATTCCTAAGGACTTAAGGATGATATGTGGACATGATATGGAGATGAACCCTATGGGCTCCTTCATCTTGCAGATAGAGAATGGCAATGTAAGCAATTGAAGAGTTCTATATACGGATTAATGAAAATGGATGTGCGGAGATGATCAAATTATGGAGATGGTGGGGAGCAGATTAGATGGTGATATGGTTATATTTGTATGATCAGATAGCTTGATGAAATGCAAGAATAAAGAAGAGATACTATACCTTGAAGTGAAGGTGAAGAACTGGGAAGAACCGAGGATGGAGGAAGACAGGTTGAAAGTGGTGCTTATTGCCCATGTCTTCATGTCAGAACTTGAGGCAACTGGATCCAAGCTCAAGCAGCTCTAGAAATGCCTGCAACTTGGCATTGCAACCAAGGATCTCACCTAAGTGACCTCGCCACTTGTTACTAAACACGCTCTCCATCACAGAAGAGGAGTAGGGATAATGATGGTGTATCACAAGTGGAGGATGGAGGTAATAATGACCGGAAAGATGGTTTTCAATTATTGAAGTTGGTCACCGTCAAGTGTTTAACAAGATGGTTTCAACAACCTTTAACAAATGAGAGAGATAGGATTAGATAGGGATGAAGGGTTGCCGTAGAAGAGGATGGTTGGAGGAATAAGATGGTGGAGTAAGTTGGGTGGGAGGTTAATGGAAGTTGTCGGGATAATAGGTTTAAGTTGAAAGATTGATGAAAGGTTGCGACATATGGATATAATATCTGGAGGTTGAAGGGGATCGAGATACCATTGGATTAGATGATCCAATGACCTGGATTGAGGTGGGTGTATCCAAGAGAGTGGGCCACCTTGTGCAATCTGAAGGCACCACACAGCCTGATCAGAAATGAAAGAAATGTAAACAATATAGAAAATTACAAATAAATTAGTTAGAAAATGAATCATGAAAAGAGATGAACATGAAATTTGTAGATCTTTATGAGATCTACAACTTTCGTATAGAACTCGAAGAGAAATAAAGTCATCTAGACAAAGTAAATATTTTTACATGTAGTCTAAAGTATTAAATTACTTATTTTAAGTTTCGTTTCTTTTTTATTTTTACTTTATAAAATATGCTAGTTTAATTATATACAATATTAGTGTAATTTTTATTGGTTTTTTAATAAATTATAAAAACATAAAAGATAGGCATAATAATAGGACATTTAATATACAATAAATATAGATAATTATTTACAACATAGTGTTAGTGAATTAATGTTAATTGTTAAGGAATTTTACTGGTTTACTTATGTACGAGAGCTAAATTAGACAAATAATGTAGATGAATCAGTGATTCATCAGTATCCTAGTTACATGGTGTGCTATTTTTATATGCATTTTTTGTATTTTTCTATGTATTTTTATGTGCATGTTTTGTGCTGAAAATATTTTTATTTGAGGTATGTAAGAGTGTGTAAACATTAGTGTAAGTTTGAGATAGATATAGTGTTTGAGCTAAAAAAGGAATAAATAATGCCAAAATTAATTTTAATAAATGGAAAATGCAATGAAATTTTAAATAAAAAATATAAGCGTGTTACAACATCATTCAGAGCACATCTAGTGTTTTTTTGGCAGATTTATAGAGCAAGGGAGCTATTCAATACAAAATACAATACATAAAATAATTTATATAAGTCGGATAGAGGTATAATTGCAATAAAATAAAAGTACTAGGGGATGCATGCAAATATACAATAAGTTTTGAATTGAAATATAAATTTTATACACTGAACATAAATACCCAAATTGTGGAGGGCTTTGGTGCAAATTTGACAACTCACAAGGGGGAAACATCAGCTGACCTGGCACCAGACCAAATTGCAATAAATAATAAAGTAGAGGCCCGGTTGCAATTTTTCATAAAAATATAATGAAATAAATTATTTACAAGACTATAAGAAAATTATAAAAATATACGATGTCCTAAGCAAATTATCCCTTAATGTGTGCTAATTGGAGGATGGAGGTGCGTCCAAGTGGCTTTATGAGCGATCTTGGAGAGGTGCCGCTTCTATTTAATTCAAGGGCCCATATTAGATCTAGGGCGCAAGCTTGATACGATGATGGGGATGATGGTTGGATGAACTTTGAAGAAATCACCGCCGACAAGTTTGTTTTGTTGATCCCATATGCTTCTGACCTCCTCCTCCTTTACTGATTACTGCTCACCTTCATGGGGGAATAACATGTCGGCATGGTCTTGAAATCGCCCAGGGCTCTCCGGAGGAGCCTAGGTGCTCGGAGAAGCTGGAGCCACTGTATTGGACTTAGGATGAGGCAACAGGTGCTCGTTTTGATTGTGGACCTGTGCCAAAAGATAGAGGGGCATGAGCAGAAGGTGCTCAACCCTTCAGTGAAGCCAGGTATGCATGTGGAAGGCGAGTCGATGGGAGCATCAACGAAGGAAGCAGAGGGAGCTCTAGCGGCTTGATTACATGTGAGAATCGAGATGGAAACATGAGGACTTTGTGGAGAAGCGCAGGGGTTAAGGAGTGAAGATGTAAATGGGAATAGAACAAAGTTGATTCATAGCTAAATTTGGTGCATGAGCCTAATGTTATGACCATTTAAATTTAAAAATCAAACTATAGGTACTTACCTTGCATTTTATTCTAGTAAGTTAAAGTTGTGTTTAATTTAGCCATTTGATCACACCTATAAGGAAGTTACCTGGAAGCTCAACGAGCTCTAAAACATGGAGCTGGTGAAGCTCACAGAAGGTGGAGTCCAATGAACATGGATCTGACACTCTGCCACTTTTTCCATGCCAAGGAGGCCTAGAGTCTGACTTGTTATCATCAGGAACTCAACAGAGGGGCCCAACTGTGGTTACAGTGACTAAAGGGACATCAAAAAGCAAAAGGAGGTCAGACCTTCTTATTTATAGGCGGAGGTCTAATGATTTGTTGAAAGAAGTTGGCGTACAACTTAATGGTGGTTGGTGGGGACTCCAACATGGGTGAGGAGAGGATTTTCAGGGTTGCACGATGGTGCAAGTCTCAATGAAGATGGAGGCATGGAGAGTGGAGTGAAAAAGGGAGAAGTAGGATAGGTGGCACCTCGTACACAGGCAGCGAAGAGGAGCATACAATTTACCTATGTCAACATTTCCCAGCCTCTGGTTGGTCCACCTAGACCAACCAGGAAATTCTAATGCAAAAAGCATTGTAAAGCAGATATTAATTAACAAATGAATTAATTAATTTTTTAGTAAAACATAAAAAATGTTTGTAATTTTATGTAGTATTTTATGCCCATTTTTTATTTTTACAATGCCATTTATATCATGTTAATATTTACTTGTTTATATATAGGTAAATAAACATGTATTTAATGTATATATTTATTTAAATTTTATTCTATATTTTACATGTTATTATTATTTTTACAAGTATTTTATATATTTATAACTTATTTAAACATATATTTAGGTATTTTTATTACATTTATGTGTTTATTTATGTACTAAAATAAATATGTATGTATATTATATAGATGTATATATAAGTACAATTCACCTATGTATTAAAGTACCCTATTTTATTTTAATGTATTTTTAATGGATTTATTCTTATTTTATTATGAACATAGATTTTAAAAAATATTTACAAATTGTAAAAATAAAAGTAATTGAAAATTATAAAGTATAGATAAATTGAATATTTTTATAGGTATATTGTCAAATGAGGGCCCAAAACCAAAATTTTGCATACTAATTCCAAATTAAATGAAACCACCTTCATTAAATGAAAAATTTTATTTTATAAAAAGTGAAGGTGAGTTTGGTTAATTTTGAATCTATATGGAGAAGCTACGGGTCTGCAATGATTTCATTGTGGCTTTTTATTTTGTGTGTCTCGAGTACATTGTTCACTATTTTGAGTGAAATAAATTTGATATTTTTCTTTATAACTTTATGTAGAAAATTGATGTTCAAACTTATTGATTAGAGGTGTAAAAAGAATAAAATAAAAGAGGTCTCAAATTGTAATTATTAGCCTGTATTATTAGGGTTTTTGAGTGTATTTTCTTTACAAGTGGTCGCTCTATCTCCACCCACTTTATTCCTTGTCGACCAAGTCATCATGATGACTAGGTCTACGGGTCTAGGGTCACTCAATGTCTTTGACACTTCATTATTTTTGTTTTCTTTTCTTTATTCTTTTATTTTAGCAATAAATACATTATTATGTAAAGTATTTTATACAACTTTATTTCCTATTTTTTGTATGCTTATTTTCACAAATTAATGATATATACATGAAATTTTCTAGGGATTTAAGGCTAAAAATGAAAGAATAAAGGTGATGAAATGAGGATTCATCACCCCATATACTTGCCTTTGCATGTCCCTACCAAACACTTAAGCAATAAGTGCAGAAAAAGGAAATAAAGAAAAGAAAAAGAAAAAACTTGGAATTTTTTTTACTTTTAAACTTGACTTAATGAAATCAAAATTTGGAGCTCAGTTAAGACCTTTAGTTTTATGGTTTGTTCGAAACCACATTTAGGATTTGAAGTGTGACACAACAACCCTTAGGTTACATAATCCTTTGACCCAGTTCTCTTCACAGTCAGGTCAGAAACGCCCTCTTAATCACATGCTCTTGCTACCTTGAGATGTTGGAACCATGTGTGTAAAATTTTTAGCTCTTCACAGACAAATCATTCAACAATAAACGAGTCTGCTGCTCTGGTAACTTGTCCACGTAGAGACATATATTTCCTTCTAAGGTCAAGTGTTGTTGTTATTTACAATTGAAAAAGGGGGAGAAGCTAGAATAATGGGAAAAGAAGTAGGAATGGACTAGTGTAGTCTTCATTCCCTTATGAAGCTCGGTCAGTGTAACTGAGTCTCTACCAAGAAGCAGACTTTTTCTGGAAGCTCAAATTTTTGTGGAATTTAGTTGTAGGCTTCTTCTTTTATTTTTCTTTAACTTTGCATTGCTATGCATTCATGTTTGCACCAACACATTCCTCATCCAAAGCATTGTTTTAATCCAGTCTCCAATTTTTAGATATCATTGTTACCAAAAGAAGTGGATTAGAGTCTCGGTTTCAACAATCCCAAGAATGGTTTCTAAGCCACCCTTCACGAAGCAGCCTGGCATCGTCGCATCTTAGACTCCAAGATCTTTCAACATGCCATCTAGGTTGACATAAGTGTTAAGTGTGAGGATCTAATTAAGCCATTATCTCAAGAGTCGTGCGGATAATATGAAGAATTCTAGTTAGACACATTAAATCGACTCATGAATGTAGTATCATGCAACCTAGAGAATTAAGTCAAGGAAACTTGAATTATCCTCAATTTTAGTCCATAGTGGGTTCATCTGAAATTAAGTGTATTAAGGTCTATAGGAAGCTCCAATCTTCAGACTTTATTTTAGACTTGTTCAATTATCTTTATCATTCCAAAAAATGCAGATGTTATGCAAGAAAATATTTTTGTGAAAAAAATATCTGATTTTTAACTTTTTATGGAATTTATGGAAAAGTTTTTCAAAATTTATGAAATATAGAAAATATTATGGGTTTTTGGTTTTATAAATTTTTAATGATTTTGAAAAATAAAAATGGTTAGAAGAATAGTTATTTTCAAATACATACGTGGAACTACAAAAATATTTACAAGAATTGGATTAAGAATTTACACTAGGTACTTACAAGATTTAAGTGTTAGTAGTTATTTACAAACTTTTATACAATGAGTATGCGTGTATACCGTTTTGTTTGTGTTATTAGTACTCATTGTTATTTATAAATTCCTCAAAAATAATTTGTAAATATTTTAACAAATATTTCTGAAAATTATATTTTGAAAATTATTTTTACAAACAATTTTGCAAATATTTACAATCTTTGAAAATCATTTTGTAAAGATTTTTCAAATAGTGCGTAATATTTTGCAAAATATTTTTACAGACATTTTCGAAATCATTTGCAAACTAGATTTTCAAAAAAAATTCAAATAAATGAAACAAAAAATTTCAAACATTTGATTAAGAATTTTACAGAGGTTTGAAAACGTTTCACAAAGGTTCCGCAAATGGTTTTTCAAAAGATTTTGTAAGATATTTTTTACAACCACTTTTCAAATTATTTTGCAAAATATTTTAAACCGGTTTATTATCCTTATTTACAAAGAATTTTTGAAAAAAATATACTTATTTACAATGTTATATTTATAGTTTATTAATTGTATGGTATATTAGCCATATTATTGAAAATATGCAAGTAAGAGTTATGGCTAAAGTATATAAGCTTTATATATCAACCTCCTATACATAGCTTAAGCTATGTCCTCCTAGGTGAGAGAGAAAAAGGAAGACATAACTCATGTTACGTATAGGAAAGTCTATATTACAATGACTAAAAATAAAGAATAAGAAGTCGACCATCCCCCCATACTTAGGATCAATTAATCCTTAGTACAGAAGATCGTATACAAAATGGGCATGCCAAAGGATAAAAATTCACGAAATCAATGGACTCATTTTCTCCCCCCCCTATACTTAGGGTAAAATATCTCTCAGTATAGATAGAATGTCAAAAATTGGGGAACAAGCGAGAAAATGAATAATGAATAACATGAGGGCACTCACCCCTCCCCTACTTAGGATGAAGCATATCATAAGTAGAACATTGATGAATGAGATGAGGGAAACACAGAAGAAATAATTAGAAGAATGAAGACAAAATTAAGAAAAGAACATAATCTAATATAATCAATGATATTTATAGGAGCATTGTCCCACTCTACTGAAGCTATTGCAGCAGTGAAGTCATCATCAAAAATTACTTGTACAGAGTCGACAATGCCCATGAGTGTATCATGCTCTAAGTACGGCTTTAACCATTGTCTATTGACTATGAAGGGTTGTGCGTCAATTGATAATTCTAGTATCAAGACACTTCTGTTGTCACATATAATCCATACTCTATACGACCCTGTCCATTTGCTCTTTAATTTTCCTGGGAAAATATTTAATTTCATGTCAAACAACCAAATTTTTTCCATGTTAGAAGGTAATTCTTCTGATGTGTTTGGCATGCCAGTGTTTGACCTTCTCTTAGTACATTAGGCTATTATTGCATGCATAATTGGTGAATTACACTACTCTATTCTGATCTAGATTTCTCTGCTAACCACCAATCTGTGATTCGAGGTGACAAATGTCTACCCACAATGATTTGTGATTTAATTCCGTTTGCTGGTGGCATGGCTTTTTGTAGATAAGGTGATAGGGAGACATGCCCATGGGAGACTTGTAGGTCGTTTCATATTCCAGAAAACTAAGTCCAAAAGTTACGACCAATTTATTCTATTTGGCCTTATAAGTTTCTGCAATATCATCTTGATTTCTCTGTTGGAAAATTTTGCCAAGCCGTTTGACTGGAGATGATAAGGACATGCGACCCGATGATCAATGTCATACTTCTTCATTAATTTATTTTCCTTATTATTGATGAAGTGGCCGCCTCCATATAAAATCAGAATCTTTGGAATTCCAAATTACGAAATGATGTTATCTTTCAAGAATCTACATACTCTTTCAGCTATCTACGGTTCGAGATGGAGTGGCTTCCACCCATCGAATGGCATAATCTGCGTGAAGAAGGATGTATTTGAAGACTTGACTGTTAGGAAACATACCCATGAAGTCAACGCCCCATGCATCAAACACATAAGATATTTGTATGAATTTGAGGCGTATGTTATCTTTAACATCAAGTGTTTTCCAATTTTCAGACAGTCGGCATAGGCTTTTACATAATCATTTACATCCTTGAATAGTGTGGGTCACCATAGGCCAAACTACAATATCTTCGATGTCGTTCTGTTCCAGGAATGGCTTTAACTAGATTCAATCTTATGATAGTGCTCGAGGACACTTGTGTACTCCTCCTGAGGAATACATCAACACCATATGCAATCCGCTCCTTCTCTAAACAAATGTGGATCCTCCCATTGATAAAAATGAATATCGTACATTAATTAGTCCTTCTCAATTCTTTTCCAATCTTGTGGAACTATCCCAGAGATGAGGTAGATCACAATATCAACATACCATGGAAGGGACTGGACTCCTCAGGAAAAATGTATGTAATCGGTGTACTACTTAGATGAGTATCTTGGCATTCAATTATGGAGAGGTGATTTGCCACTACTTTTTGAACTCTAGGATTATCTCAGATTTTCAAGTCAAATTCCTGGAGAAGCATCCATCTGAGTAACCTTGATTTGGCATCCTTCTTCTGTTGTAGGTATCAGAAGGCAAAGTGGTAAGTGAAAACTATGACTTTAGATCCGAGAAGGAAGGACCTAAACTTTTCAAAATAAAAAAACTACAACAACTCGTTCACTGTGATTGTATAAATTCTTTATGCTCAATCTAGAGTCTTACTGGTGTAGGTAATAACATAGGGCAACTTGTCCCTTCTTTATCCTAGAACAACCACAATTACGAAGTCAGATGCATCCTTCATGATATTGAAAGGAAGAGACCAATCTAGTGGTTGTAGGACTGGCTCTATAGTGACTAGTTCTATCAACTGATAAAAATAATGGAGAACCGTCTCATAAAAAACAAACTTGATCTCCTTGTAAAGTGGCTCTATGAGAGGTCAAGAAAGCTTGCCGAAGTCCTTAATGAGTTGATTATAGAAGCTGGCATGCCCTAAGAATTACTTAACATTCTTCACATTATTAGGTGGATTGAGTTTTGCAATCACATCCACCTTCGCCGAGTCGACCTCCATGCCACTCTTGGAGATGACATGGCTCAACGCGATTCTTTTTGTAACCATGAAGTGTCTCTTCTCCCTTGATAGTTTGCAAGATTTACTTCACGAAAATTCTGGAGTAATTTATCTAGGTTATGAAGACAAGAATCGAAGGTGTTACCATAGTCAGAGAAATCATTGATGAAGACTTTAAAAATTTGCCCACCATATCGGCAAAGATTGCAAACATGCACCTCTAAAAAGTTGTTGGAGCATTATAGTGTCCAAAGTGCATTCTTCTAAAAGCATATGTGTCAAACGTGCATGTAAAAGTTATTTTTTCTTGGTTATTAGGGGAAATCTCCATTTGGTTACACCCAAGTACCCATCTAAAAAGTAGAATAATTCTTTCCCTACATGTTGCTCAAGAACTTGATCGATGAATGGCAGAGGGAAATGACCCTTCTTTTTCATTGAATTAAGATAGAGATAGACAACACATACACACCAAGATGTCAGTACTCGGGTAGAGATCTCCTCTCCTTTGTCATTCTTAACCACTGTGAGCCCTGATTTTTGGGGCTACATGTAGGGGCTCACCTATATAGAGTCGGAGATGGGATAATTGAAACCTGCTTTACACCACTTCATGATTTCTTTCATCACTACATCCCACAAGTTCAGATTTAGTCCTCTTTGACTAGATAGATTTTGTGTGAGCACTTAGTATTGAATCCATGATTCATTAACACTCTTTTTTCCTTTTGTCTTAAAATCCTTAACAAATACTTGCAAATATTCATTAATTTCCATCTTTTAATAAAACCATACTCATGAACAAAATTGCACTTTTAAGCATCCAAATCATGTAAATATATAAAATAGTAAAAAATAAAGAAAACAAAAAGAAGGCAAATTGTAGATATATATATATATATGTACAGTGTGACTTATAAAATGAATATTGCTTAAAGATATATTTATAACCCAACCCCCGAGACCAAATGGATTGGTCGATAAATAAATTAGTAGGGGGAGATAAGGAAGAAAACAATAAAAAATAATTAATTTTTCACTTTACATACTCTTCATTATTTATCCAATAATTACTGAAACTTCAATGATTTTAAATTAATTCATATGAATATATTTTTCACCAAACTCTTCTCCTAATTATTCCTAAAATGTATAGAAAAATACAAAAATAAGTTAAAAATAATATCGTGTATATATGATAAGAAATTCAACTTGTAAATTATCAAAATCTCTACTTCTGAACATCATAACATTCTCATACGAACTCCAATTTCACTCTACTCACCTTTTAAGATCATAAAATAATACTCTCTAAATAATGAAGTGATTTCACTAAAATCAGAGTCTATTTGCAAAAAGTCAATTTTGGGAACTAATCACAACTGGGTTTCTGGGCTATTCATTTTATCTAGAACATATTATTTATTGTTTTAATGATTTTTATAAATTTTAATTATTTTTTTGATCTTGTACTTTAACCCTAATTTTTTTCACAATTTTTAGAGCTTATTTAATATTTTAAAAATTCAAAAATCCTAATTTATAGGAAAATTTGAAATGTATAACTTATACCCATATTTATTAATATAGATAAATTGATTTATTAAAATCCACAAAAATTTAAACATATTTTATTTATAATCCTATTAATTACTAAATTATAAAAATGCTATATTATTTATAAATTTATTAAATTTAAAAACAATTACTTATTTATTAAGTATATAATATATTTATTTATTAATATAATATTTATATTTCTGAAATTATTTATTATTTGAAAAAAGTAATTATACCACAATTCAGATAAATAATTATCTATACTTATTGTTTTTATAACTATTTAAAATAATCTTATTTATTATTTAATATCTAATTTATAATATATATTCATCATTTGCCCAACCAGGTGCTGACACGTGTCAACACCTGGTGTCTTCTTCTCAAGGAGTTGTTGCAGCATCTGATCTAACAACCCATCTTCTCTAATTTGTACACATGCCATCATTATTCCAAAATCCAATCTAAACCCTCTACTCTCCTCTTCTAATAACCACCATACACGCCCACCATTGATCTCAAATTAATCATCTACCAATTATCCTATAAAACTGATGAATCTCACCATTTCCAATCAACTGATTCTAACTCCCAGCCCCAGTGGCTGTCAACCCAACTTCCCCGCCTCGCTTCGCCTTACTCTGGCTGTGACAGGGCCCAAGGACTTTCCCGCATGGAAGAGGAGATGTCAGACGATCGTTCCATGGTGGCCAACCATCTTGCATCATCGTCACAGCATGCTTAGAGCTCCGATGAAGACCGCCCCGTCGGGCTACAACAACAGAGGTTCTACACTTTGAAACCACAGGTTATCCTCCATCTTTTGCATTTTGATTTATTGATTCATGTGCCATGATTATCTTAGCTAATTACATTTTTAGATAGTATAATCAACAATCTAATCACTACTTCAGTTGCATCCCTCAATTTCACACTCATCTATCTTCTATTTTCAATTTTATAACATTTTCCGAAAACACATTTTGAACTGCAATTCTTCACGATTCTTGGTCGATTCAATCATGAATCAAGCAACAAAATTTCATTTGCAGGTTCACTAGAACAAAAGGTGCATTAAACTCCACATCTAGAGCTTTTCCTTCGATAAAGAATCAAGAAGCTATCTCATCACTTCATCAAACCTTCTCATTGCCAGCCATCTACTTCGTCGACGTCTTGAGGACATCGCAGTCGTCTTTCACATCTTCTCCATCGCATGCTTGCTTAAGAGGTGAAGGCGTCACCCCTCTAGTCTTGTAGGAGGTCCATTCGAGCAATAGGTTGCCGGAGATAATCCGGAGAAGAAGCGTCAACGTCACCTACACAGAAAGGGGGAAGAACAACAAAAACGCTAGAATGCTCATGCTTGCAACCGATGGTGGGAACGGACAGCGACGATCGTGCCTTACGTTCTAATCGCAACCATTTATTCTGAAATGATGGAAGATTTGCATACTAAGCCCAACAGAGTTCCAGAATTCAAGCCTGCTCCAGAATACTTCTTTAATTACGTTTAGGTCCCCGCACAGGGACCTAAACATAATAAAATATAGTTTCTTTTCATTCCATACCAGTTTGCAGACAATTTCTTTTATTTTTCTTGCTGTTACACACCAGTGTTGTAGGGCTTGTTTGGACCTCCTTTCGACACTATTTTCCTCATCTTTTCTAGTGTAGTTACACATCTATCCTAATGAAGTTTCTTGATATTTTTTGTTGATTTTCAGCGTGTATTTTTTTGTTTTGTTTTTTTTCTAAATTTGTATTCAATTTAATTTATTTTCTCATTTTTAAAGAAGAAAGAAAAAATCACAAAATTCCACTTTCCTTCAAAAGACGTAGTATTGATATTTTGCCTCCTCGAATTCGACCCAAGGAAACTTACCTATATAAATAATCAGTTTAAGGATAAAATAAGAGAGAAGCTCATTTCCTTCATTCTTTATATCTCTCTCATATTTTATTTGATTTTTGTTTGATTAATTACGGTCTTGGATCTCGAGCGATTTTTCTACATCGACACATCTTAATTATCGCTCGCGAAAACCCTAATTATCAATAGAGTGCGATCGAATGTGACATGTGAAATATCACATCTGAAATAATGTGCTCCTGAGTCCTTTTTCATCTTAGGTAATCTGTTCTGAATAACACAAGATGTGGCCTTGGTCAAAACATGCTTCTCTGTACGTAACTTCTTCTTCCTACGCATGGTACATCTATTCTCCAGTTGTTGCTTGAGCGTAGGGAAGTGATCAATGGCATCATGGAGTGGAATCATTAGAAAAATGTGATCTTTCAATAAGCCTTAGTCTCTAGAGTAACAACATTATTTTTGGCTTTTTTCTTTCCATTTTCATATAATGCATCGAGAAAAGGAACAATTTCAGAAACAATAAAAATTTTTTATATTCAAATCAGATCAGCTTGTATATCGAGAGTCTCATAATTATGTACAAAACACTCTAGAATATTAGAAGAAACATCTGCTTTGCGAGTATCTTCATGGTCTGGCTTGGTATCTTTGTCTGATTCGGTCGTGACCATGTCTACTTTCTCGGCATCGCTCCCCTCTCTCTGGTCATCAAGATGGGCATCACGCTGATCCTCATCATCATAGTGGTCTTACTCCTCAACATAAAGATGTGTAACAAGGAACGACTCTCGCTCCTCATCCTGTGCCCTCTCCTCCTCTCGATCAAGTGCTCGAGGTGATATACTGCTCCTGAGATGAATGAAGTTAGATTAGAATTCAAGAAAAGAGATTGTACCTGTCATGATGTCTACCTTATCTGGGTGTCTTTGAAGATGATTTTTCACGGGTCTAAAATGCATCTCGCACAAGGTGGAGATGCAGTTCCTGTAGCAACCCACAAGAAACCCTACTTCAAATAACAATTAACCCACATTGATAATTAAACAATAAAAAGCAATGTGGAGTTCAAATTTATTTTATTTAACTCTACAAAATGTGTATATAGTGCAAGTATGTAGAGTGTCGAACACAAGGAGCAAACGGCTAGATTAGGCAATTAAATTCACAAAATAATGATTGTGTAATTATAAGCCTATATTTTTAGTGTGGGCTTTTTATTTTTAATTTTTTTATTTAATTTTCTCAATTTTATATTTTTTATTTTGATTTGTAATTATATTTTCTTTTAAATTTTGATATTTTTTTAATTCTTTTTCTTTTAAAAAATATATATAAAGCTATATTTAGGATATATATAAAATATAAACTTATATAGATATATAAATAAAAAAACATAATTAGATAAGATAAATAAAATATTTTGGGATTTCAAATATTTTTTTAGTTTTTGGACTTTTTTTGCTAATTTTTATGTATTTTTAAAGTCAAAAATACCCTAAAACAAGGATGAAATAAATACCTAAAATTAAATTGGAGGAGAAAAATACCAAATAGTATCAAAATTTCCCCGAAATAAATTCAAAATAAAGATAATAATATAAAGAAAAATACAAAATAAGAAAATGATTTTTGGGGAATTTTGAGAATTTTATTTATTTTTATAAAGATTTTTATGGTTTTTTCTATTTTTGATTTTTCTTTTGTATTTTTTCATTATTTTTTTAACAGATAAAAATACATAAATGCACAAAATATATTTTTTGTTTAATTTTTAAAATGTTTTTATAATTTTTATGTATTTTTTTATTGCAAACAGAGGTAAAATGGGATGTTCTTTTTTTTAATAAATAATAGAAGGGTCAAAAATACGAAATAAAAATAAGGCATGAATGAGAAATGCAATAAGAGCTTAATTTTTTTTAGATTTTTTAGAGCAATGTGGCTATTTGAAATAAATACAAGAAACAAAGATAGACTACATTACTATGAGCGGTATTTTGTAAATATAAATAAATCCAGTGGTCTCGCTGTGAGTTCTCCAAAAAATTATAACTAAATTAAAAAGATTGTGGACTAAAAAGAAATAAATAAACTCCTAGGGAGTCCGATGCAAAATCGCCACCTCACATGATGCATAACGAGAGTTGACGTGGCTTGGACCTAGATATAATTTCTAGAAGTCTAGGGGACTTTTTGCAAATTTTACAAAAATATGGAAAAGTCAAATGAATGTTTGCGATTCAAATATTAAATTACAAAAACTCTCTGGGTGTAGTTGCAAAATACCCAGTGAAGGCGGGCATCCAATGACTGATGGGTAATCACTTGCCACATGGCGACATAGGGAAGCCGATGACTGTTCTGCTTGAACGGCCCCGATTAGATCGTGTGCATGAGATCAACGGTCGAGGAGGGTGACGATCAAATGACTGCTACAGCGTCGGGGTAGTTGTTCTTGATCCTACGGTGGAGAAGATCAATGGAGGAACATGGAAGAAGACCCCTCGCATCGTGATTCTCCAAGTGCAATCTCCCTTTTCCGGCAATCCTTGAAGCTCCAAAAGGACCAAACATGCTCCTTCTTGGGTCCTCTATCAGCTGGAGGCGGCAAAAGGGTGTGGGAAGCACCAGAGGTTCTCCACGACGTCGGGGAAGAGAAGAAGCCCAAGGTGCCTCAAGGAGGCACATAATTGAATATAGATGGCTTTGGGAGTCCACGACCTACACAGGGAAAGTTAAAACTTCGAGGGAAAAATGCCTCGACAGTTAGAGGGGTGGAATGGACGATGGAGGTGTAGATGGATGCTAGTCGGAGCAGAGCTCCGACGAACGGCGACAAGGGTGGTTAGGCATCTCAAACATGAAAGTAAAAGTGATAGTCAGTTCCTAGGGATAAGAAAAAGCAAAACATGCATGAAAAGAGAAAGAAAATGGTTACCTCACCTCGACAGCGGCGCTCCGCCAGAGGTGTGTGGAAGTGCCTCCTCCTTCGCCTAGATCCGCTCCAAGTCCTTGGGGACGCGCTAGTCACCCACATGTATCAAAAGCAACCCGAAGGAGGCCGAGGCTAGGGCAAAAAGGTGTTCAAAATTCCAAAGAGGTGGAAGGAGTTTTTTGTACAACAGTGGTTGACAGGGGGAAAGATCGAGGCGTATCCAGGGAATCATTGATCCATTTCTCGATGAAATGCTTGGGTGTGTAAGAGCATTATACGAGGAGAAAAAGTCATGAAGGAAGCGACATGGATTGGTGAAAGGGTTGGCCACAAAAAAATCTCGGAAAATGGCAAGAAACGAGGTCTCACACGGGTACAGGGGTTGGTCAAAGAGTTGACCCGTAGTCAACTCTCCACGCCATCTGGTTGGTACACGTAGACCAACCAGGAAAAACCCAAGAAAAAAAATTAAAAAATCGATATAAAATAATAAATGATTTTATTAATTTTATAAAATAAAAAATATTTCTTATTTTTCAAGGTATTTGTTATGATATTTAATTATTTATTTAGAGATATACAATTGCAAGTTATTATTTTAGGGTTTATATATAGGTATATTTATCTTTGTATTTAAGTATTTTATTTTTAGTTTGTATTTTCTGATTTTAATATTTAATTTATTATTTTATATATTTATAACATATTTTTAGATACATGAATATATTTTTATTAACTTTTTCTGATATAATATGTACACTTAAATAAATAGGTGTATTATTCATATAGGTATAGTTTTAGGTATTTTACCCATGTATTAGATACATATTTTATTTTAATGGTTTCTTTATTGTTTTATTCTTGTTTTAATATGTACATATATTATAAATAATATTTGCAAAATTATAAAAATATAAAATTATAAAAATAATGAATAATAAATAAAATGAATATTTTAATCAGGTAAACTATACAATAGGGGTCCAAAACCTAACTTTCACACCATAACTCCAACAAATATGAAACCACCTTCATTAAATAGCTTATGAATAGTTATACACAATTAATATGATTTTGCTATATTTTGAGTTTTTAATTGATAGTTATGGGCTTGGGAAGTTGGGATTTTGGATTTTTATTCAGACCATAACATTTTCTCTTTATATTATTTTTGTATGAATCAATTTTGTATTTTTCTAAATTTTTTTTATCTATAGCTTTCATGTTTAAATATTATTTATTTGAGGTATAAAAATTGAGAAATAAAATAGGTCCCAAAATGTATAAAGAATGAATAAATAAAAAAGGATTTTTATGGTATTTTGGACCCTTATTTCCCCCTACTTTATTCATTGTCAACCTATTCATCGAGATGCCTAGGTCTCAGTGTTTAGGGTCATAAAATATCTTCAATATTTTACTCTTTTTCTTTTCTTTGTTCTACAATTTTGGCTTTAAAAATAGTATTTTCTATAGTATTTACACAATAATGCATGAATTCTAAAATGCATAAATTAAGTGCATTTTCATGAATTTACTAGGGTATTTATGGCCAAAATGATTGTATAAAGGTAATGAAATGGAGATTCATCACCCCGCATACTTGCCTTTGCTAGTCCCTAGCAAACACATATGTAAAAAGTGCATAAAAAGAAAAAGAAAAGAAAAGAAAAAGAAAGAAATTGGTTTAAGTTTAATTCTCATACTTGTCTTCACGAAATCAAAATTTGGAGATTAAGTCAGACCTTTGAAATTTTAGTGTGGGCGGAACCTTAGTGGGAATCGGAATTTAAATCCAACAACATTCGAGAATCCCAAAACTCTGCTCATGTCTCCTCCATAGCCAGGTTAGAATACTTCAACTCATATGCAAACCCTTACGACTATGAATCTGACTCGTACAGTTTGAACAATAGTGGCTCTCCCCAACCGAAATGATAAAGAGATATACTTATACAACATGACAAACCAGTGATTATCTAATCTAGCAACTCCTTCCTCGAGGAGCGAGGCATTCCCTTTTAAGTTCAAGTGACAAGCAACTCAAGAAAAGGGGGTGAAGAGAAGAATGGATGGTAGCCAATGTAGTTACCTATTCTAGGATGCAAGACCAGTCGATTCAAGCCATCCAACTGCGGGCTCACATGATTTGACTTTGAAGCTCAAGTTTGCTTATTGACTGTACAAATATATACACTCCGACAAGCATTTTATTTTCAATTAGGCCTGCCCACTTTTTGGAGTTTTTTTAAATACTATATACAACATCATTTACATAAGGAGTTTTCCCTCTTTAGATAGTAGACTATCCCTCTTTTGAAGCACTATTGCAACCAACACTCTCATGTCTTTAGATATCAATGCCACTGGATGGGGTGGGGTGCACTTCTTTCCTTAGACAAGGACAAATGTTTCCACTTGTGTGCGTCTCATGCTGACAAATCCAATCCCCTCACCACTCTAACTGAGTCGAGCCAAGTGAAAGGTGCAACTGTCCAAGTTAGGTCATTATCAACAAGAGCCGTGTTTGTGCTCTGAAATACTCTACTCAGGCAGTCAAGAATCCATTGGACCAAGTCTTACAATCATCAAAGAATTAAGTCAACTAGAAATGAAGTACCTCAATCCCAGCTCCTATAAGGTTCCTGTTATTAGGTAGATTTAAGGTCCAACCGAGCTCCAATCTTCGTATTTTACTTAGAATCGTTCAATTACGAGACTCAATCTGAAAAATGCTAATGCTATGTAGAAATTTTTTTGTGATGCAATTTTCAAGAGTTTGATTTTTTTATTAATTTTTGAATAAGATGATGCATATGCATTTATTGTATTTTTCAATAAGACTTTGCAAATGTTTTCGGTATTTTTTTAGTTTTTCAAATGTTCTTGTGATTTTTGAAAGCAAGAAAATTTTGGATAAAAACTAGGCACAAATATTTACACAGGGATGCATCTTATATTTACAAGAATTAGGTTTTAAGAATTTATAAGGGGTAAGTGATCAAATTTATAGAAATAAATATATACAATTTAATAATGAATTTTAATGTGATGTATATATTCCTTGACTTATTTGAAAATCATTTTACAAAAAAATTTGGAAAATTATAGTCCAAAATATTTTCTACAAACTATTTACAAACATGTACACACATTTGAAAATCACTTTCCAAAGGTTTTTCAAACAATATATATAGATTTTTCAAAAAAAATTCAAACCATTTTCAAAACTATTTACAAATCATTTTTCAAACAATTTTATTTCACACAAATAAAAGAATTTTGTACAAATGAAATATTTTATAAAGTTTGACAATATTGAGCAAAATGTTTTCCAAATAGTTTTCAAAATATTTATCAAAAAGATGTTAAAACTATTTTCCTAACATTTTGCAAAAAATATTTTTACCTGATTTATTAATCAGTAAAATAAAAATTTTTTAAGGAAAAATTGACACCTTTTATAAGTTTTTTAGTGGATTAGAGAGTATTTTTAGCCATATTATTATTATAAAATAACGAAAGTACGAGTTATGGCTAAAGTATATACGGAGTATATGCCTTATACTTAGCTTGAGCTATGTCCTCATAGATCTGAGAGAAAGAGAGAAGGCATAACTCGTATGAGTATAGAAAAGTCTAAAGAATAAAAGAATAAAGAAACAAATGAATGAATGAGAAGTCGACCATCCCCCCTATACTTGGGATCAAATAATCCCAAGAATAGCAGATTGTATACAAAATAGGGAAGGTCAAGGGTGGGAATGAGTAGACCATACTCAAATTGTCTCCCCCTGTACTTAGGGTAAGATATCCCTAAGTATAGACCATAATAGGAGACATTGGAGAGGATCAAAAAATAAAAGAACTCGGGGTGCACACCCCCTATACATAGGACAAAGCATGTCCTAAGTATAGAAGACTGACAAAAAGAGGCGATACCTTTTCTGTAGAAAAAGAAAAATGAAAAGGAAAAGAAGAAAACAAGAAAAGAAGAAAGAGATTGACGAACCACAAAATTGGCCCTTTAATAATGCTAAATTAGCACTTGGAAAAGTCGGAGCAGTCGGGCCGATTTCGGGTCGTCAAAGCGATCACCTCATTTAAAGATGTGCGATGATAAATCAAAATGAGGTGATACTTGATTTATTTTACTTGGCAAGACACCAAGGTCGAACTCAGGGACACGAGCCTCTCTCGTATTGATCGGATTTAAGTTAGTTTAACTAAGCGTAGAATTAAAGCATATAGGTCAAATCATGCAGAGACACATCAAGAACCATGCATTAAAATAAACATGCATATTTTTTTAATCCATTTTTATCATGCAAATAAATGCCATAAAATGCGATGAAGCTATGCCCTAGGACAGGAGAAATATGATGAGCTACTTAATAAGAGTCAAATTCAGATTTATTTGAAGTGTCAGAGCTTGATCGTCAAAGTGAACAAGGCATGAGAACTTAATAAAAGCCACTTAGCTAACTTAATATTTCATTAAAATTCAAGTCTCTAAAATAAAAGATTAATCATGTAATTAAAAAGTACATCAAACAAGCTCTCAAACGAAACTGAAATAAACTAAAACAGAGGTACGGTGCTCAAGATATGCAACAAGGAAAGCAAGGGCATAACTGAAAGAAAACATGAAAAGATAACTACAAAAAGGTCCCTGGAAAGGACTGAAATGCAATAAAGATAAAGTACGGGTCCTTCCCTGTAAATAAACCATATGCGCGGGGACCTTTTTGCAAATTGAAGAAATCCGTGGGGAGTCTCTGCAATTTGCCCAAGAGGCACGTGCTAAGCACGCGCTGTCTCAGGCTCGGAGTCAGGTTTGGCAGAGGCTCGGCGTAGCTTCGGCTTGGCTTGGACTTAGGCTCGGGCTCGATGCATGCTCGGAGTAGATTCGGAAAATCCAAGCCTATGGGTCGAACTCTCAGGCTCGGAGCTGCTGTGGATCTGACACGTGGCTGAATATGAGCCATCCGATTGTAGTAATCGGATGGTCGCTGAAGAGTCGACGTGGCTGCGTTGAGTCCGTCGGATCGGGAGGATCCAACGGACTATTGGCGTTGATGGCGTGGCCTCTTCATGGCCGTTAGATAATCGCCGATGAAGGATTATCTAACAGTCATCGTTTCTTCTCCTTCGACTTCAGCTGGCGGCGAGTCTGGAGCTCCGGCGAAGGAGCTCCTCCTCCGCCGCTCGCTCCCGGCTACGATGGACACTCCCCGAGCTAGAAGACCAGTCATCGATGAAGCGCGGAATTCGAGGAAGTCCCAGGACCCTCAGGCACCGCTCGTCGGAGTTCGGATAGGAACTGCGAGGTCGATGAAGACTGCTCCGATCGAGCTCCGGCCATTGAAACTTTTGACGACCTGCATGGTTAGGTGCATAGCCGAAGCATAATCGTGTGCGTGCGTGAATGAAGTGGGAGCTCAGGCGTGCGAAGGAAGCGGGAGATCGGAGCTCCTCCGCCTCAAGGTCGGAGGAGATGGGTCGACTGTGGTTGGAGGTCTGGAGTAAGGGAAGAGGTGATTGAGATGCGGCGCGGAAACGGGGGTTGAGATGTAAAGCTATTGAGAAGGTGAACGGTGATCGACAGTGGTTGAGAAGGCCAGATTAAATCGAGGGAAATTGAAATAAATAAAAATCAGAAAGAGATCGGAGGATTTACCTGATAGGAGGCGGAGCGGAGGCTTGGGCTAGAGCTCAGATGGAGCCCCGGGTCTTCGTTGGACGTCGCCAGCTGGTCTACGCAGCTCGAGCGGGCCTGGAGGCACCGCAGCTCCGCCGTGATCGGCGGAGGGTCGACACCGGGAAGATTCGTCGTCTTCGCTCAATCCTGCCACCTCCCCCTGTCACAGGGAGGTGGAGGAGGGCTGGGCGAACTCCCTCGTAAAGGTGGACCGTTTGAAATGGAGGGGGAGGCGAGTTTTTTAAAGAGGATGCTAGGCGGTTTGCTGGCGAAGACGTGAGGTTTGACCGTGGACATGGAGCGACTGGAGGGAAGTTAGGGATGACTTAGTCGCGGGCGAGGGTTGTGGTTGATGGAGGAAGGACGTGGGGCTATTGGTGAGTGGAGATGGTGGAAGGTGAAGACGAGAAAAATGGAAGGGGGAGCGGTGCGCGAGTGGAGATCGTGTGCGAGAGGGAGAGGGTCTGGAGGTAGACGATGGTGGTCGGTCGTTGGATCTGAGATCCAACGGCTGACGGTTGGGCGCGAATGAGTGGCGCGGATGGGATCTGGGTGGAGCGATCGGAGAGCTGCTCTCCCGCCACGTGGCAAGCTGCTGATGAGGCGCTGGCGGACGGCTTAGATGAAGAAGCGGTTGATCTGAGGGTCACGGATTAAGAAGGCGTGGAAGGCGGCTGGCCGTTGGATCAAGAGGCCGATCCAACGGTCGGTAGGAGAGGCGGAAAAGACAAAGGAGGCGGGCCACGTGGCGCCCCCAGATTGGGCCACGTGGCCCAATCAGATTATTAGAAAGATTTTTCTTATTTTTGAGGGCTATATTGGCCGAATTAGAGAAAACTCAAAACATGAAAGTTGTAGATCTTGACGAGATCTACAAGTTTCATGTTGACCAAAACTAGAAATGAAATCAAACAAGGGCCCGAAATATTTTTGAGGGTATTTTTAAGTCTAAAAATACCACTGATTTTTGTTTTGCCATTTTTTTGTGGTTTTTAATTTATTAAGGACTCTGTTAATTATAGGACATTAACAGGGATTTATTGACAAACTTTTAAGCAAGGGAGTTAATTATAGGAAATAAAGATGATGAAACTGAGGTTCATCAGAGATCTGAAGATGGAAGAAGATAGAAGAGGATGTACACAACACTCCCCCTGTACTTAGGGTAAAAGAAGCCATAAGTATATGCAACAACATTAGTGATGAAACAGAACGATGAATGAACACTCGGCTTGTCCACCCCCCATACTTAGGACAAAGTACGTTCAAAGCAAGGCACACATGAGAATGGGGTGGATGAGAAATGCGGTAGATTTAGAGAAGGAAATAAATGCAAATGTACAACAGAGATGAATGTACATATGATCAAGAAGGTAGGAAAGCAGACCTTCTTGTAGGAGCACTGAGTAATAGATCTGACAAGATGGATGCCAATATCGGGGTCCACAGTTGGAAGAAGCCGATCATGATCGACTTGGTTAAGATCCTCAACATTTGTAGAGTATGAAGGCACAGAATGATCAATGGAAGTAGTGTAGCTAGGCCTGACCATGGGTGTCTCGCTGATATCGAAGTGAAAAGGGACACACTCACCATCGGAAGAAGTAAAGTCAAGGTCGTCCTGTGAGGTGTCTCCTAAGTCAAAACCAAAAGGCACGAACTCATTGCTGGAAGTAGTCGAATCATATTTGTCCTAAAAAGTCTCAACCGGATCATCATTCTCATCAAAAGGTCCGAATTCCTAAATAAAAGCAACAAGATCAAATTCGGCCTTAGTCTCATCAATATCTTCCCTCCGCTCAAGTGTATCTATAGTGTAAATTCCACGGATGTCAACAATTCATCTCCAAACACTAGAGGAAGGAACTCCGAGGTCCACGCTTTTCGAGTCTTCCTCCATGGGGAGGAATTCCTGGGTCTAAGTGGAATCCACCATGCAACAAAAGTCTCTGATAGTTTCATCTTGGTCATGGTCCTCAGGGTCAGCAAAGATATGTGAGGGTGCATGAGGTGCATGACTCTTATTGGTAGTGGGTGCAGTCATGATCACCTTTTGCTCTCGTCAACATGATGAAAGCGAATCTCTCTTGATCCATAGTCAATAATGACCCTCGCAGAGGTGAGGAATGGTCGTCACAAGATGATTGGAGAGTGCTTCCCAATGGAGGTCTCCATGGGCAATACGACAAAGTTCACGATGTAGTTCATGCCTTGAATCGAAATTACGACGTTTTCAAGGATACACTTAAGCCTCTTGATAGAACCATCAAAAAACTAATTGATCATTCTGGTTGACTTGAGAGGCCCTATGTGAAGAGACTATACTAGCTAGGAGGGTATGGTGCTAATTAAAGCACCGCCGCCCAGGAGAGTAATATCACATGTGTGGTCAGAGATGGTGCAGCTAATGAAAGGTGTAGCATTATTCCTTTTCCTAGGGATGATGGTGTGTGATGGCGTGGGCAGTGCCGTGGTCAAGACATGACACTCAGATATTCTCCTATGCTTTCTCTTCTTGGGAAGAGGAGCAGATAAATGGGTCATGGCCTTCTAAAGTGGGTCTTGGATGATATCATGAATAGTGGCCACCACTTCGGGTTCAGTCAATAATTTTTTTAATTTTTGGACCTCCTCCATACAAGGGAGGAGATCTGAATCATCATAAACATGTGGACAACCAAGAGCAGTCTGTACAATGGCATCCTCGAGGTCAAAGATGGAACGAGGCGTGAATAAATGTGTGATTGAGTGATCTAGCATACGGGATCTCTCCTCACAGTCTGACTCGACCATGTGTCTCTCGAATTCTTTCTGTTTTTTTAATTTTTCTCATTTTTTGGGTATTTTGGGTGATTGCAATATCTCATGATAATCCTCAAGTGAATCCATATCCTCAAAGAATCTAGCATCATTCTGGATCTTATTCATGCAAAATAAATAATTATCCTTGAGTTCAACAGCTCCATTATGTGATTCAAGGTCTCAAGTGTAGACATCATGAAAGGTGACTCCAAAATCTCTGGATGGGGTGAATGATATGAGGGTGGTGGGTGTGGATAAAAATCACATTCCGGATCACGATATTCTAAGAAGAAAGGGTTATGGAAATGTGAAGGTGATGGTGGTGGAAATGATTGGTGAAAATCAAGGTCCAAGTCGTGACATAGAAGGTTGGTCGGATATGCACAAAAATGAAGCAAAGTCCTCCTGGAAAAGGGAGGTGGACCGGCTGGAGTATACGAGGGATCTGCAAAAATCTGGATAGAAAATGCTCCAATCGGCCATCTCGAAACAAAAGGAAAGTGATTGGGAGAGCACGATGGTCAAGTCAAGAGAGTGAAGAAAAATGCACAAATGCGTAGATACATTCTAGACTGTACACAAGCAATCACAAACATACACACACAAAGCAGACCCTCAATTCACATATTCAACTAGTGAAGATCGCAAAAGTGCGGTCTTTTTATCTAATCTGTTTTAGAGTTATTTGAGCAGCCAAAATATTGTACAAACATTTAGGTTTGGCTTAATGGGACTTGGGCACTAACCTTAGTGTGTACGTGAGCAAATTAAAATGAAGACAATGAGGGGATTACACGCCCTAAGACAAGATTTTTCTTTTTGGTCTTTTTTAGGGTCAAGTAATATTAGCAGTCCTAATTTAATTTCTTATCACTTTTTTTAGATTTTTAATAAGAATGAACGCTCTTAACAAAGGATCAATTGCTTTAAGCACCTATGTGATCAAAATCAAGGGTAGAGTCAGAAAAGCCATGCAAGCGGCATATTGATGATGAATGCTAAAGAGAAATGCTCACCTTGCCTCTAACACTCTACATGCGAAGAATCTCTACAGAATTGAAACCTACACTATATGCAATGCAACTGATGAAATCACCCTAGATGAGTAACTGCTATTACCGTGAAGAACTAGATGCTAAATATCAAGAAGAGAGATCCAAATGTCCGGTCTCTGAAGTGCATCGGTGTCCGCCACAGCGGATCCTGCAAGCGTTGTATCTCATTTCTCTCAGTGCTCGATCTCGATTTCAAATAAGAAGTAATTTATAATTTAGCTAAGTCCAAACGTATCTATAGGAGCATGCAGTGGTGATTAAGTGTTTGGACCTAGTACTATCGACAAGCAGTTCATACAGCTAAGGGCTCAATCACACAAAAAAGAAAAAAAATCGGAAACAAATGGAAAAAATGTGAAGAAAACACGACAAAAACCGAAGAGGCCCCCAAGGGAACAATCCCTCGGGCACTGGACCTCGTGAAGCATAAAGTGTCCTGGAGAGTGTCCTGAATTATTACAAGTTAATGTCTCTCTCTTACTTTAAATTACAAAAATAATTACAAAAAAATAAAAATGCAAAGTGAGCTCTTCAAAATTTCTCTCTGCCTCCTTTGGTGTTAGGTCAGGACTCTGAACCCTGCTTCATGTGGGTGCCCAGGAGCCTTGAGTAGAGCGCCTCCCTCGATATGCGACACCTCAGAAAAGTCACAAGAGAGGAGGTTAGACAACTCAACAAGATATATCAAATAAATAAGAAAATAAATAAATGAAAATAGACAAATAATCGCAATCAATCAAGGACCAATCTAAGAGTGCTCCCCAACAACGATGCCATTTGTTGAAGAGGATTTATCACAGATCTAAAATACGTCTCGCATAGGACAGTGATGCAGACGATGTGGTGACCCGTAAGAAACCCTACTTCAAAAAACAATTAACCCACAATGATAATTAAGAAATAAAAGGAAATGTGGAATTAAAATTAATTTTATTTAACTCCACAAAATATATGTATAGTGCAAGTATTTAGAGTGCCGAACAAAGGGATCAAACAACTAGATTGGGCAAATAAATGCACAAATTGATTATTGTGAAATTATTTGTCTATATTTTTAATGTGGGTTTTTTATTTTTTTATTTTGTTTTTTAATTTTATATTTTTGTATTCTAATTTTTTATTTTCTATTTTTATATTTTTTTCTTCATATTTTTATATTTTTCAATTCTTTTTTTAAGTATATATATAAAGCTATATAGAGGATATATATACAATATAGATTAATATAGATATATACAAATAAAAATAATATAAATAAGAGAAATAAACTATTTTGGGTTTTTATTTTTTTTATTATTTTTGTGATTTTTTTGAAGATTTTTTTGTTATTTTTTATATATTTTGAAAGTAAAAAATACCCAAAAATAGGGATAAAATAAATACCTTAAATTAAAAAAAAGGAGAAAAATACCAAATAGTATCAAAATTGATCGAAAATAATTTTAAAATAAACACAGTAATATGATAAAAATAAAATAAGAAATAGATTTTTTGGGAATTTTGAGAATTTTATATATTTTTGTAAAGGTTTTTAGGGTTTTTCTATTATTTGTGTTTTCTTTGTATTTTTTTAATGAATTTTGGTCTAAAGATTAAAAATACATAATTACAAAAAATATATTTTTGGTAGTTTGTGAAAATGTTTTTATAATTTTTATGTATTCTCTATTCTAAACAGGAGCAGAATGGGATGTTTTTTATTTTTAATAAATAATAAAGGCACTCCAAATTACAAAATAAAAATAGGACGTGAATGAGTAATGCAACTAAGCTTAAATATATATTTTTGGGTTTTTTAGAGCAATGTAGCTATATGAAATACATACAAGAAATAAGGAGACACTACATTATTGGTAGGGGCCTTTTTGTGAATATAAATAAATCTCGATGTCTAGATGCAAATTTTAAAAAAGTTATAACTATGTTAAAAAGTTTGTGAACCAAAAGAAAATAAATAAACGTCCAGGGGGTCCGATGCAAAATCGCCACCTCACGTGGTGCGGCACGAAAGGTGACGTGGCTTGGACCTTGATATAATTTCTTGAAAACTAGGGGGTCTTTTGCAAAATTTACAAAAACATATAAATGCAAATGAAAGTTTGCGGTTCAAATATGAAATTACTCTCTGGGTGTAATTGCAAAATACCATATGAATGCGGGCATCCAACGGCTGATGGGTGATTACTTGCCACGTAGCAACACAAGGAAGCATGATTCGATGATGGTTCATCTTGGATGGCCATGATTAGATCATGCAAATGAGATCAATGCTCGAGGCAAAGATCGAACGGCTGCTACAACGTCTGGATGGTTGTTCTTGATCCTATGGCGGGGAAGATCGATGGAGGAACAGGGAAGAAGACCCACCACAACAAGGTTCTCCGAGCCGATCTCCCTTCTACGGCAATCCTTGAAGCTCCAGAAGGCCCAGACGTGCTCCTTCTTGAGTCCTATATCAGTTGGATGTTACAAAAGGGCGTGGGAAGCACGGGAGGTTCTCCACAAAGCTAGGGAAGGGAAGAAGCCCCAGGTGCCTCCGGTGAGTCGTAGAATTGCCTCTAGATGGATTTGGGAGTCCAAGATCTGCACAGGGAAAGTTAAAACATTGTGGGAAAAATGCCATGACGGTCAAAGGTGTGGAATGGATGGTGGAGGCGTGGATGGAAGTTTGCCGGAGAAGATCTCCGACGAATGACGATAGGTGTGGTAACGCGACTCAAATGTGAAAGTAAAAGTGATATTCTGTTACTAAGGATAAGAAAAAGTCAAACATGCAAAAAAAGGAAAAGAAAATGGGTACCTCACTGGTGGAACCCGGGAAGCTAACCTCGATGGCAGTGCTCAACCGGAGGTGCGTGGAAACGCATCCTCCTTTGCCTAGACCGGCTCCAAGTAACTAGGGGCATGCATGTCTCCAACATGTATATAAAGCAACCAAGTGGAGGCTGAGGCTAGGGCAAAAAGGTATTCAAAATTCCAAAGAGGATGAAGGAGTTTTCTGTACAACGGTGGCGGTTTGGCCTTCTGGAATGCTCGAGTAGAATTGAGAACTCGACAGTTTTTTGCCATCCCCTCAAAGATGGACTAGACAGACTCGACACCCTATTCAAATAGCTGTTACCACATGCGACACTCACTAGGCCCTGAACATCCTGCTGGAGCCCTCCAAAATAATTATGTATAAGCACCATTAGTGGTATCTCATGTTGCAAGCATCTCTATGTAAGGTCTTTGAATCGATCCCATGCCTCATGGAACGATTCATGCGGTAATTGCGTAAAATTGGAGATCTGACTTCTCATCATGTTTGTCCATCCTAGAGGAAAGTATTTACGCTGGAATGTGGACTTCAAATCGTCCCATGTAGAAATCTCCCTCCCCAAATGACTAAGCCAGTAAAGTGCCTTATCTCCTAAGGTAAAGGAGAAGGCCTTGAGGTTAACATCATTCTGAGTAACTCCTGAATAACTAGTCGTAGCACAAATCAACTTGAATTGCTGCAAAAAAGTAAACAGCTCCTCTGCAGCATTTCCGTAATACTTGGAAAGCCAAGAAATGAAGGACAGTATCATCTCGTATGACTCTTCATTCGGTGGTAACTGAATCCAATGGTGTAGCGTCCTCACTCCTATGTCATACTCATCTCGTAATGTCGCGGAAACCACGACAAGCAGTGGATTCCTGTCTCTTTCTCTCAGTGAAATTATCTTAGCTCTCAGCTCATCTTGGACTCTGCACTGGTCTCAATCTATAGACTCATCTACTGCAGTCATATCGAGAATCCCCATATTAATGTCTGAGGCGGGATCAAGTCTATTCTCTATGTTTTGCTCCGCAGTCGGTCGGTCATTAGCTGGTTTGTTTTCAACTGGTCCCTTTCTCTCTAGCCATTTTCTTCGAATCCTCTGTGAAGGAAAAAGTTTCATAACAACTCAGTGAAAAATGGGTAGGAGAAATAGACAAAAATTTGAGGCACGGGTCTGCCTCAATAGAAGGGCTAGGAAGCGAGGGAGTCTGGGTCTGACTCTCCTCATGACTGGATGGGATCAACTCGGGAAGAGGGTCATCTGAAGTCTGTGAAGATGTACGACGGACGGTGGATCGTCGAAAGCTCACGGAGTCTGAGCGCAAAATGAGTTGGGTCGTTGATAACTGCAGAAATACAGCAAGGGTCACCATAGTAAATGTATCAAGTGTCGCTAAGGCGACCGCTCACAAAACATTGGGTTGACCAGCAATTAACCCACAATAAAAGAATA
This sequence comes from Ottelia alismoides, assembly GCA_037367405.1. Lineage (NCBI taxonomy): Eukaryota > Viridiplantae > Streptophyta > Magnoliopsida > Alismatales > Hydrocharitaceae > Ottelia > Ottelia alismoides. The sequence continues at coordinate 1,051,168 of JAZKJV010010763.1, read as the reverse complement.
AAATAATGAAGCTCAAAAAGAAATGTGAATTAATCTTTATTTACTCTACCATAAAATGTACAGTGACAAGCATGTAGAGGTCGAACCACAGAGAACAATACAAAATACCATAGCCTACATGTATCTCAGAGTCATCCTTGTGTGAAGTGGGTTTTCGATTTTTAGAATTTTTTTTTATTTATTATATTTTTTTATATATATATTTTTTATAATAATATAATTAGATAATATATATATACATATAAAATATAAATATATAAATATATGTATACCCATAGAGGGTTAGTATATAGCTTATATATAAATATACATAGGTACATATAAGTATAGATATTGTATATTTTTTTATATTTTAGGATTAATAAAGACATATATACATATAAGTAGTGAGATATATATATATATATATATATATATATAATTTTTTTTATTTTAGGGAATACATATATATACATATATAGGGATACTATAATATTTATAAAAATACTCAAAAATAGTCAAAAATTCAGTAATAAAGTCTTTTTGGGATTTTCATGATTTTTTACTATTTTTGTGGTTTTTGGGCATTTTTCCAAACATTTTTAATATTTTTAATTAGCAAAACAAGAGCAAACAGTGGAATAGGGGTTGGCTGTAAGAAAAATAGGCATTAAAAGTAACAAACAGCCTCAAATTTTTCCACACTATTTTTCTAATAAAGATAATAAAATATAGCATAAATAGGGATTGAGTTCATATCTTTCTGATTTTTCTTTGATTTTATACATTTTTTTGAAGTTTTTGGGTGTTTTTGAATTTTTAAGGTTTTCCTTTTGAGATTTTTAGGGATTTTTGTACTGATACTGAAATAGGTCAAAATACACCATAGCTATTTTTTGGATTTTTTAGAGGTGTTTTAATATTTTTTGGAATTTTATAAGCTAGACAGTGAATAAAAAGCATATTTTTGATTTTTAATAAATGCAAAAATGCAACAAAATTAAAAATTAAAAATATAGCGTGTAAGAACAACCCAACAGGAGCTTATGTATATTTTTGCAAGATTTTTCGAATAAATATGAAGCACAAAATAAAAAGACAAAACATTCAAAACTAAATGGCCTGGCAGGGGTATTTTTGCAAATAAAATAGTTGACAGGGGCACACATGCAAAAATCACAATAAAAATACACGTTAACTTTTATTTTCTGGACCATTTTACAATTAATAAAACACGACAGGGTTTACATGCAAATTTCACGCGCCTCACGTGGGTACTGCACGTGAGGCGCGGAGGGACTAAAACGTAAATATCAAAACCTTAAGGGTTATTCTGCAATTTCTACAACTTATTTACAACTTAAACTTTTATTTTCGGTATTAAATAATAAATACAAAAAATGGGGGGCTAGATGTGAAATTTACCCCCTGGCGCCTCATCCTGCGGCGCTGGATGCAACACTTATCCACGTGTCGCCCATCAGACGGCGGATGCCGGTTCGTCAATGAAGGGCCTGAATTAGAAGCCCCTGGCTGATCTGACGGTGGACGCGTGTCTTCATCAGACGGTTCTCCTTCAATCTGGGCCTTGCTTCCCGATCCAACGGTGCTGGAGGCGTCTGGAAGAACGGGGAAGAAGCTCGCCCCCGGCGAGCTTCGATCGAGCAGCTTGGGCTCCTCCGGGCACCTCCTGCGCATCTGAAGTGCTCTGAACGTAGCTGGGAAGCTTCCGCATCGTCTGATGGTTCTCTCATGGCTCCTGGAGGTCCGAGTCGCTGGGTCGAGGTCGATGAAGAAGGGGACCCCCAGGAACCTTTTCCTGGTTCAATGCAAGCCCAGCTGGGCTCTATTCCTCGATGCACCTGCATAGGAAGAACCGCGGGTGAGAGAGCTTTCTCCTCGACCCGGGGTTTTGAAGCTGCGACGCAAAATGAAGGTGGGCGGAGGGGCTTTGGCGAACGATGGAGGTGGAGCCCCGATTCGCCAAGACCAAGGGTCCTGGGTTGAGAAAATGGGTGCGATCGATGGATAAGGAATTGAGGTTTGAAATGGGATGAACGAGGCGGTCGGAGACAGGCAAGACAACGGTGGAGAAGTCGTCGGAGCCGAGCTCCGGCAAACTTCAAATTTGGATTTTTACGCTAAGGGAATTAACTAACAACTAATCTAACTACTGGAATGAAAAACTAACATTAAAAGCTAACTAAAAATGCATAAATGGACAGCTCTTATACCTGGGGGCCTCCAGGGAGCAGGGCGGACGCCGGAGCTCCGCCACGACAAAACTCTCCTCCCTCCGACCGATTCGAGGCACCAGCACGCCCCCCTGTCACGAGGAATGTCCTAGGACTAGAATCAAGGCTTGAGATCGGATTAAAAGTGGCCAAATTCGAGGAAGGAGGCGGAGCTACTTATTTATACACATTAGCAAGGGGCCTTATTAACCGACGATTATTGACTGATCCAATGAGTAACTACTTGATCTAAGATTTTGGCGGGCATCATGGATGATCAGAGGACAATTCTTGTGAAGGAAGCGAGCCTGAACGATGGAAGGGATGGCCGCAAAAATTGGAGGAAAATCGGGGAGTTGACAGTTCAGAGGTGCAGTGGCTTGGATGGGACAGTTGACCAGGGGGTCAACGAAGGCCGGCTCCCCATTGGCCCACGTCGGCCGCTAGACGCCAAATTAGAGGATCTGATTGGAAATTGATTTATTTGACACCTTAAATGATTTTATTAGTTTTTTCTTATAAAATAAAAAATGTGTATTATTTCCTCTAGTATTTATTTATGATTTTTATTGAATTTTTCGAAGTGTTTTATTATGGTTTTAATTTAATAATGTGTATATGTATGTATTTACATGTATTTTTGGGTATTTTATTTTTAATTTGTTTATTTTCTTTTATTATTTTATTGGTTTATTTTATAAATTTATAGTTTTTTTGTGAGTATAAAGGTATTTTTATTTAATTTTTAGGAGTTTATTTATATTTTTAAAGAAATATGTATAGGTATATGTAGGTATCCTTATAGGTCTTTTACCTATGTATTTTGTATACTTAATTTATTATTTGTATTTTCTTGATTTTTATTTTGGGTTTGTATTTTTAATGAGTTATGTATAATGTATACATTATTATAAAAATATAAAAGAATAAAAGAACCAAGGAATAAAATCCTTTTTATTTATGTATAGATATATAACATAGGTATTTTGTCTATGAATTTTGTAGACTTATTTTATTTTTGAAATTATTTTTGGTTTTCTTTTACTTCTAATATGTGTATGCATTATATACATTATCTATAAAATTCTAAAAATATGAATTTATAAAAATAATGAATATTGAATAAAAAGAATATTTTAATCAATCTTATATACAAGGAGGGCCAAAGACCTAACTTCTGCATATGGGCTCCAAAAATTATGAAACTAATTTTATAAAATAGTTCTTGGAATGTTATATACAATTAAAGGTGAGTTTGGGTGATTTTGAGTTTTTATTTGCAAGATATGGGTCTGTGAAGTTGAGATTTTGGCTTTTTATTCTGTGTATAAAATGTACACTGAGTATTATTTTTACACAAACTCAATTTTGTATTTTTATATACATTATTATCTACAACTTTCATGTACAAAGTTTCTTTATTTGATGAATAATTAATTATGTATAAAATTGGTGCAAAAAATGCATAAATAGAGCATGAATAAATGAGGTATTTATTGTACACTGGCCCTTATCTCCCCCTACTTTAGTCCTGGTCGACCAATACCATGCTGGCCTTGGTCTCGGGTTTGTGTCATAAAATATCTTCAATATTTTATTTCTTTTTCTTTTCTTTTTTTATTCTATAATTTTGGCATTAAAACCTTATTTAATGTTCAATAAATCAAGAATGCTATTATGTACAATTTGATGCTATTTACATGCATTTGCTGGGGTTTTTGAGGCCAAAATGATAGAATAAAGGTGATGAAATGGAGGTTCATCACCCCCCTATACTTGCCTTTGCTAGTCCCTAGCAAACACTTATACAATAAGTACAAAAAGAATAAAGAAAAGAAAAAGGAGAATGAAAGAAAGATAGAGTGAATAGGGATGCTTTCAGTGCAATGCATGTCTTTACAAAATCTGAATTTGGAGCGCCTGTCAGACCTTGGGTGTGAATGTGTGTGGAACCTAGTCGGGAACCAACTCTAAAATACAACAGCCTTCGATAGTCACAGAACTCGGTTCAACCCACCTTAATAGCCGGGTCAGAACTAGTCTACATCATACGCAAACCCTTATGACTATGAAGCTGACTTGTACAGTGTAAGTGATAGTGGCTCTCCCCAACTGAAATGACGAAGGAACTGACTTCTCCAGAATGACAACCTAATGATTCCCCGGTCCAACAGCTCTTTCCTCGAGGAGCAGGGTATTCCCTTCTAAGTTCAAGTGGCAACCAGCTCAAGAGGAGGGGGTGAAGAGAAGAATGGACGGTAGCCAGTGTAGCTACCTATCCTGGGATGCAAGACCAGTGTAGTCAAGTCATCCAGCTGTAGGCTCACATATTTGTCTTTGGAACTCAAGCTTGCTTATTGACTTTGTACATACTTTGCAGGAATTTTTATTTTTGTACAGGCCTGACCATTATTTTTTTTTTCAACATACTATTCACAGCAGCATTTACATAAGGAGTTTTCCTCTTGAGCCAATAGACTATCCCTCTTTTTAAGCTTTATCGCAACCCACAATCTCCTGTCTTTAGACCTCATGGCTATTGGACCAGGTTGGGGTGCACTTCCCTCCGTAGACGAGGACGAATGTTTCCACCCGTGTGCGTCTCAGACTGGCAAATCCAACCCCCTCACCACTCCAACTGAGTTGAGTCAAGTGAAAGGTGCAAGTGTCCAAGTTAGGTCACGGTCGGCAAGAGTTATACGTGTGTCTTGGAAAGTTCTAGTTAGTCCACTAAGGTGACTTGAACCCAGCCCCGATTTCTCAAAGAATTAAGTCTGCATAGACCTGAAGTACCTTAAACCTAGTTCCCATAAGGTTCCAGTGCAATTAGGTGCGGTAAGGTCCAACCAAGCTCCAACTTGAGACTTTATTAGACTGATTCAATCATCAAGCTCACTCAAAAAGAATATGAATGGTATGCTTATGCTATGCACAATGAATGATGCAATTTTTCACAAAGAGTTTGAAAGAATGAAAGAATGTTTTTACACCAAGAATTTTTGCAAATAAACTAAGAACTGGACACATACAAAAAGTATACACAATTATTTACACGGGTGTGCCGCTTTATTTACGAAGGGTATGAATTTCTAAAAACTTTACAGGTTTGGATGAAGTAGTTTATTTAGAATTGTAAAGAAAGAATTGTATGTGTCTTATTCATGATTTACAAGTATTTGTAATGGTGTTTTTATTAGTTTTTGAAAATAATTTTGCAAACTATAGTACACAATAACTTTCGCAATCATTTACACACATTTGAAAACTATTTTTGCAAAGATTTTCACACTATATATAATTTTCAAAATACTTTTGACAAGCATTTTTCAACATATTTGCACATAGGTTTTTCAAATCCATTCTTCCACACAAAGAAAAGTTTTGCAATCAAAACATTTTCACACATTTGAAATCATTTGACATCAAATTTTTCAAAACTGGTCACACTAATTTTCAGATCATACTGTATAGGTATCTGATTTATTAATCAGTATCTACAAAAGAAGAAAGATTGTATTTGATGTACAATATGGTTTGATTCTTATAGGCTTTGTTCGGGTTTATTCATTATTTACAAATGAGAGATTTTTGTGCAGACTCCTCAGACTTATTCAAGAATCATTTTCACAAGAGCTTTGAAAACTTTAGTCCAAAATAATTTTTGCAAACATGTACACGTATTTGAAAATGATTTCACCAAGGTTTTGCACATCATAGATAGGTTTTTTAAAACAATTTTGACAAGATTTTTCAAATCATTTGCACACTTATTTTGACACATTTTGATTTCACGCAAAGGAAATAAATTTTACACACAAAACTGATTTTTTAAAAGTTGAATACTTGTACACATTATTTTCAAATAATTTTCACAAGATTTTTCAAAGAACACTTTTTGCAAAACCTTTTTCCTGACTTACTAATCAGTATAAGTACAAAGAGCCTGAGGAGCTCACAATCATCTTTTATTATTATAGAGTTACTGATTACATTTTAATCTATATTGGGGTTTTATATTTTATTTTTCAGTATGAGTTATGGCTTATAGTATATACATGGTATATACGACCCCCCTATACTTAGCTTGAGCTATGTCCTTGTAGATCGAAGAGAAAAGCAGAGACATAACTCGTACTGAGTATGGACAAGTCTAAAAAATTAATACGAATGCAATGAATGCATGAATGAGAAGTTGACTGTCCCCCCTATACGTAGGATCAAGTAATCCGAAGTATAGCAGACTATACAAAAAGCAGGGAGGGTCAAGGGTGGGAATATATAGATCATACTCAGATTGTCTCCCCCTATACTTAGGGTAAGATACTCCTAAGTATAGTCAAGAAGAGGAGACAATGGAGAGGATCGGACCGAAATGAAAAACTGTAGGTGCACATCCCCTCTATACTTAGGACAAAGTAAGTCCTAAGTATAGAAAACTGTCTACAAGGGTGGCACCTTTTAGATAGAAAAAGAAAATAGAAAAGGAAAAGAAGAAAAGAAGAAAAGAAGAAAATCAGATAAACAGTGGTTGGAGTACATCGTCTGAATCTGTCGATGCCGCAGGTGCTGTGAAGCTGTCATTGTGGTGCACTAGCTGAATAGAGTCTACAACAGCCAAGAATGCATCTGGTTCGAGGTAAGGCTTCAGTAGTTGGCCGTTGACGACGAAGGGCTATGCGTCAGGGGACAATTCTGATATAGCGATGCTTCCATTCTCACGCACTTCACATACTCGAAATGGCCCTGTCCACTTACTCTTGAATTTACCTGGGAATATCCGCAACTTTGCATTAAATAGACACACTTTCTGTCCAACGTCGAAGGTCTTCCGTCTGATGTGCCGGTCATGCCAGCGTTTCACCTTCTCTTTGTACATCAAGGTGTTATCGTATGCATAGTCTCGGAATTCCAAGAGCTTGTTCAGATCATCTTTTCTCTTCTGACCACTTCTGCGTGAGTCCAAATTACAACTGTTGATTGCCCAAAGAGATTTGTGGACCAATTCCACGGGCAGATGGCATGGTTTCCAATATACAAGACGATAGTGCGACATGCCCAAGGGAGACTTGTAGGCTGTTCGGTAAGCCCATAAAACTGAGACCAAGAGTTGAGACCAGTCTTTTCTGTTTGGCCTAACAAGTTTCTCTAGTATAGTCTTGATTTCTCTGTTGGATAACTCTGCCATGCCATTGGTCTGCGGATGATAAGGAGACACGACACGGTGATCGATGCCGTACTCCTTCGTTAACTTCTTGACCTCTTTGTTGATGAAGTGGCTACCCCCATCTGATATGAGAATCTTTGGTATCCCAAACCGCGAAATGATGTTCTTCTTCAGAAACTGGCAAACTGTTTTGCTGTCGGCGGCTCAGGCGGGAATAGCTTCAACCCAACGACTCACGTAATCGACGGCAAGAAGGATGTGCTCAAAACCTTGACTGTTAGGGAAAGGCCCCATGAAGTCAATGTCCCATGCATCGAAAACGTATGCTATCTGAATGATTTTCAGGGGCATTGAATCTTTGGCAGTTAGTGTTCCTTTCAGTCTCTGAAAGTCAATGCATCTTTTGACAAACTCAGCTGCATCCTTAAATAAAGTGGGCCACCAAAAGCCACACTAAAGTACTTTGGCTGCCGTCCGATCTCCAGAGTGATGTCCACCAGATTCGAGCGAATGACAATGCTCGTGGACACTAGATTGCTCCGTCTGAGGGATGCACCTACGCCAAATACAATCTGCTCCTTCTCTGAATAGGAGAGGATCTTCCCATTGGTAGAAACGGATGGTCGACATGAATTTATTCTTTTGGTTCTTCGTCCAATCCGAAGGTATTACCCCAGAGGCGAGTTAATTGACGATATCAGCATACCAAGGGAGAGAATCCACGGCTAAGATGGCTTCGTCAGGGAAGGTTTCTGTGATAGGTGCATTGCTCAGAGGAGGCTCATGTTGTTCAATTCTGGAGAGGTGATCTGCTACCATATTCTGAACTCCAGGCTTGTCCTTGATCTCCAAATCGAATTCCAGGAGGAGAAGGATCCAACGAATCAGTCTTGGCTTGGCATCCTTCTTCTGCTGTAGGTACCGGATAGCAGAGTGGTCCGTGAAATTTGTGACTTTTGATCCCAACAAATAGGATCTGAACTTCTCTAAGGCGAAAACCACAGCCAGCAATTCTTTCTCTGTCACTGTATAATTTCTTTGTGCTTCATCTAACGTTCTGCTAGCATAGTGAATGGCATAAGGCGCTCTATCTTTCCTCTGCCCAAGAACAACTCCGACTGCAAAATCTGACGCATCGGTCATTATCTCAAGTGGAAGAGTCCAGTCGGGCGGCTGCAAGATTGGAGCCTGAGTGATGAGCTCCTTCAGGTGATTGAAAGCAAGGAGAACTGGTTGATCAACAATAAACTCAGTTTCCTTGCACAAAAGTTCTGTCAGAGGTCGGGCAATGCGGCTGAAATCCTTGATGAATCGACTGTAAAACCCCACATGCCCCAGGAATGACCTCACATTCTTCACTGACTGAGGTGGCATAAGATTTGAAATGACATCCACCTTCACCGGGTCGACTTCCATGCCACGTTTGGAAACGACATGACCCATCACAATACCTTCTATGACCATAAAATGGCTCTTTTCCCATGAGAGCACTAAATTGACTTCTTGGCACTTCTGAAGCACTCTGTCTAGGTGCTCAAGATAAGAATCGAAACTATCACCATAGACAGAGAAATCGTCCATGAACACCTCGAGAAAACTGCCTACCATCTCGGCGAAGACTGCTAGCATGCATCTTTGGAAGGTTGCAGGTGCATTGCACAATCCAAAGGGCATTCTCTTGAAGGCGTAGGTGCCGAACGGGCAAGTGAAGGTAGTCTTCTCTTGATCTTCAAGAGCGATCGCCACTTGGTTGTACCCGGAGTACCCATCCAGAAAGCAGAAGAACTCCTTGCCTGCTAATCTTTCCAGAACTTGATCTATGAATGGCAAGGGGAAGTGGTCCTTCTTGGTTGCTGCATTGAGTCGGCGGTAGTCAACACACACCCGCCAGGAGGTTGGTACCCGAGTAGAAATTTCCTCTCCTTTGCCATTTGTGACCACTGTAAGCCCCGATTTCTTGGGAACTACATGCAGTGGGCTTACCCATTTCGAATCGGAGATGGGATAAATGAAACTTGCATCACACCATTTCGTGATCTCCTTCATGACAACGTCCCGAAGGTTAGGGTTCAGCCTTCTTTGAAATTCGCGGGACGGTTTGGCATCTTCTTCCAAGTAGATGTGGTGTGAACATAGGGCTGGATTTATCCCTAGGAGATGTGATACGCTCCAACCAAGTGCCTTGCGGTTCTTTTCTAGAACCTCGAGAAGACGAGATTCCTGATCTGGCGTCAGCCTGCTGCTCATAACGACTGGATACATGTGTTCTTCACCCGCAAGGAAAGCATACTTCAGGCCTGCCGGAAGTGGCTTGAGTTCTTGTTTTGATCTGTCCACTTTATCTGTCACTTCAGATACCATGCTGGTGGTGGGATGTACTTCCTTGCGGTACTTACCATCCTCATCGTCCTGTTGAAATCCCGGTGATGCACCGAACGGTTCTGCGCTAAGCTGATCATGTTCGGTCTGGAGTAAATGCTCAAGAAGATACGCCTGCATCTTAGAATCTGTCTCCCAAGAATCATCGGAGCATATGCTGACTGCGCTTTCCAAGTCCTCCTCAAGAGCGAGGATTTCTCGGGTCCATGGATCATCCAATGATAACTCTGAATCTCTGATCTCCGCGATGAAATCACAGTCTGGTTCTGATGCTGCCTGGCTCTCATCAGTTGTAGCATACGGCTCTGTGTTCATGTTTATCGTAATTTGCTGGGTGTTCGAGCTGAAAGTGATATTCCCAGACCCGTAATCAACCACGGCACCTGAAGTGCGAAGGAATGGTCCGCCAAGAATGATAGGGGTCTGGAGCAGGGGTGCAGGCGAGTCCATATCAAGTACTACAAAGTCAGCTGGGAATTGCATTTCCTGCACCTTAACTATCACGTCTTCCAACAGACCCCGGGGCCACTTGACGGATCGGTCAGCGAACTGAAGGATCATGCGTGTCTGCTTGAGCGGTCCCAGCCCGAATTCTTGCATTATGGATGAGGGCAGAAGGTTGATGGAAGAACCACTGTCAAGAAAAGTGCGCTCGAAGACCTGGTCAAAAATCACACAACTGATCAGAGGTGCTCCTGTATCTTACTTCTTCTGGGGGAGATTGCTGATGGCTGCTACCGTGGCCAAGGTGAGGACATGCCTCTCGACCTGTTGGCGTCTGTTGTCTTGCGCTGGTGGACGCCTGTTAGTACATGCCTCCTTTAGTCCTTTCTTCACAGCTGGCATGTATTCCACGGCTTTCAACAGGGGAATCTCAACAATCAATTTATCCAAAATATCCACAACACCTGGATCAGACAATGCCTTTTTTTCGTTTTGCAATTTTTTTTGATTTTTGTATTGCATGAGGAAAAGGAATATGTACACTACTAGCAGGAAAATCAGAGTTCTTATTTACATCAAAATCATTGCCCCCAGAATGTTGTACATCCGAACTACAAAAAGGAGTACAAGCTGGATCTGAACATGCTGATGCTGCAGGGCGATCAAAAAGGGTAGCGTCTGCTCCATCGGCTGGCGAGGGATCGGCTGCTGCTGGCGGCTCCTCCAAGGCTGGCGTGGCTTCGCTTCTGCTACGAGCTTCTTTTTGTTGTTTTTATTTTTGCTGATTTTTTTGTATTTTTGGCTGAGGTTGTTGCTGACATGGCACGACGGCTGGACTGGCTTCTCCTTCTTCTTCCTCCTCACCCGCCGCTAGAGCTGGCACGGCTGATGCGGAAGATGACAATCCACCTGTTTCTTTATTCACCCCACTTGTGGTAGCAGGCGGAGGCAAGGCTCTACCGCTCCTGAGAGTAACAGAATTAGAATAAACAGTAATATCATTACCAGACTCGGACATGACATCACAATCTACCTGCTCTTTCTTCTTGAAATTATTGGGGTTGGCTTCGACCTACGCCGGAATGGTAGTTCTGGTGGCGGTCAGGTCGTCGAGCCTCTTCGTCATATCCGCTAACCCTTTAACAAGCTGGGCCAGACAATCCATAGCGGGATTCACATAGGGCACTTCAGAAGATTCAATGTGCAGACCACGTTGTTGTTGGGTAGATGGGTGGGGTGGCTGTTGCTGGTGGTTCTGAGGTGGTGCAGGAAGTTGAAGTTGTTGGTAGGATGGAGGAGGATACTACTGATAGTGCTGAGAGGGGGCAGCTGCGTACTGGTGATACGGCTGTGGGTGGCGGTACTGCGGCTGCTGCTGATGAGGAAAGTTCTGCCACCATTGCTGTGCAAACTGGGGAGGCTGCTGCTGGTACTGCTGGTGCTGCTGGGAGGATTGACCAAAACGACCACCCTGAGGTTGGTGGTACTGCCAATTGGCAAATTGCTGACCCTAGGATTATCCCTGAGGACGGGTCGGCTGTGCATCATGATTCCATACCCCATTCACTTCTTGAATTAGGGGAGGTGGAGGGAAGACTGGATCAGGTACAGAAAGGAACTCTGGTTGGTATACTACCATCTGCTGCTGCGGCTGGCCCTGGTCGGGCGCCTGCACGTAGTACACGTGCTGGACTGCCGGTGGCTGCTGGCTCGGCTGAGGCTGATGCTGCGGTTGCTGCTCTTCCTTCTTCTCAGCGAGAGCGTCCGATGGTGTAGCCGACTGAACAGAGTTGATAGTGCCAACCAACAGTTCAAGTTACTTGTTGATCTGATCTAGCTTGTCCATGTTCTGGGTCCTCTTCTCGATCACAGCAAGTTTCTCAAGGTACTGTGATCACTTCTCAATGATGTCTACCTTAGAGAGATGGCCCCCGATGATGCTGAGGTTGGAGCTCTCATCTCTCTCTGCTTCCTTGGATGCAGCCATGTGCACTTGCTTCTGGAGGATCTGGGGCTGCTTCTGATACGCCTTGGATGAAGAGAGGGCGGCCTCTCCTTGGGCTATTTCTTCAAAGATTTGCCAAACAACATCTTCATCCTTATTAAAATGGGAGCCCCCACATGCTGCGTCCACAAGCCGTTGGCTTTCAATATTCAGTCCCCCAAAGAAATGCTGGACCAAGCTGGTCTTCAGGATATCATGATGGGGACACTTCTCCTGTAGGTCAGTAAATCTCTCCCAAGCCTCATGTATAGACTCGTGGGGCCCTTGGGTGAAATTACTGATACGGGCTCACATCTGGTTGAGCCGACCGAGAGGGTAATACTTGTGTAGGAAGGCGGACTTCAACTCCTCCCAGGTCGTCACGACCTTTCCCAAATGATTGACCCAATATAGGGCCTTGTCCTGTAGGCTGAAGGGGAAAGCCATCATCTTTACAATGTCCAGAGGGACATTGGGATAGTGTGTAGTACGGCAAATGCGGGAGAATTGCTGCAGGTGGATGTACGGCTCCTCTCTTGTGTTTCCATGAAAGGCAGGGAGAAGGGCTATGAACTGGGGCTTCAGTTCAAAGTGAGCGTGTATCGGTGGGATGAGAATCCACTCGGTCATCTGGCTGTCTCCCGGATTATATGTTTTTTAGAGTGTCGGCTTTGGTGGTGGTAATTCTGGGTCATCATTGTGGTCATCTCCACCTCCTCCACCTCCACCTCCTCTGCCTCTGCCTCCTACTCCATCGTCACGGTTCATCATGTCATTCAACATATCCTGGAATGCGGTCTGTGTCAGGGCCTGCTCGGTCAGCTGCTGTTGTATGGCCTGGATAGATGCCGGCAACTGTGCATTGACTTGGTTCTGATCTGGCACCTGTCCCTCTAGTGGTGGCTGCTGACCCTTGCCCTTTCCTCCTGGAGCCATGTCAGGGTCTGAGTCGGACGAGATGAACTCCGGAGTAGACTTCAGGGCTCGCACTGTCTTCTATCTGCATAATGAGATGGTCCGAATCAGATCACTTGCAATTAACATTCAGCTGCCGTGATTAAGCTGGAATTCAGGTCAACCCCAGCATGTTGTGGATGGAAAAGGATGTAGACTGTAATCGACTTCCATTCACAATGGCGGAAGTGGGACAAAAGTGATCCCAGTTTATTGGGTGACCAAGAGAAAGGTAGAAAACGAGGAGTCTGGAGATCGATCCGCAAAGTCCGGATCGGGTTCTCGGGAATCGCCTCGAATTTATTGGCGGAGTTGAGTTCATGGAATCGATGTGGGTGTCGGCATGGTCCCGACGGAAACCATCCATGGATCAACTTCGCGAAGTACAAGAGAGGATCGGATGTTGGATTAAAGATACGGTGGTCAGCAAGGAATAAAAGGAGTGTAAAACAGTAGAGAGGCTCGGTTGAGCGGGGTGGTCAAAGGGAGACACACAAAATGTGCGCAAAAGCGCGGGACTTTGATCTTTGAACCTTAATCTAGATCCATATAAACACAATACAAATCAGGTTCACCAACTCACGCCATGTGAAGCCGTGAAAGCTCGGCTATTTATTATCTTTTCATTTTTAGAGTTGTGATTTTCAGGCATATCTTATAACAAGTCCTTAGTACGCTACCCTATAGGAGAGAGAGTACTGCCGGAAGAGTATCCCGTACTTGTCCTCCTCCTGTGTAACCTGTAGTCTGTACTTTTTGGAGTCCTTGTAACCCTTCCTGGATCCCTACTCAGCCAAAGAAAAGAGAGAGGAAGCCGATAGGCGAAACTAATACTTTGGTTCACGCTCGCAACGGAATAACCCGTGAGCGTGCAAGAACCTACTCGGACGTAGGACAATGAGACAGACACCCCCGTGAAGGCGTGGCCTATGCTCAATACTTCGGACAGGGTCCATGCTCTCACAACAGAGAGTCACCATTGGTGACCAAGTCCTACTCGCCTACGTACGATATAAGCGCCATTACTTCGGAAATCCAGGCGATAGACAAGGCAGTTGCTGACTGGGTTTTTTGGCTTTAATCCTTAGGGGGTCGCACTCGCTCAAGGGAGTAGGGTTTTGGTCCCCCTCCAAGGTACCTGAAAACAATGAGGGCTTTATGAACCCGGTACAATGATAGTCCATTACAGATTTTAAGGTCAAAGTTTATTTAGCAGTCCCCTTGTTTTATTTTTTTGGTTTTCACTTTTTTTGAGTCTGTTTCATACGAGCGCCTAACGTTTTTGTAGATTTTCATTTAAATCCTAGGTGCTCAAAATCAGAGGGAGATAGCGGAAAAGCCGTGCAAGTGGTTCCATGATGGAAATCTCACCATTGAACCGAATGATGCATGCTAAGTTAGAAGACTGTGGTATGCGCGTGACCCAGCACAATACCTTCTATGACCATAAAATGGCTCTTTTCCCATGAGAGCACTAAATTGACTTCTCGGCACTTCTGAAGCACTCTGTCTAGGTGCTCAAGATAAGAATCGAAACTATCACCATAGACAGAGAAATCGTCCATGAACACCTCGAGAAAACTGCCTACCATCTCGGCGAAGACTGCTAGCATGCATCTTTGGAAGGTTGCAGGTGCATTGCACAATCCAAAGGGCATTCTCTTGAAGGCGTATGTGCCGAACGGGCAAGTGAAGGTAGTCTTCTCTTGATCTTCAGGAGCGATCGCCACTTGGTTGTACCCGGAGTACCCATCCAAAAAGCAGAAGAACTCCTTGCCTGCTAATCTTTCCAGAACTTGATCTATGAATGGCAAGGGGAAGTGGTCCTTCTTGGTTGCTGCATTGAGTCGGCGGTAGTCAACAGACACCCGCCAGGAGGTTGGTACCCGAGTAGAAATTTCCTCTCCTTTGTCATTTGTGACCACTGTAAGCCTTGATTTCTTGGGAACTACATGCAGTGGGCTTACCCATTTCTAATCGGAGATGGGATAAATGAAACCTGCATCACACCATTTCGTAATCTCCTTCATGACAATGTCCCGAAGGTTAGGGTTCAGCCTTCTCTGAAATTCGCGGGACGGTTTGGCATCTTCTTCCAAGTAGATGTGGTGTGAACACAGGGCTGTATTTATCCCTCGGAGATCTGATACGCTCCAACCAAGTGCCTTGCGGTTCTTTTCTAGAACCTCGAGAAGACGAAATTCCTGATCCGGCGTCAGCCTGCTGCTGATGATGACCGGATACATGTGTTCTTCACCCACAAGGAAAGCATACTTCAGGCCTGCCGGAAGTGGCTTGAGATCTGGTTTTGATCTGTCCACTTTATCTGTCACTTCAGATACCATTCTGGTGGTGGGATGTACTTCCTTGCGGTACTTACCATCCTCATCGTCCTGTTGAAATCCCGGTGATGCACCGAACGGTTCTGCGCTAAGCTGATCATGTTTGGTCTGGAGTGAATTCTCAAGAAGATATGCCTGCGTCTGAGAATCTGCCTCCCAAGAATCATCAGAGCATATGCTGACTGCGCTTTCCAAGTCCTCCTCAAGAGCGAGGATTTCTCGGGTCCATGGATCGTCCAATGATAACTCTGAATCTCTGATCTCCGCGATGAAATCACAGTCTGGTTCTGATGCTGCCTGGCTCTCATCAGTTGTAGCATTCGGCTCTTTGTTCATGTTTATTGTAATTTGCTGGGTGTTCGAGCTGAAAGTGATCTTCCCAGACCCGTAATCAACCACGGCACCTGAAGTGCGAAGGAATGGTCTGCCAAGGATGATAGGGTTCTGGAGTAGGGGTGCAGGCGAGTCCATATCAAGGACTACAAAGTCAGCTGGGAATTGCATTTCCTGCACCTTAACTATCACGTCTTCCAACAGACCCCGGGGCCGCTTGACGGATCGGTCAGCGAACTGAAGGATCATGCGTGTTTGCTTGAGCGGTCCCAACCCGAATTCTTGCATTATGGACGAGGGCAGAAGGTTGATGGAAGAACCACTGTCAAGAAGAGTGCGCTCGAAGACCTGGTCAAAAAATCACACAACTGATCAGAGGTGCTCCTGTATCTTGCTTCTTTTGGGGGAGATTGCTGATGGCTGCAAGGATATTGAGAAATCCTCAAGCGCATCACGGAAGCGTGAGCGTCGTATCGGATACGACGAAGAACGACTAGTCGCACTAGTTGTTTGGTGCAGCGGAATTTTAAAAAATTTATTCGATGAAACCACATGATCCAAGAACCATTCTCGAATCGTTTCATCTATAACCACAACAAGTATAATGCAATACCTCTTGAAGCGTGGTTGATCGAGTCTCTAAGAGAAGAGACCTCCTGTCTCAAGTCCGATCGTCGGAGAGATCGCTTGCGAGCGCGGGGATGAACCGCGGTGTCCTCGCAATCCAAGATGTTGATCCAAGCGCGGTTGCTCCTGATCTCGACACACGAGATCGTACGTCTCCTTCGCGGGCGAAGCACTTGAAGTAGACGGAGAACCGCAGAGCGTCGATGCGGTAGCACGAAGGCGAGGGCGTCGACGTTTCTCTTCCACCAAGGTGGACGGCCACCAAGAAGAGAAGGCAAGAAGGGGCGTCGAGTATGAGAAAGAGAGAGAGAGAGTTTTGCTACAATAGCTTGTGTAAAGAGAGAGCCAAGGGTGCCTCTCTATTTATAGGGTTTTGGGATCCATGGATCTCAATCCATGTGTCTCATAAAATCAATGGTTGAGATTGATTTATGATAATCCAATGGTCAAGATTGTTGTTGGTAAAAGCCAACAACTTGTGATTTAATTTTGATTAAATATATTTGATAAATCAAATATATATTAATACCAAATTAAACCAATCAAATAAGAAGTGAGAAATCAATTGGGAGCCTCCTTCCCCATTAGGAGAGGTGGACGGCCACCAATTCCTAAATGGAATTGGTGCCGCCCCCCCTCTTCCATATAGGGAGGGCAATCCCATGGATTACATGGGATTGCATATCTCCTAATATTTCTCTCCACTTATTTTCTCAACAATTTTTCACCAAAAATAATTCTCAATTAATTTTGGGATTATTGCAATCTTGACATTGAAATATTGTGAATCACATTCACAACCCAAAACAAAATGTAATTTATATTTTCAATTAATTAGACAATGTGTATCCAATACACATTAATAATTAATCTACTAATATAAATTATATATAACTCTCTCTAATATATTATAAATCACATTTATAATATATATTATGAATAATTGGATATTACTATCCACATTATTCTTATCCATAATAATTAAATCACATTTAATTATATTGGATAATATCTCATACATCATGATAATTAAATCACATTTAATTATCAACTTCTCTTTGCTTAGATCTCATGGAATTGTTCTTAAACCATTTAAGAACAATGCTATTTCTCCTCAGATACTTGGAGATAAGGACAGGGCGATTGTATTGTTCCACGTATAGTGACTTGGATATTGAGATCACATCTCATATCCAGATCCCATGGACCTCTCATAGATGCTTGATTAAATCAAGACCGTAAACCTAATCTTCTCATTGCATCTGAATCTCATTCAGATCAATGTCCAATACATGGACTAAGATTAGGTCACTTCTCTCATGAGAGGAGTCACTAAAATCCAGACCTGTTTCATCACTCCCTCGGAATGGAAGCGTCATGGTTATACAATCGTTTATGATCAAATCACCCTTCAGGTATTCCTAATACCTGCACATCCTGCATACTGGAAGACTCATGATCATCATGAAGATAAAGATCACTTTTACACTATCATCTTCATAGTCTGATCATTAAGTTTCTCAATCTTGGTCCTTGGGATATGGTACAGATCATATGCTTTCACAAAGCATATATCTTACCTTCAAATTCATATCATGCTTCTAAAGCATGATGACCATGCATGAATTTGGTCAATCCCAATACCTCATGAGTGAGCTCATGTCTCCCGGTTCACAAGTGAACCTGTATGATCCCTTTGAGAGATCATATTACTCATATGCCCTTACATGCATACCAGCTCGCCGGTGTATAGACCTTGATTAGGTCATCAACCTATTGGTCTGCCAAATGTACATGCTCAGACATATAGTAATATATCTGTCTCTGGTCAGAGGATGTTTGCCTGTGATGTGACAGTATTCATCATAGGTCTTTGGTTATCTCGATCTCGTTAAGTCAACTCATTGACTCAACTAATCTGATACCTCTGAATCAATATTCCTATGCAGAGGACCTGCATCAAGAGGTCGACCAGATATCAGTCTAATGAGATGGGATTGCCATCTCCCACTCAGACTGGAGATCACTACTTGTTAATCATTGATGATGCTTGATGAGTCCTCTATCTAACTCCTTAGATATTCATCCAAGCATCAGCCTCTATGATTCAATCATTGAATCAACAGCTGTATGATTATCAAGTTGGCCATGGTACATAACCCTTATTGTACAGAGGGACCTTATAGTGCATTCATTCATTCAATATCAGAAAGGGAGTGAAACAAAACATCAATAACTTTTATTGATAAATCATTTATTACAATAACATTTATTGTAGGAATGGTTCGCCTCGGGCTCACATTGCTAACAATCTCCCACTAGCCCTCAGAACCATTCAGGAACAAGCCTTAAACCCATACTCATTACATGCTGGTCAAAAACCTTCTGCGTCAGAGGTTTGGTAAGAGGATCAGCAACGTTGTCGGCGGAGGCCACCTTGGTGATGATGATGTCACCACGCTTTTGTATCTCCCGAATGATGTGGTATTTCCTTTCTACGTGCTTGCTCTTCTGATGCCATCTGGGTTCCTTCGCCTTGGCAATGGCTCCCGTGTTATCACAGAGTAGCGGGATGGGAGTATCAGAGGAAACTACGCCAAGCTCCTGGACGAACTTGCGCAACCACACCGCCTCCTTTGCAGCATCCGATGCGGCAATGTATTCGGCTTCTGTCGTTGAATCTGCCGTAGTGTCCTGCTTCTTGCTTCTCCAGCTCACAGCACCACCGTTCAACAGGAACACAAACCCTGATGTCGACTTTCGATCATCAATATCCGATTGGAAGTCAGAATCTGTATATCCCAAGACTTGGAGATCACCATCTCCATAGACCAAGATGTAATCTTGCGTCCGTCTAAGATATTTGAATATGTTCTTTACTGCATTCCAGTGTTGTTCTCCATAGCAGGATTGGTAACGGCTTACCACTCCCACTGCATGGCAGATATCTGGCCTAGTACACATCATGGCATACATTAAGCTTCCTACGGCCGATGCATAAGGACATCCAGCCATGGCCTTCTTTTCCTCAACAGTTTGAGGAGCCATTCCTTTAGACAGGTGGATACCATGTCTTAAGGGTAGGAATCCTTTCTTGGAACTATCCATACGGAATCGTTCAAGAATCTTCTTAATGTATCCTTGTTGTGACAATCCCAATATCCTCTTCTCTCGGTTTCTGAACAGCTTCAGACCCAAGATGTAAGAGGCTTCTCCAAGATCTTTCATCTCAAAGGTATTGGACAGCCAAATCTTTACACTGGTCATCATCCCTGTATCATTCCCAATGATAAGGATGTCATCTACATAAAGCACGATGAACACAATGGCGCTCCCACTAAGCTTCTTGTACACACAAGGTTCATCAGGATTCTGCACAAAATCATAACTCTTTATGGTTTCGTCAAATCTGATGTTCCAGCTACGAGAAGCTTGCTTGAGCCCATAGATGGATTTCTTCAGCTTGCATACTTTACCATCCTCAGTTATGAAGCCCTGGGGCTGCTCCATGTAGATATCCTCCTCGAGGTATCCATTGAAGAAAGCCGTCTTGACGTCCATCTGCCAGATGTCGTAGTCAAGATATGCAGCTATAGCTAGCAGCGTCCTGATGGATTTAAGCATAGCCACAGGAGAGAATGTCTCATCGTAATCGATGCCTTCTCTCTGTGTGTAGCCCTTGGCTACGAGCCGTGCCTTGAAAGTCTCTACTTTCCCATCAGGTCCCCTCTTTCTCTTGAAGATCCATTTGCACCCAATGGGTTTTACCGCTTTAGGTGGATCCTCTAGGGTCCATACACCATTCTTATGCATGGAGTCAATTTCTGACTTCATTGCTAGCATCCATCTATCCATGTCATGATCCGCGAGTGCCTCATCAAATGAAGTAGGATCACAGTCAGTTTCACCTGACACATGGAATCCATACCTTTCAGGTGGTGCAACCACCCTCGAACTCCTTCGAAGAGGTATGGGTGTATCATCTTTATTCACTTCTTCAGTTTCTGGTTCAGGAAGCTCAGAATCCTCAGGAGATTCAATAAGTTCCTTTACTTCATATTTATCTTGACTCTTAAGGAAATCATTCTCCAGAAATTTCACATCTCTAGAAACAAAAACCTTCTGAGTCTCAGGGTCATAGAGTTGGTATCCAATACCATCTCTAACATACCCTATGAAGTAACACTCACGAGAGCGAGATTCTAGCTTGCTTGCATCCACATTCTTTGCATGGACCAAGCATCCCCAAACCCTCAAGTGATTAACACTAGGTTTGGTTCCATACCAGAGCTCATGAGGAGTCTTAGGTACAGATTTGCTAGGAATCTTATTCAGGATATATATTGCAGTCTCTACTGCATATCCCCAGAAACTAAGTGGTAAATGTGCTTTACTCATCATTGAACGAACCATATCCATGATGGTTCTGTTGCGTCTTTCAGCAACACCATTAAGTTGGGGAGTTCCAGGAGGAGTGAGATTGGAAATAATTCCATTCTCTTTAAGGTATTCCTTAAATTCATCTGATAGGTACTCGCCACCTCGATCAGATCGAATTCGTTTAATCTTCCTATCGGTTTGGTTCTTAACCAAAACCTTGAATTCTTTGAACTTTTCAAAGGTTTCAGATTTATGACGTAATAGGAAGATAAACCCGTATCGCGAATGGTCATCAATAAATGTCAAATAATATCGATATCCATTTCGGGTCGCGGTACTGAAGGGACCGCATACATCAGTATGTATTAGGTCAATAATACCTTCACATCTTGTAACCTTGTTACGAAAAGGCATCCTGGTCATTTTTCCTTGAATGCAATTCTTGCAAGTAGGCAAAGGTTGAACCTGTAGAAAGTCTAAAGGTCCATCCTTAATTAATCTATTGATCTTATCAACAGACAAATGACTAAGCCTTTGATGCCAAATCTCATTTGAGAGATTTTCATTCTCCCTGGATCTTTTAGGGTTTTTATTAGTGCTTGTAACATTCATAACACATTTATCAATGCACAATTCATAGAGTCCTCCAGAAGTCAAAATACCATCTGCAATATATTTATCATAACGGTTTATGACTAATTTATTACAGAACAGGAATGAATACCCACTTCTAACTAACTTAGATACAGATATTAGATTCCTTCTGACTTCAGGTACATAAAGACACTCTTTAAGTACTAGGACTCTACCACTAGATAATGATAGTCTGCAGGTCCCGACGGCGACTGCTGCAACACTTGCATCAGATCCCATCTGGATGACTATCTCCCCTTCTTCAAGCTGTCTAGTTTCCTGAAACAAATGCAACAAATTGCATACATGAATAGAAGCACCAGAATCAACTACCCAACTTCCTTCTCGTCCAACGAGAAAGCTGGTTTCAATGATAAGAGTAGATTTCATACCTGCTGGGGCTTTACCTTTGTCGACCGACTTCAGGTAATCCGGGCAATTACGCCTCCAGTGCCCCGGCTTCTTGCAGTGGTGACAGACGTCGGTTTTCTTCGACGCTATTAGAGTGGATGCATTGGAAGACGAGGCAACATTTTGTCCCTTCTTCTTTCTCTTCTGGGCCGGGCCCTTCCGAGAACCTTGCTTCCGACCGCGCTTCCCTTTGACCTGTGCAACCATTGGAGTGCCAGAGGGACCATCTTTCTTCATTACGTCTTCTGCAGACTTTAATGCAGCAAGAAGCCCAGCATTTGTCAGTTCCGGCTTATTCATGTGGAATGACACTACAAAGTTATTGAAAGATTTGGGCAATGACAGCAGAATGAAATCAGATTGCATGTCTGCATCCATCGTCGCCCCCAGAGTCTCAAGCTCTGACAAGTACCCAAACATTTTGAGTACATGATCGCGGACCGACGTCCCTTCCTGCATCTTACAGCGAAGAAGATCTTTCATAACATTGTACCGCTGGGTGCGGTTAATGTCACCAAACATATCCTTTAGATTCTGCATGATATCCTGGCAAGTGCTCATCTCCACATGTTGCTTCTGAAGAACATTGGAGAGAGAACCCAAGATATAGCATCTAGCCAAGACATGATCTTCATCATACTTGTCATTATATGCTTTGTCTTCCTTAGATTTAGGGTTTTCAAGTTTGTTATCATGGAGCACATAACTGATGCGCTCTGCTGAAAGCACAAGCTCCAAATTACGGATCCAATCCGAGTAATTTGGTCCGGTCAATTGGTTGACCTCCAGAAGCCTATTCAGTGGGTTCATGGCCTTCATTTTCTGAAATTGAGAATGCACTATATTAGAACATATAATCATATATTCAATTTAATTTTATTTGATTAAGGCATTTTAAATCAAATTAGTCTTGCTATGTCAACTATGAAAGTTTATTCCCTTATTCACTTTCAAAGTAGGAGATATACTTACCGATATATCTCAAGCAAGAACTGGGATCTCCTCTTTATCTTTGTTACATCCCAATAATATGAGAAACTGCAACTCCAATAAAGAGAAGCGGGAACACATTCCGCCTTGCAAGTCCAACTTGCATTCCCAATTCGGTCTTTAATACCCAGGCCCACCACCCCTAAGGTGATGTTGACCTGTCATTAATTGAACCAACCGTCAACAGGATTAGAACTCGCTATACGCAATCCAATATCGCCCCAATAATATGAGGATCCGATATTGGGGTCACTACGCATACGGCCTTACTCTTTCGAGAAGCGAAGAGTCCGATCCAGATGCGCTTGTATATAGGAGCTGTCACTACGTACAGGCGTCTCCTATATACAATCCCTGGCAACGGAAACCCTTCGCCTTGACGGGAGACCATGGATGTCACTTATGTGATCCTCCATCTCTTATTCAAATTTAATTAATTACTATGAATCACATTCATATAATTAATTCTTCCAAGGGAATTATTAACTCTAATCATATTAGAGTATTCTCAATTGGATATAATTAATTTAATCATATCAAATTAATTATCAATCCAATTCAATCAATCAAACTTAATTTTATGCTTGAATATACATATATGATATTACTCTCAAAGTACGTATTAATTCGAATTTTAATAATTAGAAAAATACATCATAATCCCTCGGACATTATCCCGGCCCTACCCGCTGTCATGGCCAGTACCGACGGGAGTGGGGCGGACCACATACGTTGCAACCCGCTGACCCAGCGATCCCCGACTAGACACCATATCCACCTCGGGAAAGGATAATGCCAAATTGATTATTTTGTACTTGAGATGATCATCGGTTCTTCAACCGAAATTATACCATATAGTAATCAAAACAATTTTGATTTTAAGGAAATTTGCTAGGCAAATTCCCAAGTCCTATTCAAGCAAGAAGTTTGATGATTGTAGTTCCAATTAAGGTTTAGATCAAATCTAATCATCTAATTGGTTGGGGCCAAGTCAATTAGGCAAATAATCATGTTTCAATATTTCACAAATATTTTTCAAGATTATTTCACGAAATTAACAATTAATTTCTCTAATTGACAATCACTTGGTTCTAGATTAGGAAGGCAATTTCAGCAGTGACCCCTACTTACTAAAATTGACATATCTCAATCATATTAAATCCAAATTAAGCAAAGTCAATTTCTAAAGTTTGCTAATTTGATTTAGGACAGAACCTAAGTGGTGTTTCACGCATTTCGAGGCAAGTCTAAACAGTAATTAACATTTTAATCACGTTCAGATTCACAGTTCCCGCAACAGTGCATACATGTTCATTAAAACGACCATATCTCGAGCATACGAAATCCGATTTACGCAAACTCAGATCCTATGGTTTCCTTATTTAATGGGGAACATAATCCAATTAAAAATTCGTGTTTAAACAATTTAAACAGTGCCGAATTTCTTCACTAAACAGATCTGCGAAATCAAATGCGATGAAAACTTTCGCGACCTAAACGAACCCAAGTCGTCCTTGGTTAACGAATCACTATTCGAAACCATCGACCTAAGGCTCTGATACCACTTGAAGGATATTGAGAAATCCTCAAGCGCATCACGGAAGCGTGAGCGTCGTATCGGATACGACGAAGAACGACTAGTCGCACTAGTTGTTCGGTGCAGCGGAATTTTAAAAAATTTATTCGATGAAACCACATGATCCAAGAACCATTCTCGAATCGTTTCATCTATAACCACAGCAAGTATAATGTAATACCTCTTGAAGCGTGGTTGATCGAGTCTCTAAGAGAAGAGACCTCCTGTCTCAAGTCCGATCGTCGGAGAGATCGCTTGCGAGCGCGGGGATGAACCGCGGTGTCCTCGCAATCCAAGATGTTGATCCAAGCGCGGTTGCTCCTGATCTCGACACACGAGATCGTACGTCTCCTTCGCGGGCGAAGCACTTGAAGTAGATGGAGAACCGCAGAGCGTCGATGCGGTAGCACGAAGGCGAGGGCGTCGACGTTTCTCTTCCACCAAGGTGGACGGCCACCAAGAAGAGAAGGCAAGAAGGGGCGTCGAGTATGAGAAAGAGAGAGAGAGAGAGTTTTGCTACAATAGCTTGTGTAAAGAGAGAGCCAAGGGTGCCTCTCTATTTATAGGGTTTTGGGATCCATGGATCTCAATCCATGTGTCTCATAAAATCAATGGTTGAGATTGATTTATGATAATCCAATGGTCAAGATTGTTGTTGGTAAAAGCCAACAACTTGTGATTTAATTTTGATTAAATATATTTGATAAATCAAATATATATTAATACCAAATTAAACCAATCAAATAAGAAGTGAGAAATCAATTGGGAGCCTCCTTCCCCATTAGGAGAGGTGGACGGCCACCAATTCCTAAATGGAATTGGTGCCGCCCCCCCTCTTCCATATAGGGAGGGCAATCCCATGGATTACATGGGATTGCATATCTCCTAATATTTCTCTCTACTTATTTTCTCAACAATTTTTCACCAAAAATAATTCTCAATTAATTTTGGGATTATTGCAATCTTGACATTGAAATATTGTGAATCACATTCACAACCCAAAACAAAATGTAATTTATATTTTCAATTAATTAGACAATGTGTATCCAATACACATTAATAATTAATCTACTAATATAAATTATATATAACTCTCTCTAATATATTATAAATCACATTTATAATATATATTATGAATAATTGGATATTACTATCCACATTATTCTTATCCATAATAATTAAATCACATTTAATTATATTGGATAATATCTCATACATCATGATAATTAAATCACATTTAATTATCAACTTCTCTTTGCTTAGATCTCATGGAATTGTTCTTAAACCATTTAAGAACAATGCTATTTCTCCTCAGATACTTGGAGATAAGGACAGGGCGATTGTATTGTTCCACGTATAGTGACTTGGATATTGAGATCACATCTCATATCCAGATCCCATGGACCTCTCATAGATGCTTGATTAAATCAAGACCGTAAACCTAATCTTCTCATTGCATCTGAATCTCATTCAGATCAATGTCCAATACATGGACTAAGATTAGGTCACTTCTCTCATGAGAGGAGTCACTAAAATCCAGACCTGTTTCATCACTCCCTCGGAATGGAAGCGTCATGGTTATACAATCGTTTATGATCAAATCACCCTTCAGGTATTCCTAATACCTGCACATCCTGCATACTGGAAGACTCATGATCATCATGAAGATAAAGATCACTTTTACACTGTCATCATCATAGTCTGATCATTAAGTTTCTCAATCTTGGTCCTTGGGATATGGTACAGATCATATGCTTTCACAAAGCATATATCTTACCTTCAAATTCATATCATGCTTCTAAAGCATGATGACCATGCATGGAATTTGGTCAATCCCAATACCTCATGAGTGAGCTCATGTCTCCCGGTTCACAAGTGAACATGTATGATCCCTTTGAGAGATCATATTACTCATATGCACTTACATGCATACCAGCTCGCCGGTGTATAGACCTTGATTAGGTCATCAACCTATTGGTCTGCCAAATGTACATGCTCAGACATATAGTAATATATCTGTCTCTGGTCAGAGGATGTTTGCCTGTGATGTGACAGTATTCATCATAGGTCTTTGGTTATCTCGAGATCGTTAAGTCAACTCATTGACTCAACTAATCTGATACCTCTGAATCAATATTCCTATGCAGAGTACCTGCATCAAGAGGTCGACCAGATATCAGTCTAATGAGATGGGATTGCCATCTCCCACTCAGACTGGAGATCACTACTTGTTAATCATTGATGATGCTTGATGAGTCCTCTATCTAACTCCTTAGATATTCATCCAAGCATCAGCCTCTATGATTCAATCATTGAATCAACAGCTGTATGATTATCAAGTTGGCCATGGTACATAACCCTTATTGTACAGAGGGACCTTATAGTGCATTCACTCATTCAATATCAGAAAGGGAGTGAAACAAAACATCAATAACTTTTATTGATAAATCATTTATTACAATAACATTTATTGTAGGAATGGTTCGCCTCGGGCTCACATTGCTAACAGCTGCTACCGTGGCTAAGGTGAGGACATGCCTCTCGACCTGTTGGCGTATGTTGTCTTGCGCTGGCCGATGCCTGTTAGCACATGCCTCCTTCAGTCCTTTCTTCACAGCTGGCATGTATTCCACAGCTTTCAACAGGGGAATCTCAACAATCAATTTATCCAAAATATCCACAACACCTGGAACAGACAATGCCTTTTTTCGTTTTGCATTTTTTTTGGATTTTTGTATTGCATGAGGAAAAGGAATATGTACACTACTAGCAGGAAAATCAGAGTTCTTATTTACATCAAAATCATTGCCCACAGAATGTTGTACATCCGAACTACAAACAGGAGTACAAGCTGGATCTGAACATGCTGGTGCTGTAGGGCGATCAAAAAGGGTAGCGTCTGCTCCATCGGCTGGCGAGGGATCGGCTGGTGCTGGCAGCTCCTCCAAGGCTGGCGTGGCTTCGCTTCTGCTACGAGCTTCTTTTTGTTGTTTTTGTTTTTGCTGATTTTTTTGTATTTTTGGCTGAGGTTGCTGCTGACATGGCATGACGGCTGGACTGGCTTCTCCTTCTTCTTCCTCCTCACCCACCCCTAGAGCTGGCACGGCTGATGCGGAAGATGACGATCCACCTGTTTCTTTATTCACCTCACTTGTGGTAGCAGGCGGAGGCAAGGCCCTACCGCTCCTGAGAGTAACAGCATTAGAATAAACAGTAATATCATTACCAGACTCGGACAGGAGATCACAATCTACCTGCACTTTCTTCTTGAAATTATTGGGGTTGGCTTCGACCTGCGCCGGAATGGTAGTTCTGGTGGCGGTCAGGTCGTCGAGCCTCTTCGTCATATCCGCTAGCCCTTTAACAAGCTGGGCCAGACAATCCATAGTGAGATTCACAGAGGGCACTTTAGAAGATTCAGCGTGCAGACCACGCTGCTGTTGGGTAGATGGGTGGGGTGGCTGTTGCTGGTGGTTCTGAGGTGGTGCAGGAAGTTGAAGTTGTTGGTAGGATGGAGGAGGATACTGCTGATAGTGTTGAGAGGGGGCAGCCGCGTACTGGTGATATGGCTTTGGGTGGCGGTACTGTGGTTGCTGCTGATGAGGAAAGTTTTGCCTCCATTGTTGTGCAAACTGGGGAGGCTCCTGCTGGTACTGCTGGTGCTGCTGGGAGGATTGACCAAAACGACCACCCTGAGGTTGGTGGTACTGCCGATTGGCAAATTGCTGACCCTGGGATTGTCCCTGAGGACGGGTCGGCTGTGCATCATGATTCCATACCCCATTCACTTCTTGACACAGGGGTGTTGGAGGGAAGACTGGATCAGGTACAGAAAGGAACTCTGGTTGGTATACTACCATCTGCTGCTGCGGCTGGCCCTAGTCGGGCGCCTGCACGTAGTACACGTGCTGGACTGCCGGTGGCTGCTGGCTTGGCTGAGGCTGATGCTGCGGTTGCTGCTCTTCCTTTTTCTCAGCGGGAGCATCCGATGGTGTAGCCGACTGTTCAAGGTACTTGTTGATAGTGCCGACCAACTGTTCAAGGTACTTGTTGATCTGATCTATCTTGTCCAAGTTCTGGGTCCTCTTCTCGATCACAGCAAGTTTCTCAAGGTCCTGTGATCGCTTCTCAATGATGTCTACCTTAGAGAGATGGCCCCCGATGATGCTGAGGTTGGAGCTCTCATCTCTCTCTGCTTCCTTGGATGCAGCCTTGTGCACTTGCTTCTGGATGATCTGGGGCTGCTTCTGATACGCCTTGGATGAAGAGAGGGCGGCCTCTCCTTCGGCCATTTCTTCAAAGATTTGCCAAACAACATCTTCATCCTTATTAAAATGGGAGCCCCCACATGCTGCATCCATAAGCCGTTGGCTTTCAATATTCAGTCCCCCAAAGAAATGTTGTACCAATCTGGTCTTCGGGATATCATGATGGGGACACTTCTCCTGCAGGTCAGTAAATCTCTCCCAAGCCTCATGTATAGACTCGTGGGGCCCTTGGGTGAAATTACTGATACGGGCTCGCATCTGGTTGAGCCGACCGAGAGGGTAATACTTGTGCAGGAAGGAGGACGTCAACTCCTCCCAGGTCGTCATGACCTTTCCCAAATGATTGACCCAATAGAGGGCCTTGTCCTGTAGGCTGAAGGGGAAAGCCATCATCTTTATAATGTCCAGAGGGACATTGGGATAGTTTGTAGTACGACAAATGCGGGAGAATTGATGCAGGTGGATGTACGACTCCTCGCTTGTGTTTCCATGAAAGGCAGGGAGAAGGGCAATGAACTGGGGCTTCAGCTCAAAGTGAGCGTGTACCGGTGGGATGAGAATCCACTCGGTCATCTGGTTGTCTCCCGGATTATATGTTTCTTTGAGTGTCGGCTTTGGTGGTTGTAATTCTGGGTCATCATTGTGGTCATCTCCACCTCCTCCACCTCCACCTCCTCTGCCTCTGCCTCCTCCTCCATCGTCACGGTTCATCATGTCATTCAACATATCCTGGAATGCGGTCTGTGTCAGGGCCTGCTCGGTCAACTGCTGATGTATGGCCTGGATAGATGCCAGCAACTGTGCATTGACTTGGTTCTGATCTGGCACCTGTCCCTCTGGTGGTGGCTGCTGACCCTTGTCCTTTCCTCTTGGAGCCATGTCAGGGTCTGAGTTGGACGAGATGAACTCCGGAGTAGTCTCCAGGGCTCGCACTGTCTTCTATCTACATAATGAGATGGTCCGAATCAGATCACTTGCAATTAACATTCAGCTGCCGTGATTAAGCTCGAATTCAGGTCAACCCCAGCATGTTGTGGATGGAAAAGGATGTAGACTGTAATCGACTTCCATTCACAACGGCGGAAGTGGGACAAAAGTGATCCCAGTTTATTGGGTGACCAAGAGAAAGGTAGAAAATGAGGAGTCTGGAGATCGATCCGCAAAGTCCGGATCGGGTTCTCGGGGATCGCCTCAAATTTATTGGCGGAGTTGAGTTCATGGAATTGATGTGGGTGTCGGCATGGTCCCGACGGAAACCATCCATGGATCAACTTCGTGAAGTACAAGAGAGGATCGGATGTTGGATGAAAGATACGGTGGTCAACGAGGAATAAAAGGAGTGTAAAACAGTAGAGAGGCGCGGTTGAGCGGGGTGGTCAAAGGGAGACACACAAAATGTGTGCAAAAGCGCGGGACTTTGATCTTTGAACCTTAATCTAGATCCTTACAATCACAATACAAAATCAGGTTCACCAACTCACTCCATGTGAAGCCGTGAAAGCTCGGCTATTTATTATCTTTTCATTTTTAGAGTTGTGATTTTCAGGCATATCTTATAACAAGTCCTTAGTACGCTACCCTATAGGAGAGAGAGTACTGCCGGAAGAGTATCCCGTACTTGTCCTCCTCCTGTGTAACATGTAGTCTGTACTTTTTGGAGTCCTTGTAACCCTTCTTGGATCCCTACTCAGCCTAAGAAAAGAGAGAGGAAGCCGATAGGCGAAACCAATACTTCGGTTCTCGCTCGCAATGGAATCACCCGTGAGCGTGCAAGAACCTACTCGGACGCAGGACAATGAGACAGAAACCCCCGTGAAGGCGTGGCCTATGCTCAATACTTCGGACAGGGTCGATGCTCTCACAACAGAGAGTCACCATTGGTGACCAAGTCCTACTCGCCTACGTATGATAGAAGCGCCATTACTTCGGAAATCCAGGCGATACACAAGGCAGTTGCAGACTGGGTTTTTTGGCTTTAATCCTTAGGGGGTCGCACTCGCTCAAGGGAGTAGGGTTTTGGTCCCCCTCCAAGGTACCTGAAAACAATGATGGCTTTATGAACCCGGTACAATGATAGTCCATTACAGATTTTAAGGTCAAAGTTTATTTAGCAGTCCCCTTGTTTTATTTTTTTGGTTTTCACTTTTTTTGAGTCTGTTTCATACCAGCGCCTAACGTCTTTCTAGATTTTCATTTAAATCCTAGGTGCTCAAAATCAGAGGGAGATAGCGGAAAAGCCGTGCAAGTGGTTCCATGATGGAAATCTCACAATTGAACCGAATGATGCATGCTGAGTTAGAAGACTTATAGTGCATCCCAGCTCTCTCCATGTGGTATGCAAAACAGAATTTTTAACCTATCTACATGTCGGTATGCAATGCACAAAATCGCCCTAAACATAAGCTGCTATTAGCGTGAAGAACCATAAGTCGCTCATTCATCTTTAGCCCGAAGGGTCCGATCTTGGCTCACCCCTCCTCTGTACTCAACACACTTGAGCTTGGGAGAAAGCGCATTACAGGGCTCGCTGCGGCACAAGGGCTAAGAGATAAATGAACGGCTTGTTTTGAATTTGACTAGATCCAAGCGAAGTGGACTATAGGAACATGCATTCTTATTAATGTTTGGACCTAGCTACCGAGTCAAGCGACCTATATCTAGGGGCTCCAAGCACACAAAACAAAGTAAAAGAAAGGCAGAAAGCTCAAAACATCGGAAAACAGAATAAAAGAAGGCGATGAAAACTCGAAAAGCCGCGATGAGGCCCCCAGGTGAACAATCACCCGGGCACTGGACCTCATTGTGAAGAGTAGAGTCCTGTTTAATTACATGCCAAAATAGTCTCTCTCTCACCATAAATTACAAAATAAATAATCCTAAGTGTTCTAGCTCTAACTAATGCCCCTCTCTTTGCTTCTTTGGTGCTCTCTCCAGATGGTCATGAGAAGAAGACCATCCTCCTCCAAGCTTGGCTGCATTGGCCTCCTAAGAAGCCATCCTCGCGTGGCGGGCCCTCGCATCAAAGTCACAAAAAGAGTGCATTAGTATGACTCAACCAATAAAATAGAGCAGATAAAATAATCACAAGACATAAATCAATGAAGCATGGTGATTAATAGCAATAAAAATAGCTGCTCACAAAAATGAATTATGAATCAAAAATTTTATACAAGAATGACAAAATAAAATAGGCTATGCTCATTGCTCCCCGGCAACGGTGCCATCTGATAACCGCAGAAATCCAGCGAGGGTCACCATAGTAAATGTATCAAGTGTCGCTGAGGCGACCGCTCACCAAACATTGGGTTGACCAGCAATTAACCCACAATAAAAGAATAAAACAATGAAGCTCAAAAAGAAATGTGAATTAATCTTTATTTACTCTACCATAAAATGTACAGTGACAAACATGTAGAGGTCGAACCACAGAGAACAAAACAAAATACCATAGCCTACATGTATCTCAGAGTAATCCTTGTGTGAAGTGGGTTTTTGATTTTTAGATTTTTTTTTTATTTTTTTTATTTATTATATTTTTATATATATTTTTTTATAATAATATAATTAAATAATATATATATATATATATACATATAAAATATAAATATATAAATATATGTATACCCATAGAGGGTTAGTATATAGCTTATATATATACATAGGAACATATAAGTATAGATATTATATATTTTTTTATATTTTAGGATTAATAAAGACATATATACATATAAGTAGTGAGATATATATATATATATATATTTGTTTTAGGGAATACATATATATACATATATAGGGATACTATAATATTTATAAAAATACTCAAAAATAGTTAAAAATTCAGAAATAAAGTCTTTTTGGGATTTTCATGATTTTTTACTGTTTTTGTGGTTTTTGGGGATTTTTCCAAACATTTTTAATATTTTTAATTAGCAAAACAAGAGCAAACAATGGAATAGGGGTTGGCTGTAAGAAAAATAGGCATTAAAAATAACAAACAGCCTCAAAATTTTTCCACACTATTTTTCTAATAAAGATAATAAAATATAGCATAAATAGGGAATGAGTTCATATCTTTCTAATTTTTCTTTGATTTTATACATTTTTTTGAAGTTTTTGGGTGTTTTTGAATTTTTAAGGTTTTCTTTTTGAGATTTTTAGGGATTTTTGGACTGATACTGAAATAGGTCAAAATACACCATAGCTATTTTTTTTGGAATTTTTAGAGGTGTTTTAATATTTTTTTGGAATTTTAAAAGCTAGACAGTGAATAAAAAGCATAATTTTGATTTTTAATAAATGAAAAAATGCAACAAAATTAAAAATTAAAAATATATCGTGCAAGAACAACCCAACAGGAGCTTATGTCTATTTTTTCAAGATTTTTCGAATAAATATGAAGCACAAAATAAATAGACAAAGCATTCAAATCTAAATGGCCTGGCAGGGGTATTTTTGCAAATAAAATAGTTGACAGGGGCATACATGCAAAAATCACAATAAAAATACACGTTAACTTTTATTTTCTGGACCATTTTACAATTAATAAAAAACGGCAATGCTTACATGCAAATTTCACTCGCCTCACGTGGGTACTGCACGTGAGGCGCGGAGGGACTAAAACGTAAATATCAAAACCTTAAGGGTGGTTCTGCAATTTCTACAACTTATTTACAACTTAAACTTTTATTTTCGGTATTAAATAATAAATACAAAAAACGGGGGGCTAGATGTGAAATTTACCCCCTAAGGGCGCCTCATCCTGCGGCGTTGGATGCGCCACTTATCCACGTGTCTCCCATCGGACGGCGGATGCCGGTTCATCGATGAAGGGCCTGGATTAGAAGCCCCTGGCTGATCTGACGGTGGACGCGTGTCTTCATCGGACGGTTCTCCTTCAATCTGGGCCTGGCTTCTCGATCCAACGGTGCTGGAGGCGTCTGGAAGAACGGGGAAGAAGCTCACCCCCGACGAGCTTCGATCGAGCAGCTCGGGCTCCTCCGGGCACCTCCCACGCATCTGAAGTGCTCTGAACGTAGCTGGGAAGCTTCCGCGTTGTCTGATGGCTCTCTCATGGCTCTTGGAGGTCCGAGTCGCTGGGTCGAGGTCGATGAAGAAGGGGACCCCCATGAACCTCTTCCCGGTTCAATGCAAGCCCAGCTGGGCACTATTTATCGATGTACCTGCATAGGAAGAACCGCGGGCGAGAGAGCTTTCTCCTCGACCCGGTTTTTTGAAGCTGCGACGCAAAATGAAGGTGGGCGGAGGGGCTCCGGCGAACGGCGGAGGTAGAGCCCCGATTCGCCAAGACCAAGGGTCCTGGGTTGAGAAAATGGGTGCGATCGATGGAGAAGGCATTGAGGTTTGAAATGGGATGAACGAGGCGGTCGGAGATAGGCAAGACAACGGTGGAGAAGTCGTCGGAGCCGAGCTCCGGTGAACTTCAAAATTGGATTTTTACGCTAAGGGAATTAACTAACAACTAATCTAACTACTGGAATGAAAAACTAACATTAAAAGCTAACTAAAAATGCATAAATGGACAGCTCTTATACGTGGGGGCCTCCAGGGAGCAGGGCATATGCCGGAGCTCCGCCGCGACAAAACTCTCCTCCCTCCGGCCGATTCGAGGCACCAGCACACCCCCCCTGTCACGAGGAATGTCCTAGGACTAGAATCAAGGCTTGAGATCGGATTAAAAGTGGCCAAATTCGAGGAAGGAGGCAGAGCTACTTATTTATACACATTGGCAAGGGGCCTTATTAACCGGCGATTATTGACTGATCCAATGAGTAACTACTTGATCTAAGATTTTGGCGGGCATAATGGATGATCAGAGGACAATTCTTGTGAAGGAAGCGAGACTGAACGATGGAAGGGATGGCCGCAAAAATTGGAGGAAAATTGGGGAGTTGACAGTTCAGAGGCGCAGTGGCTTGGATGGGAGAGTTGACCAGGGGGTCAACAAAGGCCGGCTCCCCATTGGCCCACGTCGGCCGCTAGACGCCAAAATAGAGGATCTGATTGGAAATTGATTTATTTGACACCTTAAATGATTTTATTAATTTTTTCTTATAAAATAAAAAATGTGTATTATTTCCTCTAGTATTTATTTAAGATTTTTATTGAATTTTTCGAAGTGTTTTATTATGGTTTTAATTTAATAATGTGTATATGTATGTATTTACATGCATTTCTGGGTATTTTATTTTTAATTTATTTATTTTCTTTTATTATTTTATTGGTTTATTTTATAAATTTGTAATTTATTTTTGTGAGTATAAAGGTATTTTTATTTAATTTTTAGGACTTTATTTATATTTTTAAAGAAATAGGTATAGGTATATGTAGGTATCCTTATAGGTCTTTCACCTATGTATTTTGTATACTTAATTTATTATTTGTATTTTCTTAATTTTTATTTTGGGTTTGTATTTTTAATGAGTTATGTATAATGTATACATTATCATAAAAATGAAAAAGAATAAAAGAACCAAGGAATAAAATCCTTTTTATTTATGTAAAGATATATAACATAGGTATTTTATCTATGAATTTTGTAGACTTATTTTATTTTTGAAATTATTTTTGGTTTTCTTTTACTTCTAATATGTGTATGCATTATATACATTATCTATAAAATTCTAAAAATATGAATTTATAAAAATAATGAATATTGAATAAAAAGGATATTTTAATCAATCCTATATACAAGGAGGGCCAAAAACCTAACTTCTGCATATGGGCTCCAAAAATTATGGAGCCAATTTTATAAAATAGTTCTTGGAATGCTATATAAAATTAAAGGTGAGTTTGGTGATTTGGAGTTCTTATTTGCAAGATATGGGTCTGTGAAGTTGAGATTTTGGCTTTTTATTCTGTGTATAAAATGTACACTGAGTATTATTTTTACACAAACTTAATTTTGTATTTTTATTTACATTATTATCTACAACTTTCAAGTACAAAGTTTCTTTATTTGATGAATAAATAATTATGTAAAAAATTGGTGCCAAAAATGCATAAATAGATGCATGAATAAATGAGGTATTTATCGTACACTGGCCCTTATCTCCCCCTACTTTAGTCCTGGTCGACCAATACCATGCTGGCCTTGGTCTCGGGGTTTGGGTCATAAAATATCTTCAATATTTTATTCCTTTTTCTTTTCTTTTTTTATTCTATAATTTTGGCATTAAAACCTTATTTAATGTTCAATAAATCAGGAATGTTATTATGTACAATTTGATGCTATTTACATGCATTTGCTGGGGTTTTTGAGGCCAAAATGATAGAATAAAGGTGATGAAATGGAGGTTCATCAGTCGTCATCTTCGATGTCAAAAGAATATCAGGAGAGAACACGATGTCAAGTAAAAAATATGAGGGTAAAGGCATATAAGACGTAGTAAAGTACACCTCACATACAAACACAATACAACCCCAATTTCATCAACACAACCCGGTGATGACCGTACGAGTTTGGCCGTTTATTGTTTCGATTTCAAGGTTATTTGGCAATCAGCTCTTATCACAGACTAATTTAAGCTGATAGGTGCCCAAAATTACCCCGAAACACTATCTCGAGTTCTTACAAGAAATCTTCTCTTCTCAGCCAGTATGGGAGTAAGTACGGACCTTTTATAGCTAAATTTATTACTTGAGTATCGTGTTGTGCGGTGTCTTCTAAACCTCTCACTCTGCTAGGACAACTCATATCGTTTCCGGCTACACAAAAGTCCCCACTGATGATTAGCTTATTAAGTGTATGAACTAAGTAGTATTTTGAAAGAAATTCGGACTCTACCTCTACCTTAAGTGTCATCCCTAATCACATATCTGGAATGTACCTGCAATCCATGCGCTGGGGTTTGCTCTCCCAAAACAAATGATCCTTTATGGTTGTTTTTAGGTCAAATAAGATTAGTTGTCCAGATTTTAATTTTATGGCATCTCTTTTTTTGGATTTTTTCAAAACATCTTCTAACATTTTTTTCTTTTTTCATTTTCTTAAATAAGCATGCACCTAGGTCGTGGGACCTAGAACTAGCTATGTAGGCGCAAGCAGAGAGAAAAAATCGATAAAACCTAAGCAATCTTTTAACCTCGAAAAAGCCGCGGAAAATCGTCGGTGCAAGAAAAGCCGTGGTGGGTGCCCTGCTCCTCCAAGTGCACGACACTCGGTGCACAGACCCTGAGAAAAAGAAGGAGGAAGGTACAAGTCGGGATGCCCTTAAGGGGCCCCTTCTACAAAAATAGAAAAACGAGCAAGTTTACTTTTTTTAGCAAAAATAATACGAGTATAAAAACAATAAAAAATGCTAACTAATTATGCTCCTCTGCAAACGACTCGTATAGAAAGAAACGGTCTCTACATTCTCAAATGATTCGGCTTTCGAAGAAGCCGGCTGATCCTACAGGCCCTGCAAAATTCGTTAGAAAATACATACAAAAAATCGTAAAATCTAAGAAAACACGAAACTATAAAAATAAAAGAGACTCGATGAAAACCACAAAAACCATAAAACAACAAATGAAAATTGAAGAAACTCAGAAAAATCATAAAAAACAAGAAGAAAGAAAATTTAAAAAATAAAGTTGTAATTAAGCTAACGCCTCCACGGTAACGGCGCTATTTTAGCAACTAGGGTTTTAACGAGTGATAATTAAGGATGTCGGTGTAGAAAAATCGCTCGAGATCCAAAACCCTAATTAGTCAAATAAAAATCAGATAAAATATGAAAGAGAAAAAGGAACAAGATGATGTAAAGAGTCAGCTCTCCTTTTGTATCTTTAAACTAATTATTTATCCAGGTAAGTTTCCCTGGGTCAAATTTGAGGAGGCATAATACCTATATCGCAGCTTTTGAGAAGAAAAGATATTTAGTGATTTTAATTTGTTCTTGAAAAAGTAAGAAAAGACTTCAGAATGGATACAAATTTAGAAAAATCAAAAGGAGAAAATACAAAACAAAAATTTACGAAAAATATCAAGTAACTGTACTAGAGTAGTTGTCTAACTACCCAAGAAAAATCGATGAAAAACAAAGTCAAAAAGAGGTCCAAAATTACCCCCACAGTACAGTGGTATAACTGTAAAGAAAAATACAAAAGTTTGTTACAAAAAGGTCCTTATCCATTGGCTAAAATGAAAAGAAATTAAATTTTATTACATTTAGGTCCCTATGGGGGGACCTAAACATAATTCTGGAAATATTCTGAAGTGGGCTTGAATTTTGGAACTATGTTGGGCTTAGTATGAAAATCTTCCACCATTTTAGAAGTCATGGCTGAGATTAGAATGCAAGGTGCGATCGTGGTCGTCTGTGCCCGCCACGTGTCGCAAGCTTGTGCTCTCTAGCATTCTTGCAGTTCTTCCCCCTTTCCGTGCAGGTGACGGCGACGCTTCTTCTCCAGATTATCTTCGGCGACCTATTGCTCGAATGGACCTCCTGTAGGGCCAGAGGGGTGACACCTTCACCCCTCGAGCTCTCCTACAGTGGACGAGATGTCGAGGATGGTTGCGATGGCCTCAAGACGCCGACGAAGTTGATGGATCACAATGAGAAGGTTTGATGAAGTAATGAGATAGATCTTTATTTCTAGACCAGGTTACATTCATTGTTGATAAATAAAAGTAGCGAAACTGCTTACATTGATTGTTGATTTTTAGATTTGTTTAATTTTCTCGTTGATTCGCTTGATCACTTTAGGTCACAACGACACCTTAATTTCATATTGAACCTGAGTTGCTCAGTCGTTCATTAGAATGGCGTTATTGCTAGGGAGCACATCTAAGTACTTTGATTTTCACTTATTTTTTTCTATCTCTTTTAACTGTTTTTGACCTTATTCTGCTTTGATTTTTCAAGCGAGGCACTATCGGAGTACGACTCTATCAATTTTGGAAGGACTAGCAAAGGAGGAGTAGAAGACAACATGAGATTGTTGTTTTAGATAGATATTATTTTTGAAAAATAATTGTAATAATTTAGACTCTTAAACTCTCGAGGCACTTGAACATTATTCGGTGTCTGTTATGCTGAGTGTCGGTGCACTCGGAGGACCTCACCAAGTTTTTCACGGTTTTTTCGCTTTTTATTTTTCATTTGATTCCTGAGGATTAAGCCCTTAGATTTAGGACTTTTATTGCTTGATCTCGGTAATTATCTAAGTTCTAAACACCCTAATAGACTATATGTTCCTATATACCATATTTGGAATAAGTCAGATAAAGAAAAGATAATTTAATTAGTTAAGAGACCACACACAGAGAGAGGTCTTATATAGCGGTTGAAGGACCCACTGTATGGGCATCGATCGACATCTAAGAACAGACTCAAGTCTCTTCTCTGATTAATTAACTACCAGCTCTTCCCGCTAATAGAAGATGCTCATCTTAGGATGATTTCCTCGTGAATCATATAGATTAGTTTTTAATTTCTATCTTTAAATTTATGCATGGATCACCCTTCATGTAGAGTGCTGGAGCAAGGTACACATTTTTATCTCTATATGCATCATTGTGTTTGATCACACATCAACTTTTCTACTTTCCTACCCAGGTTTTATTGGACATAAATAAAAAAGAAATTGTAAAATTTGTTAGATGTTGCCATATTCAGAAAAAACCTTAAAAGGGGATAACCAAATAAAATCTGGGACTGCTAAAGAAAACTTGACCTAAAACCAAACTTCATTAAAAAATCTTATTTTGGGGAGAGTAACCCCCTCCTTGTCTAATATTACTGCTAAGAGTTGAGTGACCTGCACACTAGGATAAAGCCAAACCTGTACTTTCTTAAAACTACCGGTTCTAAAAAAAATAGCTATTCTCCAGTGAGGACTTTTGTGTAGATGATAAACGATATGAACTTCCTTAGCAGAGTGGGTAATTTAGAGGACATTGCGTAAGGCTCCATCATCAAGTAAAATCGAGTAGCTGGAAACGGTCTGTACTTACACACATACTTGTTGGAAATAGGTGCAACTAGTCGAATCCGTGCCAGTATGTAGGGAGAATCGGGCTCCTAATAGCTCGCTAACCTTCTCTGTAAGAGTAGATTACCACCAAAATAAAATTTGACAAGATAAACAACCGAGCTTTCATGGTCATCATATAGTGTTGAGTAGGTGAATTGGAGTTTTGTTTTCTCATCCTGCATTCATCCCATATCTAGTCTTCATAAATTCCCACATCAAGATGATAGGCAGGAGGTCTCTTAGGTTGCCTTTAGCAGCACTGCTTTCTAGCACTCCTTCTTGTTCATCTAGGGTGGCTTCACAAAGCTCAGATCCGCTGTCATAACCCGAATTCGCCTCCAACTTGTTCCCCCTCGACCATCCTTCTTTGACTCTTGAGGTACAGACAAACATGCCATCACAACTATACATTCACCTGACAACATCTGAGCTATGGTCTTTTGACTTTGTAGAGATCGGTGAGATGGCCAGTAGTGAAGGGAGAACCGATGAGCAGCCGCAGACATCTTCATTCGTATTAGAACGGTCTGCCATCAACAACACATTTCTAGCTTCCCTAGAGACCATGCAGCGACAGATTCCAGACTAGGGACTACTCATGGAAGAAGTGAGGAGGGAGCTCACATATATGCGAGCCGGAGAGAGAGGATCCAGAATGACCAGCCGGTGGAGAAATATAAAGGGCTAAGGGTGTACGCCAGGACGAGCCACAAGATCCATCCAGACCAGCCCGCACCATGAGGTAGTTGCACAACTTTGGTGCAACCCTTACACATCGATGGATCCAACCGCCAACCATCCAGGGCGATTTCGAGATTCGCCTTCAGACCATTCAACTATTATCCAAGTTCCATGGGCTAGCCACCAAGGAGCACCATCTCCATCAGCAGGAGTTCGAGATGATTTGTAGAACCATCCATGATAGACTGGTGGATGAGGACATGATCAAGCTGATAGCTTTCTCGTTCTCTTTTTTTGACATAGAAGCCTACAAGCTGAAATACCTGAGGAAGGTTATCACCACTTGGGAGCAGCTCCAAATCGAGTACTTGAACAAGTACAATCCAGTCGGCTGGACCGATGCAGCTACATCCATAATCAGTAATTTCACCATGATCCCATATGAACATTTTCATGAAGCTTGGGATCGCTTTAGAGAGCTCATCGACATGTGTCCCAACCATGAGATAAGTTAGCCCAGCCACGTCCAGAGTTTCTTCTATGGGCTGACACCTAAGCTGCACGTGCTAGTGAACACCTCGTGTGGAGGCTCCTACATTATCAAAGATGAAGACCAGGTCCGGGCCATTTATAAGGAGATGTGCAACAACTATACAGTGATGTCCCAGACCCGTGTATACACTTAAGGGAAGCCTCTCCCGTAAACGGTTTCATACAAGAGGATTGCACGCATTGAAGTCGGTCCTTCTACATCTGATACAACAACAACACTAGTAGAGTCTTCGGCTACCTATATGGGTATTATCAGCCAGAATTTAAATCATATAGAAATCATCGAGAAGAAGCAGCGACAGGGCCTCGACAAGCTCAAAAAGATTGATGAGTTGGCCTAGACATTGAGTGACCTGAAGACCCATATCATGTGCCTCCAAGAGGCATAGACGGCTTCTCAGCCTCATTATAGGTCACGAGCTGATCCATGGAGCAGTTCATCCTAACTCTCCACCTCATACTGCCATGCTCATCTCATTCAGGCAGAGCCGATCTAGTCGCTCTAGCATTACTAGTAACCGCCACCACCTTCCTCAGACACTCCCAATACCAACATCCCAGGATCCATCATGACCACCCCGGCTTCTGATGGTCTATTGGAGGCACTTCATCCCAGCAGCACCCATCGGTATAGGCAGGGCAAGGTGCCCAGCAGCAGCAGCCCCAGTACTCCCAGCAACAGTAGAAGAATGGTCATCGTCCCTCATATCAGGGTCAACAGTGGAGGTCGCACCAACCCATCAACAATAGACATGAGATGAGAGAAATAATCAACTGCAAGGCCTCCATACCCGCTTAGATTAAACCTCATAATTCGAACAATTTGAAGAGGAAGTTTGAGCGGGTATTGTCTACAGAGACCGCCTCTCCTAGTGATAGTCTGGATGACACTTATTATGTATTTGATGCTGATTTTTTGACACTTAGGAGCAGTAGGAAGCCAACTAGCGGCGACACGTCTAGGAGACAGACCACAGCGGGATGCTAGGGTGCCAGACGATGTTAGGAGCAGTTCTGATGCCCCTCACCACGATGATGATGAAAATGGTACTAAAGCACCCATATTCCAGTGGATAGGCCAGAGCGTAGTACTGATGTCACAATTCCAGATGTTGTCGATGGTACTGATGCCACCAAGAATCATACAATCGTTGTGTCCTCTTCTATACTTGAGGATATGTTTGTAAAAATACAAAAAATGAAAAAAACTATAAAAATAAAAAATATGAATAAAGGAAAGGTTCAATATATCCTATGAGACCATTTGTTGTGCTTGATGATCTATGCATGATTTTATTCTTCTGAATACTCAGGAACCTACTCCTGACCCTCATCTTTCTGAAGAGGGTCTCTTGGTCCCCTTTCCTCAAGCACTCTGCTAGGGGAAGGGCCAAAAATCATAAAATCCCAAAAGGAGACAACTGGTAGAGTTCAACGAGCAGATGATAGACATATTTCAAATCCCGCTGACTCTTCAGGAGGCACTTGAGCACATCCCTCTATTCCAGAAAAATCTTAATGAAAAAAAAGCTCCAAAATCCTTATAGAAATTTTAAAAATCTTAAAATATTAATTTCTATCTATGAATTTTATTTTTACTATATATTATTTATTAAAAATAGTCTTGGAAAATTTTGATTATATTTACTATTTTTAAATTCCATAACAATTCGATCAATTTATTTAATCCCTATATTGGGATATTTTGAACTTTAAAATTACCTAAAAGTTAGCAAAAAGTCCATAAAAATCAAAAACAGTAGAAAATATATAAAACACAATAAATACTAATTCTGTATTTTTTATTTATTTTTAGTTATATTTGTAAAAATATTACCCTATATTATTTAAATAATTATATATAAACCATTTAATT
This sequence comes from Ottelia alismoides, assembly GCA_037367405.1. Taxonomy (NCBI): domain Eukaryota; kingdom Viridiplantae; phylum Streptophyta; class Magnoliopsida; order Alismatales; family Hydrocharitaceae; genus Ottelia; species Ottelia alismoides. The sequence goes on along the minus strand of JAZKJV010010763.1, from coordinate 1,008,381 downwards.
ATCTATTAAACAAAAAAAAGAAATTAAAATCAGAATATTATGAAAAAGGAAAAAATTAAAATTAAAAACAAATTAAAAATACAAAAATGAAATCCAATATATATAATAAAAAAACCCACAAAAAATATAATAAAAAGATAAGAGAAAGGACAAATTCTTGCATTCACTTGCACAATCTATCATGTTTGATCCTTGTATTTGACACTCTACATACTAACTCCTATACACACATTTTGTGTAGTTCTAATAAATTTTAACTCCACATTTTATTTTACATTGTTTGATTTATATTGTGGGTTAATTGTTGAATTAGTTCAAATCTTTTGAGCGGTCTCTTCGATGACTATCGATCCACATTGTGGATTGACAAGACCTTGCAAAACTCCTAGTTTTCAAATGGCGCTATTGCTGAGGAGCAATGCTGCATAGATGGCGGTTCTTTATTTCTCCTCTATTGTCTATTGGTTTGTCTTTATTTTTTTATTTGTCTTCTTATTTGATATTATTTCTGAACTGTATAACCCTCTTCCTTGTTTGAATTTGTTGCGAGGGATTGCAAATTGAATGAGGTACTCCTAGGAGCATCTACACACCCATGTGAAACAGAGTCAACTTTTCTACACAAGCCGACGGGAGAGAGCATCAAGTGAAGACTTGAAGGAACTTTTGAAGACAGTACTATTTTATTTTGTTTTATCTTGTAATTCAAGTGAGAGAGAGACACACACTTTATTATAATAATTTAGACTCTCAGGACACTTTGTCACTTCACGAGGTCCATTTTCCTCAGTGATTGTTCACTTGGGGGGCTCGTCGGCCTTTTGCATATTTCCAACTTTTTTATTTTATTTTACGAGTTTTGATTAGATTGACTTTATTTTTATTTTTTTTATGTGATCGAGCTTTAGAATAAGGTTGTTTGATCAATAGAGTCGGTCCAAAGCCCTATTTAATTTGCACGTACTTATAGTATGCTTTTGGATCTAGATAGATTTAATTGCTCCTCAGTTACACTTGGAACAACGTGTCATGAGAGGTCTCCAAACAACGCTTGCAGGACCCACTATGGTGGCCACCTAGGATCCTCCAAGATCGGAACCCCTTTGTTCCTTTATAGGTGTTTAGTATCTTATTCTTCATGCTAATAACATATCTGTTCTAGGGCGATTTCATCAGCTTGCATTGCATACAGAGCAGGTTTCAGTTCTGCTTAGCATCAAGCATGAAGAGAGTTGTAGGTAAGGTGAGCATTTCTATCCGAGTATACATCATTGATTTACGATTGCATTGCTTTTCTGACTCTCTCCCTCTAATTTTAACCACTGAGGATACTAATGGAATTGATATCTCATTAGGTATTGTGAGTTTTTATTAAAAATAAAAAAGTGATTACCAAAAAATTGGGACCGCTAACTCTATTGACCCTAAAATAATAAAAAAATCATTATCCTGTGGAGAGTAACCCCCTCATTGTATTCACATTTTATACCTTCTATGTACACACTAAGAATTAGTGCGCCAATCTCAAGCCTACCTACGCTCTTGTACAACTTTTTGAAATTCACCTAACTCTAACATTGAAAAGACAAAATGACCGAATTCTCCTGGTAATCATTGTGTTGAGTTGGTGAATCAAGGGTTTTTGTTTATTAATATTTGTTTGTTTGCGTGCATAGTCGATCTTCTCTGAGCATGTGTGCCTTTCTCTTACTTATCTTGACTTTACTTTCGTATCTCCCTATCCTTGTCCTTTGTTTCGAAGATGGCCGACTGGAGTGATTTATAACCTGACTTTGTTGATCCTTCTTCCTCTCCTACAAGTCCACCTCTATTTTATAAGGAGGACTTTGCTCCTTAATTTTCTTTTTGTACATATATGCCTCATCCACAGTTTCAGGCATTAGAGTTTTACCCACCACCACCATCTTCACATTGCCCACCACCTCACCAACATGAGTCTGAGTTGTTGGAGTCACTTCTTATGGATACCTCTATTGAATGCATGACCCTATTGATGGAACAAATGAATCAGAGGATAGATGAACTCACTATCTTAAATAAGATACACACTACCATGTCACCATCTGATTTAATGGATTCATTTGAGGACACCTATGAGAGCTTGCAATCACCTAAAATAAACAAAAACGAGAAAAACTAAAAATACAAAAAGATTATGGGAGACACGTTGATGATTCAACTTGTGAGGAGAGGGCACATTTTCCAAATCCTTTGACTGCACACACATTCACCACACTTCCCACCTTTGCGCCTAAGGATGACACTATACAGACTCCTCTTAGTCATCCTTGAGTAGATGATGATTCCGATCTCTTCCCTAATATGGAAGACATAGAAAATATTTTAAAAATAGTGACCCTTCCCTAAGTGGTGGCAACAATTCATGATATTGCTGAGGCCCCACTTCACTTGGCAATGAACCAATTATCTGCACTAAAACCCAATAAAAGAAAGCGAAGGAGCATATATGAGAAACGCATTCTAACAATGGCCACTGCCTACACCATTACCCACCATCTACACATTCGAAAAGGGAATACTATTACACCTCTTGTGAGATGCACCATTTCTGACCATTCTTGTGATCATACTCTCCTTGATGACGTTGCTTCGATTAATATAAAACCCTTCTTGCTGTCATCTAGGGCCTCTTAAGAAGACCAGGATGATTTGTCAATTTGCTGATGGACCCATAAAGAGGTTGAGGGGTATTCTAGATAATGCCATCATTCAGATCTAGGGTATGTGCTTCACTACTGATTTTTTCGTATTACCCATTGAGACCTCCAACCCTGTGGAGTTCCTCGGGTTATCCTAGGATGGCCTTTTCTCGCCATTGCGAGAGTCATTACGGATTATGGACATAGAGAGATTCGTTTTCATTCTACTGACGAGAGAGTTGTCTTGATCGCTGCACCTACTACAAACAAAAGATCCACATCTGACAAGAGTGTGCTAGTGTTACCGACCCTAAGGACTATGACTAATCTACTGATATCAAAGAGGTCTTCTTTATCGTGGATGACACTAAGACTCAAGGATTCCTCTTTGGTGACGAAGACTCGGAATGCATAGACCTCGGAGTTCCCCCATCCGGTATGTGGTGATGCATTGCTGATATCCACTGTATTTACACTATAGACAAGTTTGCATGGAGGACAAACTAAGGAGAAACTACAAAGGCCTAATTTGACTTTACTGCTTTCATAGATGAGTTCGAGCCTTTTGATTTGGACCTAGGTGAGACTTCCCAGGCCGAACCTGACCACACTACTTCCACTGACCATTTCATGCATTTTCTCTTTGAGACCACTGAGGATCTTCATCAGGTAGGTTCTGATCTGGTTGAGTCAGTTGAGGACTCTGATATCGACTTGCACCATGTTGAATCCATTCCTTAGCGGTCGCACAATAAGGTATGCTTTCTACTTTCTTGGTCTTTGTACAACCTCCACTTTGTACATTGGCTTTGATTTTCTTCCTTCCATCTACCGTTTTGCTCATCCACCCCAATAAGTGTCTACCTTGCTTAGGACGTACTTTGTCCAAAGTATAGAGGGGGTGGACAAGTCGATGTTCATTATTCGTGTTGTTTCAACAGTCTTATTGTTGACTATTCCTATGGCTCTTTTACCCTAAGTATAGGGGGAGCGATGCGTACATTCTCCCCACAAATTTTTCTTTTTATCGGATTTGTTTCTTAATCCCCTCAACTATCTTCTCTCCTATTGATATTCCTATCTATACTTATGGATATCTTATCCTAAGTATAGAAACTGAGTTGCGATCTTTTTATTCCCACCATTAACCCTCTCGGTATGTAGATACAACTTGCTATACATATGATTATTTCATACAAAGTATAGGGGAAATGGTTTACTTCTCAATTATTGATTCATATTCAATCGTCGTTGTAGTATAGGCTCTTCAATACTCTGTACGAGTTATCTCTTCACTTTTTCATTCTGATCTATGAGGACATAGCTCAAGCCAAGTATTGGGGAGTCAAATATACTCTGTATATACTTTATCTACAACTCGTACTTTCGTATTTTTAATAATATGACTGATTATTAAAAAGTAAAAACACATAAAATTCTTTGTATATATTGATTAATAAGTCAGGTTTAAAATGTTTTTTACAAAATGTTTGCAAAATAGTTTGAAAATCCTTTTGAGAAATCGTTTGAAAACTATTTGAAATATATTTTGTTAAATATTTTCAGCCTTTGCATATGTGTTTTGTTTGAAAAATTTCTTTCCTTTGTTTGAAATAAAATCTTTTGAAAATATATTTACAAATGTTTTTAAAATGGCTGCAAAAAAAGTTTAAAAAATCTATACATACTGTTTGAAAAATCTTTGCAAAATGATTTCCATTTTTTGATAATTTGTAAAAGAATTACTTTTCAAATTAGTTTGCAAAATAAAGTTCTCAATTTTTTTTCAAAAATCTTCTCAAATTATTTCGAGAATTGGGCACATCATAAAAATCTTTTATAAACATTGCATGTACATACCTACAAATTCCTAAGTTCTAAATCTTATAAAGACCAAGAAGCACTCCCCTGTAAATATCTACACATATTTCTCTGCCAAAACTTTTTTACCTTTCAAATATACCTAAAATTTTGCAAAATTTAAAATTCCAAAGACAATTGCAAAAATCATTTTAAAAATTACATAAATATTGCAAAAGTTTTTAAAAATCTATAAAAAGTTAAAAATTAGAAAAGTACAACACAAATTTATTTTCCTAGCATTGTACATAACATTTGCATTTTCTGGATTGATATTAATAATTGAATAGTCTAAGTAAAATAAGAATATTGAATCATGGTTAGACCTTATTCGACATAATGACATGAACCTTAAAGGAACTAGAATTGAGGCACTTCGGGTCTGGTCGACTTAATTCTTTGAGACCACGAGACTTAGTTTAGTGTCGTCTAAATGCCTAAGTAGAGTATTTAGGAATACATGCATGGCTCTTGTTGATATTGACCTAAATTACACAACTGCACCTTACTCTTTGCTCACCTTAGTTGAAGTGGTAGAGGATTGGAATTGCCGGCAACAGACAAAAGCCAATGGAAACATCAGAAGTCACATATTTGTGGCCATTTTACACCAACCAGATCTAGTTGCCATGAGGTCTTATGTCAAAAGTTGTAGGTTTCTGTAATGCTTCAAAAGAGGGATAGTCTACTAGATCTAGAGGAAAAAGTTCTTATGTAAATGTTGTTGTATATAGTATTCAAAAAAATGCAAAAATAAAAAACTCCAAAAATAAAAGATAGGAAAAATTCCAAGAAAAATCAATTCTCGTTGGCGTATGTATATAGATGTATAGTTAATAAGCATGCTTGAAATTCAAAGTAAAACACATGTGAGCATGTGGCCGGATGACTTGGCTACACTCGTCAAGCATCCTAGGATAGGTAGTTACATCGGTTACCATACATTCTTCTCTCCTCCTCCTCATATTAAGACGGTTGTACTTGAACTTAGAAGAGAATACCACTTCTCAAGGAAAGAGATGTTGGATTGGGGAATTAGGGTAACCATTTATGAGAAGATGACTTTTACCGCTTCATCCAAGGAGAGCATCATATCACTTACTCTGTCGAAGATAGATTTATAGTCATAAGGGTTTGCAAATGAATTGACTTATTCTGACCTGACCATTGAGGAGACTTGAGCAAAGTTTTGTGATTGTTAGAGGCCATGGTGTTTTAAATCCGTTTGTCAATAAGGTTTCGACGACACCTAAAATCCAAATGTCCGACTAAAGCTCCAAACTTTGATTTTGTGAAGACAAGTTTAAAAGTTAAAATCAATCCAAGTTCTTTCTTTTTCTTTTCTTAATTTTCATTTTTGCACTTATAGGCATAAGTGTTTGTAAGGGAGTAGCAAAGGCAAGTATAAGGGGGTGATGAATCTCCATTTCACCACCATTATTCTTTCATTTTGACCTTTAAACCCTGGCTAAATACATGTAAATAACATTATTCTGTATAAATTAACAATAATAATTACTTATATAAATATTATATAAATTACATTATTTTAAGCCGAAATAAAAGAATAAAGAATAGAAAAGAAATCGAAATAAAATGACAAAGGTATTTTATGACCCTAATCCCCGAGACCTGGGCATCATGATGACTGTGTCGACAAAAATATAGTAGGGGGAGACAAGGGACAATAAATAAAAGAAACCCTAACTCATAAATACCTAGTAAAATGCACTTTTGGGAACCATTTATTTTCTACTATTTATTCCTCAAAAAAAGTTTTTTTCATGACAGTTGTAAATAAAAATACATAGAAAATTACAAAATGGATTTCACACAAAAATAATATACTATATACATTGCACACTCAGAAAAAAAATCCAATTTCCCAGACCTATATCTTCTCCATATGAACTCAAAATGCGTCAAAATAACCTTTAATTGTTTATAACATTTTATTAGCTAATTAATGAAGGTCGTTTCATTTAATTTGGGGTTGAGATGAAAAAGTTAGGTTTTGGACCATCATTGTACTGTATACCTGAATAAAATATCCATTTTTTATTCTTTAGATTTTTCAAAATTATATATTTTTATAATTTTATAAATATTCTTTATAATATATGTACATATTTAGAATACAACTGAATTATAAAGAAAACAACAAAATAAATTAACATACTGAAATACATAAATGAAAACACTATACATATACCTATATAATTTATACCTATAATTAATTATGTATGCATGTTATATAAGAAAAATACAATAAAAATATATTTGTGTATATTTAAATGAGTAATAAATATATAAATTAAGTGTATAAATTAATAAAAACTAAATAACAAAATAAAATTAAAATATACAATATATGGGTAAATATACCTATAAATATATCTCTAAAAAGCAACTCGTAATAAACCAAGTCATAAAAATAAATAAAATAAAATAAATATATAACTTAAAATAATAATCATTTTTCTATTTTATATATTTTATTTAATTAATTCATTTATTATATGATTTTTTATTTATCTTTTTCCAGTGGATTATATCTTCTAGTGGTCCATCTGGACCAATAGGAGGCGTTCGACTGTTGACCGCAGGTCAACTCCTCTGGCTAGCAACCTAGCCCTGTCAAAACAATTGCCCACCTCTCCTTATCTAAATTCTACACAATGATATTAGCCCCAATGGTCCTTGACTCCTCCATGAAAGTCTTCTTGACACATCCTTCCATTCCGCGGACTCTTCCTCTTCCTCGTCCATCTCTTGGTCCATGTGAAAACCCTAGTCAAACTTCTCCCCATCCTTGCTTGTTTATAGTCACCTCCTCCCATTCTTTGAATTTTTGGTTCCCTTTTTTATCCAATTCTTCCCCTCATTTTGCATCCAGAGTCTAGAGTGAGCTCACATATCACTCGCTCTGCATTTTGTTGCAAGGAGGCGGAGTTTAGGAGGTAATCCCACCATCTCCAGCGATCCTCCACCATGAGGTTTCATCTCGTGGCTCTGACTGATTGAAGTTTTTTGTCATTTTAGGTAGCTTTAATCATAGTATGTCTTTTCTCAATTTTAGTTTATGCTCTAATAAGTAGATTAAGCTTAATATTAAGATTTAACCATCGCTAGAGCTTTCGACCTTCGGCCATTGTTCTACACCATGCTCTCCTATTCCACACTCAACTGATCACCCCATTTCCTATCCCTTTCTCTCCTCAATCATTAGCACTCAACCTACCACCCATATTTGCCTCAGATCTATGAATTAAGGTCCATATCCAACACCTCACCGGATATCACCGCCCTTTCACCGTTTCACTTCCAAACTCGCCAAATAATAGCAAGGACCATGCACATTTACATCATCATTTTTCTGAGTTTCTTTGCAGGTTTTGAAAGGGGCATCTGACCCCTATTTGATTTAGAGAACAAGCTAGAAAACCCTTAAGATCGTGGGACTGCTCCATGGTCTCTAATAATCTTTGAACCATCTAGGAGGTGAGGAGAAACTGCAGGAGTGTTTAGAGCCGATCGGTGGAGCTCCAGGTGGCTGAAAGCATGCACATTATTAGATTATATCTCACCCATAACGACTTCCACCATTCACCCCCTCCATTCGATCACGAGAAGTATTCTAGATCTATCTATGGTCGTCCGATTTTTGGAGACTCGAACCAATATCCCATCTGAAGGAACTAATATCTGTCGTCGGCCACGAACCATCATCGCATAAGAAGAACGTGACATGTGTCAAAGGAGGTGTCTTTAACCGTCGATCCTCGTCTATTTTGAGGGTAAATTTCAAATTTAGCCCCCGTTTTTGTTTCTTTATATGTTTGTCCTGTAATAACAAAATATAGTTTATAATTTTGTGTAAAACTTGCGTAAAGAACCTTGAGCTTATTGCATATTGCTATTGGGTCCAATCTAGCGCAGCTCATGTGTCGTCCCACGTGAGCTAAGGATTTTGCATGAAACCCCTTGTAGGTTTTTTGTAATTATAGTTTAATATTTAATGTTTGAGATTAGTTGAAAAATTTCAGGTAATTTGCATTACAAACCTTGATTTTAATTAAATTGCAAATTTACCCTTGTTAGTACAACAATTGTTTTGATTTTCATTTTTTTATAAATAATATCCATGCTCTAAAAATTATGAAAAAATAGTGTTAAGTGCCTGCATGCAGGCTCTTTCATTCTATATTTTTTTTGCATTTTAGGCATTTTTTATTTATTAAAAATTAAAAGAGCACAATTATTTTTTATTTTATTTAAAAAATCCAAAAAAAAATATAATTTAAATATTTGAAAGTAGTATTTATTTATTATTATGATTTATATCTCTAGATAAAAATCCCTAAAAATTGAAAAAGAAAATCACTAAAAATTAAAAGTTCCAAAGGCCTTATAAACACTATAAAAACTCATTTAAAAATCCAAAAATATTTGTTTCTATCTCTGAATTTTCTCTTTATTTTATATTATTAATTCTAAATAATTTTATAAAATTTTGATTTTACTTACTAATTTTAAATTCCAAAACAATTGGCACTCTTTATTCAATCCCTATTTTGGGATATTCTAGAATTTAAAATACTTAAAAATAGCAAACAATTCCGTAAAATTAAAAAGAATAGTAGAAAAATATACAAAACACAAAAATATTTTATTCTTCAATTTACAGTATATTGTATATATAGTTATATATAAACCTTTAAATTATTTATTAGAAAGAAAAAGAAACTAAAAATAAGAAAATTATAAAGAAAATATAAAATATATTATGAAAAATGAATAAAAACAAAAAAAAGAATCCAAAAATATATAAATAAAATCCCACACAAAAATATAATAAAAAGATAATAAAAGGATAATTTTTCGCAATCACTTACACTGTCTATCACATTTTGTCCATGTGTTTGACACTCTACATACTTACACCTATACACATATTTTGTGGAGTTATAAAAACTTTGAACTCCATATTTTATTTTGCATTGCTTGATTATTTTTGGGTTATTTGTTGAATTAGTTCAAATCTCGTGAGCGATCGCTTCGACGACTGTCGGTCCTCCTTGTGGATTGGTAAGACCTCGTGAAACTCCTACTTTTCAATCGTATATACACTGTATATACTTTATCCATAACTCCTACTTTTGTAAAAATAGGCAATGTAGAGGGAGAGACCCGAAGTGAACAATCAGATGGCGCATGGTTCCCCAAATACTTAGGCTTAAGAGCAGCCAAAGTATGTGGATATGGATCTATGGATGGGAAATCGGGATACTAGGTTAGAGTTGGATGGCATGAATTTACAAGATGGATGAATCTTCGGAGATGAACATGGAGTCTAGAATTTACAGGAGGGGCGTGGTTAAAATATGATCAAAGCTCAACTAGTCAAGCAAATACCCTTGATTTCACCAACTCACACATGAAGACCAATAAGTGTTGGTCATTTTATCTTTTCTATTTTATTGGTGATCCTCTAAAATTTGAGTCCATTATGTAGGGTTAAATGATAGGTTTTAGGCACTATCCTAGGGATGCGACCTCACTTCTCACATGCAAAAATCCATCCTACATGAAATGTTGGGGTTTGCTCTCCCATAATCTAAGGTGAATTTTACTCCATATTATTGAGGTGTAATTAATAAAAATTAAAACACACATTCAATTCTTTGTATACACTAATTAAAAAATAAGGTTAAAAATATTTTGTAAAATGTTTGAAAATATCTTTGAAAAATCTTTTGAAAACTATTTCGAAAATGCTTTTGTAAAATGTTTTCGACCTTTGTAGAAAGGTTTTGTTTGTAAGATTTCTTTTCTTTCTTTAAAATAAAATATTTTGAAAATCTATTTGTAAATGGTTTGAAAAATGGTTGCAAAAATAATTTGGAAAAAACTAAGAATATTGTTTGAAAAATCTTTGCAAAATGATTTTCAAACTTTGTAAACGTTTGCAAAAAGTTCTGGCAAAATATTTTTCTTAATAAAGTATTAAAAATGTTTGCAAAAATCTTTTCAAAATTATTTTGGGAACCCTATACAAAATCCAAACAAATAAATGGCTTTATAAACCATGTATATACAAACCTGTAAATACCCAAATTCTTGACTCTTATAAATACAAAGATGCACTCCCGTGTACTTTTTTGCACATATTTCTTTTCCTAAAATCCTTTTGATTTGAAAGATCCCTAAACAATTTCAAAATTAAAAATCGATAAAAATTTTCGAAATCTTTTCAAAAATCCATAAAAAGTTTAAAATGAAAAATTACATCACAAAAATATTTCCTGCATAGTATGTAGCATTTGCATTTTTTGAAATGATGTTAATAATTGAACTAGTTTAAGTAAAATCTGAAGAGGTTAGACCTTAATCCACGTAATCACAAGAACCTTGAAAAACTTGAGTTGAGACACTTTAGGTTTTCTAGACTTAATTCTTTGAGACCACGAGACTAGGTTCAATGTCTTCTTTATTGCCTTAGTAGAATATTTTGTAACATACGCACGACTCTTGTTGATAATGACCTAGCTTTCACACCTGCAACTTGCATTTTCCCACCTTAGTTGAAGTGGTAGAGGGTGAATTTGTCAGCATAAGACACAAGCCAATGGAAACATCAAAAGTCACAAATTTGTGGCCATTGTACCCCAACCCAATCAAGTAGCCATGAGGTCTAATGACGATGTTTGGGGTTGCAATAATGCTTCAAAAGAGGGATAGTCTACTGGCTCAAGAGGAAAATGTCCATATGTAAATATTATTGTATAAAGTATTCAAAAAATGAAAATAATCAAAAACATCAAAAAGAATAGATGGGCAAAATTCCAAAAAAATTCAATTCCCATTGAAGCATGTATATAACCAATAAGCAAGCTTGAGATTCAAAGTCATATGCATGTAAGCCAGCAGCATGATGACTTGTCTACGCTGGTCAGGCATCCTAGGATAGGTAGCTACACTGGCTACCATCCATTCTTCTCTCCACCTCATCTTCTTGAGCTTGTTGTAGTTAAACATAGAAGGGAAAACCTTGCTTCTTGAGGAAAGAGTTGATGTATTGGGGAATTATGGTCACCATGTTGGAGAAGACCGACTTTTACCGCTTCAGCCAGGGAGAGTTACATATCTCACACATTATACACGACAGGCTCATGGTCATTAGGGACTACATATGACATCGACTGCTTCTGACCTAACTTTCGAGGAGACTTGGGCAGGGTGTTGTGGGTCTTAGAGGTTGTTTTGTTTTAAATTAGATTCCCAATAAGGTTCCGACCAAACATAATTTCCAAAGGTTCGAAACTATGATTTTTTGAAGATAAAATTTAAAGTTAAAATCAATCTATGTTCTTTCTTTTTCTTCTCTGCACTCATAGGCATAAGTGTTTGCTAGGGACTAGCAAAGGCAAATATAGGGGGTGATAAATCTCCATTTCATCACCTTTATTCTTTTGTTTTAGCCTTTAATCCCTAGGTAAATGCATGTAAATAACATTATTTAGCATAAAAAAACATTCAATATTTATTGTATAATTATTGTATAAAATATATTGTTTAAAGCCAAAATAAAAGAAAAGAAAAAGAAATAAAATGTCAAAGGAAATTTATGACCCTAACCCCAAGACCTAAGCAACATGATGACTAGGTCGACAAGGAATAAAGTAGGATGGAGATAAGGGACAAAAACACAATCAAAGCCCTAGTTATTTATTCTTCAATATTTCATTTTTGGGACCCATTATGATCTTTATTATTAATACATCAAATAAACAAACATTGTACATGAAAGTTATATATAAAATACAAAATTGATTCCACATAAAATAACATGTGATGTACATTCTACACTAACAAAACCCAAAACCCAAACTTTGCAGACCCATATCTTCTCCATATGAACTCAAAATGCATCAAAATTAGTTTAATTGTATATAATTTTATTAGCTATTTAATATAGTGGTTTCATTAATTTGGAGTTAAGATGCAAAAGTTGGTTTTTGGATCGCTATTGTACACTATACTTCATTACAATATTCATTTTATTTATTATTTATATTCTTCACAAATTTATATTTTTATAATTTTGTAAATATTATTTATAGTATACGTACAAAATTAGAATAAAATAAAAACATTAAGAATAAATCAAAATAAATATGTATACAAAAATACATAGAGGAATTACTTATATATATACCTATATAATAAATAAATTTATTTATTTAAGTGTACAAATAACTTCAAAAAAATATAATAAAAATATACTTGTGTATATTTAAATTAGTTATAAATATATAAAGTATGTATATAAAATATTAAAATTTGAAATACAAAATAAAAATAAAATATTGAAAACATAGGTAAATATACCAATATTTATAACTATAAAAAGTAACTCACAATAAATTAATTAATAAAAATAAATAAAAATCAGATTAAAATACTACATAAAATAACAAACTTTTTTATTTACAAACAAAATTTAAATAATTAATTTAATATTTCTTATTGAATTTACAAATAATTTTTTATTATCTTTTTTCCGGTTGGTTCATGTGGACCAACCATGGCTGAGTCTTCGTTGACTAAGGTCAACTCCTCATATCCTCTCTTCTTGATTTTCTACTCCATGATTCACTGCCCAATGTTGTTGACTCTCTTCTTGAAGACCTTGTTGACGCATTGACCAATAACACGAGCCCTTCCTCTTCCTCTTATAATCCTTGATTCACGTGATTACCCTAGGTCTACTTCCCCTTATATATAGCCTCGCCTCCAGCATTTTTGTACTTTGGTTACCTTTCGCTCTTCTTCATCCCCTCAATTTGTGCCCAAGGGCTCAAACTTAATGACAACGAGCTCGCTCCACCATTTTGCAGCAAGAAGGGCGGTGTAGGAAGTGGTTCTCAGCCATCTCCGGCGGGGCTACACCATGAGGTTCCATCTCTTTAGCTCTAGTCAACTATAGGAACTTTTGTATCCTTTTTAAGTCGATTTAATTAATGTATTTCGTTTCTATATTTAGTTCATGATTTTATCGCTCGTTTTAGCTTATATTTAGGACTTCAGTTTCACCGGAGCTCTCGAGGTCTGGCCACCGTTTATCACTGTCCCTTACTGTTCCAAATCCCACTGATCACCCCATAAACTCCACCATTCATTTCTCCATCTTTTCCCAGCACAAACCACCTAGATACCATTGATCTAAACCATCGAGGTCCATCTCCTCCAATTCATCGGACCTAAACCACACACCTTCATTCCCCTTTCAAATTACACAAATAATGGCCCTGGAAGCATCATAAGAGCGCCCTTGATATTTCTTGGCTGGTACCACTCCTAGAAGGGCCCATCTGAAGGTCGATTTTATCAAGAACAAGACATCCAGTTCCCCTCTACTTCACGACTCAACAAGACCTTATCGATGGGTCCTAGAGATTTTTAGAGGATTCACCAGGTGCGGACGACTCCCAGGTACCATTTGAGCACCTGCTCAACAAGAACGAAGGTCGGTGGTGCAAGTAGTTGAAGATCCAAACTCGCCAGGCAATAGTTCTTCACTTGTTCTTTGAGAGCCATTTGACACTGTCCCATCAAGATCATTCTCCGAGGTGTGCAACTACTGTTGGATAAATTGAGCCTCCACCATTGGATCCCCATCTAGGATCAAATCTCATATGTAGAAACTTGATCTGTCACCGCGCAATGAGAGCATGTCACGCGTCAAGTGAAGTCAATCTACACCGTTTGATCCAATGCATGTTGTTTGGGGGGTAACTTTCTTATTATACCCCTGATTTTTGTTGTATTTTTATTTAGACATGAAAATTGCATGTAAACACATGAAGTTTATTGATATTGCACGTTAGTCCTTGCTAGCTCATCTTACGAGGCCTCCCACGTGAGCAAGGCATTTTGCATACATACCCTCACAGGTTTTGTAATTATTTTTTATCTTTAAAATTTAAATATTATTTATATACTGTTGGATATTTTACATTTTGCACCCTGTTTTTTATTTTAGTTACAAATATCCCCTTGCTAATTCAATTAATTTTTGTGTTTGTTTTCTATTTTTCTAAAAATTTCATCCATGCTCTAAAAATAATGAAAAAATAAGGTATTATATAAGATGCAATCCTCTCCCATGTCATAATGTTATTTTTGAATTTCACATATTTTTTGTAGGTATTGGAAATAAAAACAACATGTTTAATTTATTATTTGCTTTAAAAAAACTAAAAAATTATCAGACTATATTTAAAAATTCCAAAAATATTATTTAATTATTCTTATATTTTGTGCCTCAAGACCAAAAATCCCTAAAAAAGGAAAATCTCTAAAATTTTAAAAGCTCTTAAATCCTTATAAATTTATAAGAAAAACTTTTAAAAATCAAAACTTATTGGTTTCTATATCTGAATTTTATTTTTATTGTATATTATTTATTAGAAGAAGTTTTGGAAATTTTGACTTTATTTAATATTTTTAAATTACTAAGCAATTAAACCTATTTAAAAAGTCCTTGATTTTATGTTTTTTGGAGATTAAAAATACCTAAAAATTAGCAAAAAATTCATAAAAAATAACAAAAACATTACAAAATATAAAAAATACAAAAAAATGTATTCTCTGAGTTTTTGTTATTATAAATTATATTAATAATTATATTACCTTATATACTACAAATATATATATATATATAAATATCTACGTTATACTATTTAAAAAGAAAAGAAATTGAAATTAAGAGAAATACAAAAATAAAAAATTATAAAATAAATAAACAAAAAAAGATATAAATTTGAAATATAAAAAAGAATTATTTGATTTAATTGAAAATCCCACAAACTCATTAATTAATTAATTAATTGATTACTTGATTTACTAATTGTACAAAAACCTATTATTATTTACTCATTATTTATTTATCATAATTAGTGCTACCATGTATTTCTCCATGTGTTTGACACTCTAGACACTTGCACCTATACACACATTTTGTAGAGTTAAATAAAATAAATTTTAAATCCACGTTTGTTTTGCATTGTTTTATATATTTAATGGTTAATTGTTGTCCGAATCCCCTTTAGTGAGTGGTTTGCCATAGCGAAAGATCTTCACCTTATAAGGATATATTAGACCATTGACAAAATCATTTCAACAATGACCCGAACTAGAGCCGAGGCACCACATCTCTCCATGTGGCAAGTACATGTAGTGTTGATGATGACACGCTCGACAACTCGTGTTAAGTAAACAAATAATCAAGGGTCATTGCGACCTGAATCACCGAGCTAGGTCAATCAAGAAAAATAAAACCACTCAAAAAGATAAAAACAATCAAGCATAAATGTAAGCGGTTTCGCTATTTATTTTTACTTGGTATAGCAACCAGGGTTGAGCACAAGGATCATGAGAAACCCTATGAAGTAGTCAAGTCTCAGAGATGAAACAACATGTTTTTAGTGGTTTTTAATTTTTGCAAAATTTTTATTTTTTTAAATCAGGAAGCGAAATCAATAAGGAAGAAAATAAGGCAACACACAAGTCTTATTGGATTTTTCTTTATAGTTATAAATAATCAAAAAAATAATGTAAAAAAATTTTGGGTTTTTCGATTTTTGAATTGATTTTAGTAATTTTCTGGGGATTTTCTGATGTTTTTGTGATTTTATAAAAAACCAAACGTGACTAAAATGGCAAACATTGCACATCCAGGATTAAATTGCAAATTTATAACTAAAATGCCCTAAAATCCTGGGGATAAATTTTATAACAAAATATATATAAGGCTACAAACAGGAATTAAAATGAGAATTTTTTTCTTGGATTTTTATAGAATTTTTATAAGATTTTAGATGTTTTGCTCTTTTTAGGGTTTTATAAAGTATTTTCAAACAAAATATATTATGGATAAAACACACAAAAACACACTAACAATAATTTTTTTTGGAAATTTTGAGACACTTTTCGAATGCTTATGGCTTTTCAAAAATAGACAAGACACATTTTATAGGTTTTTTATTTTTCGAAAATAATAAATGCAAACAAATAAACCCTTAAAAATTATACTAAATTTTACACTACAACATGGGTTGAGGGTAATTTTTAGGTAATTTTTGAATTGATTTGCTAATTATAAAGTTAAAGAAAAGACAAATAATTTGTAGGGACCTGTATGCAATTAAAATACAGCTCTGGGCCTAATAATAACCCACGTAGGAAGTACATGGACAAAGTTGCAAAAAATCCAACCAAGCACGCGTGCAACATGTCAATCTGGCTTACAGAGGTATAAATGAAAATCTCAAAAACTTTCCATTCAATTCATAACATCCAGAAAGTGCATGGCATATAATGCAAATAACCCAGAAAGGCACATGGGACTGCACGTAAGTTCAAACAGACTAGACTATAATGCAAATATTGCAAACTACAAGGGTCTAACCACAAATTATCCAAAGTAATTTAAACTACGATAACTATTTACATGACTAAATAACAAACACAAAACAGAGAGGGGCCTAAGTGAAATATACCCATATTAAGGCGCTTTCCAACGGTCGAGGGATCTCTACTTATGGATGGACGTTCTGGATTGGGAATACCCCTTCGGTGATGGATAACTCTGGACGAGATCCTCAGATGGATCCAACGATCCGAGCTCCTCAAGATTGGACGGTGGCAATTAGAACGGGCAGGAGTCTCGATCCAATGGTTAGAAGGTTGCCTGGATGATTCGACGAATAACTCTCCTTTGACGAGTTTCGATTGGAAAATGCGTGCGACAATGGCGACCTTCGGAGCTGCTCCGATGGGGGAAATGCTGCTGAAGTCTGTGCGTAACAACTGGAATGCTCATAATGGTCTAGGACCAAGGAGAAGGTCCTGGAGAGTCATGACCTCCTGGAACTGCTAAGCCTTGATGCTTCGACCTCTAGGTGGGGTCCTCTGGTGCTCTATCCTGCTAGAGAACATGCCTGCTTGGAGGGGATGCTCCGGCGAAGGATTAGAGCAAATATGTCATAAAAAACAGAGGAGGGGTGGATGGTTCAGGTCTCCGATGTGTGGGGGATCCGACCGGATTCTCAACTCCAACCCGATGGTTGGAATAAAAGTAAAGGTTGCGGAGTGTGATGCAGAAGTGGATGAGGGTCGTCTGGGGGTGTGCGAGCATCGAAGTGATGTAGCGAACGGGGGATGTGATGTGCTTGTTGGAGTGAGATGAATGCGAGCTGGTGTATAAAAAGAATAGGAAATAGTGCCGAATGGTATATCTTGGGTTCAATGTTGACACTTGGGGTGGAGGATAGAGTCCACGCTGATGATGGCCTCGATGGTTGGCGCAACCAAAGGCTGGAAACACCTGACAATAGAGCTAGACGGGAACGTCACTGGACCAGGGGTGCTGCACGCCAATTGCTACCCGTACTCTCTACCTCTATGCATGTCACTCTGAAAAAGGAAAGGTCAGTGCAACGGAGGTGGTGGAGCAACCAAAGGTGGTTGAAAAGGAGAGGGGTGCGGAGGTTTTATAGACGTACCGTGTCTGAAAAATGAGAGGGAAACCCGCGAACCGAGGTGCAGATCAGGAGTATGAAGGTTGGGTGTTGATTAGGGAACCGCGACCGGTAATAGGAGCTCTTAATTGAAGGCAAAATCTTCTGGATCGGGTTGGGAAAATTTGATGAAGTGGAGCAGAATTGATCCGACGAGGGAGAAAGGAGGGGGGGACCAGTTGACCAAGGTCAACAAAGTTGGTGTGGACCAATCAGAAGCATGCAAGAATGCTGACAAAATTGGCTAGATGACAAAATAGGGAGAAAATAAAGATAATTAAATTAAAAATAATAAAAGAATTTCAATTAAAAATGTGTAAAAGAAAAAATGTTCATTATTTTTCAAGGTATTTTCTATGATTTTTAAATATTTTAACGAGAATTAAATTAATGTATATACACAATTTTATTAATAATAATGTATTTTGTATAATTATGTTTATTATTTTATTTTTACGTAAATACCCTTATTTCATATTTTATTTATTTACAACATATTTTTAGGAGTGTAAAATAATTTTTATTTTATTTTTAAAAATTAATAATGGTATATAATAAATAGAGGATGTGATATATACATGTGTATTTATACAATGCATGAACGATTTTAATT
This sequence comes from Ottelia alismoides, assembly GCA_037367405.1. Classification (NCBI taxonomy): domain Eukaryota; kingdom Viridiplantae; phylum Streptophyta; class Magnoliopsida; order Alismatales; family Hydrocharitaceae; genus Ottelia; species Ottelia alismoides. The sequence continues at coordinate 989,644 of JAZKJV010010763.1, read as the reverse complement.
TTATTTTTATTTAATTTTTATGATTTTTATTTTATTTTTATATTATTTGTAGAAATATATACAAGGGAGTAAAAATATTTATTTTATTTTATTTTGTCAAAAATAGGTATGTACAAACATAGGTAGTATGCACAACACATAGTGAAACCTATTTCTCTGTACTTATTTTATTTTGCGATTAGGTCTAGGCTTGACCCTCTCCTGGTGGTTTGGGTCACTCTGTCTTTATTATAAATACATCACTCTTTTTCTTTTTCTTTTCCATTATTCTTCTATTTTTGCACAAAAACCTGCTAATTATGTAATATTAACACAAGCATGCAATTTGCTAAGTTATTGTATTTAAAAGTATTTACATGATGTTTTGCCAAGAAAAGAGCTAAAATAAATGAATAAAGAGTGTGAATTAGGGATTCATCACCCCCTATACTTTACCTTTGCTAGTCTATTAGCGAACGCTTATTTGGAAAAGAAGCGAAAAGAAAGAGAAAAAAAAGAAAGAGAATCAAGGTTGATTATTAAAATTATCTTCATTAAATTGAAGTAAGGAGCCCAGTCAGACCTTTGGATTATTAGTTTGTTGGAACCTTATTAGGAAATAGATTTAAGACTCAATGGCCTCCAAGTTCCACCATTCTATAGTAACGACTCCTCAATAAACCATATGAGAACAAATCTACATACGCAAACTCTAATGATTATGCATCTTTTATTGTATGGTGTAAGTGATATGTAGCTCCCCACCTCATAAATGATAAAGGAATAGCCTCCCTTAACAAGGTAACTCTAAATCCCTAGTCTAGAAGCTTTTTCCTCTAGTTGCAGGGTATTCCCTTCAAGGTTCAAGTTCAACCAGCTCAAGAAGAGGGGAAAGAAGAGAATGGACCTTGACCAGTGTAGACACGTATCCTTGAGAGCCTAACCAGTGTAGCTAAGTCTCCCGCTGCAAGCTTCATGAGATGAGAAGGTGTGATAGATAAGATTTATTTCATTAATTATATACACTCCGGTAGGCATTTTATTTTCAATCAGGCCTTTCCACTTTTTTCGGAGTTTTTTTTATTTTGCACATTTGTTTTGTGTGCATATGTACAACATATTTACATGGTGCAACATATACATAAGGAGTTTATCTTCTTGAGCAATTAGACTATCCCTCTTTTAAAGCATTATTGCAACCCACAACCACTATCTTTAGACCTTAATGCTACTAGATCAGGTTGAGATGCACATCCCTCCCTAAAGGAGGACAAGAGGTTCCGCCTAGAAGTACTACCCCTGTATGCTGCCCCAAGCCAAAGAATTCAACCTCCTCATCACCTCATCCATGTGGAGATATGTGTAAAGTGTTGGTCCAAGTAAAACCAATGTCTTTGAGAGTCATGTGTGTGTTGTGAAGTGTTCTACTTTGACTCATCAAGATGACATGTTAACATAGCCTAGTGGACTCAAAGAGTTAAGTCACTAATGGACCTGAAAAGTCTTAACCCTAAATCCTATAAGGTTCCTCTGAAGCTAGGTGGATTAAGGTCTTACCAAGCTCTATTTTCCAGTTTAATTCCAGACTAGTTTAATTGTCAACTATTATTCATAAGAATATACAAATAAATATGTACAAATCACTTTTTGTGTAATTATTCAAAATATGCAAATTTTTAAGGAAAATGTTTGAATGCAAAGAAGAAAGGCAAGTCTCTGCAAAATATTTAAAACATTTACAAACAGATTTTTGCAAAGTTCTTTTTTCACACATTTTTTTAAAATGTTGTACTATATACATATTTTTTTTAAAAAATATTTACATATGTTTTACACAGAAAACATTTTTACAAAGATTTGTATTAAAAAATTTTTACAAAAAGAACTATTTACAAACATGTGTGTACAAGAAAGAATTCAAGAAAAAATTTAAATTTTTTGTGCTCTTTAATTTGTGATTTTTAACCATTTTATCTATTAACACACTCACACAAAGTATGAGTTATGACTAAAGTACATATATAATTTATATGACACCCCATTGTACTTAGCTCGAATGATGTCCTTAGAGTGATGAAAGGAAGACATAACTCGTGTTGAGTATTGGGATGTGAAAAGAAGGCTATACTACAACGACAAATAAAAGACTATAATGAATAGAAATTTGTGATCCCCCTATACTTAGGATCAAGTAATCTTATGTATAGAAGTCTGTACACAAGGGGAAAACTAAGGGTTAGAATGTAGATGGTCTACCTCCCCTATACTTATGGTAAAATATCCTAACTATAGGCAGCAAAACAGAGTTAAAAGAATCAAACAGGCAATCACAAGTCTGACATCACCCCTATACTTAGGGTTAGGAACACCCTAAGTATAACACAATCAGAAGATGAAGATGGGGTGTTAGACAAAAGAATGTGCGATATGGACAACTTGATCTATACAGTCATGGAGGAAAAGTGATAATCAAGCATGAGATGCAAATGATGTGTGTAAAAGACCACATCTCATGCAAAATGAATAGGGGCAACGTCAATGATCAACAGATCATGATCTAGATATGGTTTCAGGCGCTGACTGTTATCTCGAAAGGTGAATTCAGATGACATCTCGGATATATCAATGCTACCATTGTCGTGTACCTTTCATACCAAGTATGGTCCCTTCCATTTGCTCTGCAACTTCCCTGGAAATAATCTCAACCTATCGTCGAATAGCCATACTCTCTGGTTTTTCTCAAAATATTTATGGTTGATATGAGAATCATGCCATATCTTAATTCTCTCTTTATATTGTAGGCTGCTCGAAAAGGTTGTGTCTCTAAGCTCCTCCAGGGTTGCCAACTCTGCTTCCCTCTGATCTCCTATGCTCTTAGGATCCAATAATAACTCTGTGACTGCCCATAGTGACTTGTGCTTGATCTCCATAGTTAAATGGCATGGCTTGCCATAAACGATACGAAAGGGATATGTAATTGAAGGTGTCTTGAAGGAAGTCCGATATGCCCACAAGATCGAGTCCAAAAGCTGTGATCAATCTTTTTGGTCTAGGCGGATGACCTTCTATAAAATAGTCTTGATCTCCCAATTCGATACTTCAACAAGATCATTGGTCTGAGGGTGATATGGAGTGGCAACTCCATGGTCTATGTTGAACTCATTAGCAAGAGCCTTTACCTTGCTATTGATAAAGTGAGTTCCCCCATCTAATATCAAAACTCTAGGAATCCCGAACCGTGAAATGATATTCTTCTTCAAAAATCTGCAAACAGTCTTAGCATCTGCGGTTCGGGCGGGGATGACCTCATCCCAACGATTCACATTATCCACAACAAGCAGAATTTACTCGAATCCTTGACTCTTAGGGAATGGATCCATGAAATCAATGCCCCATGCGTCAAAAACCTCACAGAAGCAAATGGGCTACATCTGGATCATATCACGCTATCCAGAGGTGCCCATCCTCTAACAGTCAATATACCTCTTCACGAATTCATCAAAATTTTTGAAGAAGGTAGGCCACCATGGATCAGATTGGAGCACTTTCTATGTTGTACTCCTCTCAGAATGATGTCCTCCTGCCTAAAGCTTGTGGCAGTATGTGAGGATGTTGTGGTGCTCCTCCTGAGGAATGCACCGACGCCATATGCTATCCCCTCCTTCATAATAAAGGATGGGATCCTCCCAATGGTATGACTTGGTATTTGCAAGGAAGGTCTCAAGTCGTTGCATGGGCCAACCTTGTGGAACTTTCATAGCACAAGATAGTTCACAAGGTCAGCGTACCATGGGAGTGAGGCGATAGCAAGGATCGCCTCATATGGGAAGGCCTCTGTAATAGGTTCCATCTTCTCTGATTCCTCAAGGTTCACTAATCGCGAGAGGTGATCCGCCACCACATTCTTGACTCCGGGCTTATCCTTAATCTCAATGTCAAACTCCTGGATTAGAAGGATCCATCTGGTCAATCTGGCTTTGGCATCCTTCTTTGCCATGAGGTACCTGATGGCTGTGTGATATGTAAAAATCGTCACTCTGGATCCTAGAATATAAGATTAGAATTTTTCCAAAGCAAAGACTACTGCTAGCATCTCTTTCTCTGTAAAAGTTAGTTCTGTTGTGTGGCATCCAATGTCCGGCTAGCATAGTGAATGGCATAAGATAATCCATCCCTCATCTGTCCTAGCACAACCCCTATGTCAAAATCAGAGGCATCCGTCATGATTTCCAATAGGAGAGACCAATCTTGTGGTTGAAGGATAGGAGCCTCAACAACTAAACTGTTGAGAGTCTCAAATGACACTAGATACTTATCATATACAATGAACTCAGTGTATTCCGTCAACAGATCAGTAAGCGATCAGAAAATACGACTGAAATCCTGAATAAATCATCGGTCGAAACCGACATGCCCCAGAAAAGATGACATTGTCGCAAGTTGGATGGCTGATTGAGTTTCCTAATGATATCCACCTTGGTCGTATCCACCTCCATGCACCTGTTGGAGATGATATGGCCAAGCACTGTCCCCTGAGTCACCATTAAGTTTTTCTTCTCCAAAGATAATACAAGATGGACCTCGATAAAACGTTGATGTACACGGTCTAGGTAGTAAAGGCAAGCATCGTACCCATAACCGTAGACTGAGAAATCATCCATGAAAACCTCTAAAATGCCGCCCACCATGTCTGAAAAGATGGACGACATGCATCTTTGGAATGTAGCCGGGGCATTACATAAATCGAAGGGTATCCGACTGAAAGCATGTGTCCCAAACTAATAGCTGAATGTCATTTTCTCCTGGCCTTCGGGCGTTATGGCCACCTAGTTATAATCGGAGTACCCGTCAAGAAAATAGTAATGACTCTTCCCAGCTAGCCTCTCGATAATCTGATCAAAAAATGGCAGTGCGAAATGATACTTCTTGGTCGCCTGATTCAATCGTCTGTAGTCCACACATACCCTCCAAGAAGTGGGTACCCAGGAAGCTATCTCCTCTCCAGACTCGCAGACAACTGTAGTGACGCCCGTCTTCTTGGGCACCACATGTAATGGACTAATCCACTTGGACTCTGAGATGGAGTAGATAAAATCGACGCTCCACCATTTTGATATCTCCTTCATGACTAAATCTCGAAGGTTCTGGTTCAGTTGTCGTTGGAGCTCACGTGCTGGCTGAGCTTCCTCTTTGAGATAAATATGGTGGGAGCAAAGGGCTGGACTTATCCCCTACAGATCAGCAACACTCCATCCAATCGCCTTGCGATTTCTTTCAAGAACCTCCATCAAACGAGATTCTTTCTCTCTAGTCAAATTGACCAAGATAACGACTTGGTACATCTCTGGCTCACCCGCAAGGAATATGTACTTCAATGACTGTGACACGGTATTCCGCTCTAGGCAACTAGGGCTGGCAAATTTGGCTTCTTAAAAGTCTGAGTGAAAGCAACCAAATCTGTATGGGAGAACTCTCGATGTGCATGAAAATCTGGTAAAGACGGCCCTACTGGTATCTTTGTAATATGCACTGGCTCAATCTCTTCCCTAGCTGTCAACTCAGTAGGAATCATACATGGCAAATAATCACCGAACTCATCCCAATCAATGTCTAAATCTGAGGAATCTAAATCAGAGGAATAAGAAATAAACTCTGCCTCGCTATCCTGCCCTTGATCATCTGCCTCAAATGTGTCCTCTGCCAATAGTGTGCCATTTGAACTCTCGTCTACTGGAATCTGTACATCTGCAGGGTCTGAAGGTGCAACAAGAGCTCGTGATACTGGTTCGTCCCGACCTTCTTCATCGTATGTAATCACAAAGTTGCACTCTTGGTGAACGTCTCACTCTACATCTGTCATCTGCTCTGTATTGCTTGACTTCTCAGAGCAGGTTGAATCTCTCGCTCTGGTCTCCTCGATCATCTCTATTTTTACACTCTCTCCCGCGACGCGAAAGTATACCTTCTCGCTATCATGATCGGACTCCGCCTTGGCCATTGCCAAGAATGGGAGTCCTAGGATGATGGGGGTATCTGTCACGGACTCAGGGATCTCCCTGTCCAGTACAACAAAGTCCACAGGGAATTTCAGGGCATGAATTGTGACAACCATATCCTTCAACAACTCCTTCGGCCTCTTGACAAATCTATCAACAAAATGGAGGGCTGTCCTGCTCTGTCGAAGAGGGCCGAACTCGAGTTGGTAGAGTAGGGTTGCTAAAAGAAGGTTGATGGAAAAGTTGCTGTCTAATAGAGTCTGATCGAACCGCTGCTCATGGATGTGGCATCTGACATATGGAGCTCTTGCATCTGGCATCTTGGTTGGCAATCGGTTATGGATGGCGAAGCAGGTGGCACGAGTAAGCACATTGATCTCTGCAGTGTGGTTCCTTCTCTTCCTGCGGATGGCGGTCTTCTCTCTCAAATTCATCTGGAAGAGAGGGATGTGCTCCAATGCCTCCTGTAGACTCAGCTTCATCTGGAATTTATCGAACATCAGTTGGATGAACTCTAACTAGTTTATCTTTTTTAGATTTTTTGTTTTATTCCCCTTCGCTAGGCGGAGCACTTGAGGGAAGGTGTTGTTCGTGGAATCTCGCGAGGATCAGATATTAATGATAGTTATGATAAATGATACATTTTTCTTCGAGGATTAGAAATTATTAATACGTAAGTCGTTGATATCCCCAAAAATCCCGCGACAAACTTTTTTTTTATTTTTACTACTTATTAACCTGTATAGCGGATAGGATCGAACTCAGGGAGGCTACAAATCTCGAGGGTTCTTCAATTAATCAAGAATTAATTAAGAGAAAAACATGAATCTCAAAGGATAACTATCCTTAGTATTCGTGATTTTTATCTTTTTTTATTTTTTTATATTTTTGATTTTTTTGTATTTTCTGATTTTCAAATTTATAGTGATTTTGATATTGCAAAATTATTTATTTTCAAAAATAATATGGAGAAATATTCACAAGATCAAAAATATGTACACCAACTCTTTTGTGATTTTTCAATTTATAAAAAATGCTCAAAAAAATTTAGAGAAACTATTTTTGGTTTTTAAAAGGTTTTAAAAATGTTATTTTTTTGAATTTTTAGATGTTTTTTATTTTTTTTTAAAAAACTGACAGTGAAAAAATGTGAATATGTGCACAACCTGGAGTAATTTGCAACTTAAAAATATTTTATGTGCCCAAAACTTCGGGTAATTGTTTTTAATATAAACTACAAATCAATATCTACAATTAGAAATAGAAATTACAATTTTTGGATTTTTCTAGAATTTTCTACCATTTTTTAAGATTTTTCGTTTTTTGCATATTTTTGGTTTTTATAAAGTGTTAATGCACAAAAATTGGTCAGAAATTAAAAAAACAACATAATACACCTACGTAATTTTTTTTGAAAATTTTAGGTTAATTTTAGAATTTTTTATGAATTTTCTAAGTTTGGAAAAGCAAAATATCACTATTATTTATTTTTTTAAATATATCAAATGGAAACAAAATGCATTGAAAAATTTAAACAAGGTTGTCGACCACATCAGGAACATACACCATTTTTTCAAAATTTTTCGAGCAAAAAAATATTTATTTTATGAGAGAGAGCATGCAAAGTTTATGGTTCTGGAAAACGAGGATTAAAATGTAATTATGTAAAAGTTCTGGACTGGAAAATAAGAACATAAACTTACGGGAAGAGATGTGAAATTTACCCAATAAACATGTGCCAAACACATGACCATCTAGAGCACGGTGGTGTCTCTACAATGTCAAAAACCTTTGGGGAGTTCAAAGCAATTTTTCCAAGTCTTTTATTTTAAAATCAACCCCCTTACGTTCCTCGTCTCAACACAGTAAGGTGGGAGGCTTTGGTGTCGGTGCCCTCATTCTTCTCCAATGGTGGCACTGGCTTGACGATGACGCGGGGCGGCAACACGATCTCGGCGGAGGGCAGAGGGAACGACGAAGGATCTGGATCCTGCGTGGCCGAGCACTGGCTGAGGAGTGGCGGCTGCGAAGCACGGAGCTACGGCAGGAGTTGCACGCGGGGTGTGACGACGCAGGACGGCACTGGTTGTGGGAGGTGGTGCGCCGGACGCGGACGACAATGCGTGTAGAGGGACCGCTGTGGGCTAGAGCGGCAGGCGAGGGCCACGCCCGTGGGGGGCGCAACGGTGCAGGGCGGTTGGTCACGCGCGGGGCACCGCCGTCGCGAGTCTGGAAGGTACACGGTGGTCGTGCTCTGGCAGGGGTCGCGGTAGGCCGTGTTCTGCTTATTCTTTTTTTATTTTTTTTATATTTTGTTTTATTTACTGAATGTAAACAGGAAATATAACAAAAAACTTTTTTTATTTTTTTCAGAACAGGAGCTGTAAAGACTCTTTTTTTTTATTTTTTTGATATATATACATATATTCTGTTTTTTTTTAATTCCCTGCAAAATAAATGTTAGAGAAAAAAAGAAATTATATATATATATATTATTTATTTACAAATCGGAAAATGAACGGGGATCGAGCAGAAATGAAAGGAATCGAATCCGATTCTCCGACCACCATACGTGGTCAGAGTAGATAGATCGTAGGAGGTAGAAATTGAATGTGGAGAGATCGAGAACGTGGGATGAAAAATCGAGTCGAAGCGGATCAAATCATGATGAAATTAATGATCTAAATAAAAAATTGACGACAAAATAATAGTGCGAGAAATAAAACTATGATTAACATAGATAAAAATAAGAAAAATGTGGATCTCACTTTAGGAGCGGAAATGGACCGTGATCGCCTCGACGAAGGCCGACTCGCGGTCACCGGACAACTTAGAGGCTAGGCACTTTTCTCGATGAAATTTTCTCTCGAAGATTGGGCTCATCTCTATAAAGATATATCAAATTGGGATGATAGAGAAGGAGCCATATAAATAGCGAAGATAATGGAGACGAAATTTGAATTTTTGACTTTTTGGATAAAGAGATAAGATAGATGAAAACTGAAAGGAGATAAAGATAAAGAGAGATAAAATTATTTACAATATTAACTAATTTTTTGAATTTTCATCACTTTATTTATTGGAAAAATAAAAGTTATTTTTTTTTATTTTTTCTGGAGTTAGTTAAGAAAAAATAAATATATACATATGCTATATGCAAATATGACATTATCTACTTGGGTAAATAAGCAAATTAGTTTTTTTAGTTTTATAAATTTAATTATTTTTTAATTTTTATTTTAAATAATTAGTAAAAATATTTTACAAATATATACAAACACAATATTTAAAAATACATTGGAAAATTGCACAAACCACCCCAGAAAAAAAACTTTTTACTCATAACTACAAAAATTATGAAATTACAACCATCTTAAAGATAATTTAATTTGGAACCAATGGAAGTTAGGTTGTTTCAATTTGAGTTCATATGGAGGCGGAATTGACCTTTCAATTAGTGCTTAGTGGATTTTTCCAAGTGCAGTTGCTTTTATTCTGTACATGTAATTGTGCAATTATTTTTCTTATTTAGAATACATTTTTATTTACAATTTTGGTTTTAAAAGTTATTTGATTTGAGTTCAATTAATTCATAAATAAATTAGTGTCAATTTTATACAGACATACACAAAAGAAGTTAGAAGTATTTACAACAACACACACATTTTTTTTGATTTTCTGCTTAAGGACCCTATCTCCCCCTACTTTATTCCTAGTCGATCAGGTCAAGTCTTGACCTTCTGTCGGGGTTTGGCTCAACCTGTATACAGTCTTCCTTTTTTTCCTTTCTTTATTTATTTATGTATTTTAGGTTAAAATTAGTAAGAAGTGTACAATATTTACACAGATGCAAGTTAGTAAGAATATGGAGTTAGTGTTATATGCATGTGTTTTATAAGGGATTTTAATCTAAAATAAAATGAATAAATATGATGAATCGTAGATTCATCAGAAGGGGATAGCAGGACCCTCTCAAGGAAGAGGGTCAGGAATAGACTACTATTTGTGTGAAGGAATAGAATGCATACAATCATCAGCATTCAACACATATGGACTCGAAGAAGATGCAAAAACCTTTCCTTTACTCATATTTTTGGTTTTTTTCTATTTTTCCATTTTTTTTGGATTTTTCTAGAACTGTCTGAAATACATTAGAAGGTAACACAACTGAAGTAGAAATGGTGGCATCAGCATTGCAACTACATCTGGAGTCTCGATGGCCTCAGTATCATCACCTGGATCTACATCCTCGGTGGCTTCAGCTCCACCGTCATAGTCATCACAAGCGATATAAGCACTGCTATCCTCCTTGTTTAGCGCTATTGAATCTCCATGTGGTCGTCACTCAGACGAGGCACCGCCGGCTGGCATCCTACCGCTCCTAAGTGTCACAAAATCAACATCAAATATGTAGGAAGAAATATCACCCAAGGAATCACTAGTAGTGTTAGCCTTTCTGAACGGTACCTGCTTAGACTTCCTCTTGAGGTTGTTCGGGTTTTGTTCAATCTTAGCTGGTATGGCGGCCTTGCCCTTGATTATGTCCCTCATCTCCTGTCGGAACTCGTCCATATCTCGCCGGAAGGATGCATGCTTATCTGAAAGGAGGCAGGCGAGGTCATCAACGGTTGGGTTCTCAGAGAATGGTCCATGAAAACCGGATGGGTTGCCTCACTGGAAATGAGGCTATTATAGTGAGGGGGAGGTTGAGAATACTGCTGAGACTATTGTTGCTGCCTCCACTGATGTCCTTGATGGTAGGGACAGGGACTCTGTTGGTACTGTTGGGATGGCTGGGAGTGATGGGGCTACTGCTATTGGATACTCTGTCAGCCTTGGACGTCGAGCGACAACGACCAGCCAGTGGGATCCATGGGTTTTCACCCACGTTGAAGAAGCTTCAAACTTCGCTGCAAAGTTTCGAAGGTCAATCTTCTCCGACCTTCTTGGGGCGACAACTGGAGTGCAGCGTATCAACTCCACAATCCGGTGGACCACAAGTAAATTCTCTATCTTCACTTTATCATTTTTTTATTTATCTAACTTCACTTGTATGTCTTGTTCTTCTTCATTGCATTTTAATCGCCACATCATTTTCATGAAACACTACCACCAATCCATTATCATCATTCTTCACTATCATCATTATCCTACCTAAATATAACAACTTACTCACGACATTTTGAGACCCTGTTAAAAAAGTTGAAAAATATATAAAATTAAAACAAAAAAACAAAAAATAAAGTTGCAGGCATGGCCAGCCACCGACCCTCCTCCTGCACCTCCAACCTGCGAGTGTCGCCGTGCCTCCCTCCAACAGTCTCCAACAAACCCCAACCACCGGCGCATGCAACCGTGCGCCCATAGCACGTCTCCTACACCTCCACTTTATGCCCCCTAGCCCCCTGACCACACGCTCGATGGGAAGCTCCTCCTCAAGCAGGTTGTGCGCCCTCGAGTCCCCTGGCCACCACCTCGAAGCCCTACATCATCCACACCCTCATCGCAGCCTCCCTCGCAAGTCGCTCGCACCCCCTCCTCGCAGACATTAGCTCCATCCACTGTGACCTCCTGCGCGTGGTCGTCCTCCACCATGCCTCTAGTCCAGCTTGCGAGCCCCAGCGCCTTCCACTGCCTTGCCCCACACGTGCCTCCAAGCCCTCTCCCAAGCCCCCCCGCCTTCGTCACCTGCTGCCAAGAAGCTTCCCACGGCACGCGCCTTACTTCTCGTGCCTTCTACCATGCCACTGCACCACCTCCCACACAGGCCACCATCGCACACCCACACCTAAAGCCAACACCGCCCTCCTGTCTGCGCCCTCCTGCTGCCCCAGACAAGGGTTCCAATTTGGGAATCTCGTCTTCCCCAAGGTCCATTTTTTAAATTTTTTATATTAGAAAAATTGCATTGTAAGCACATTAAGTTTCTATATGCTTAAAAGTGACATTAGGCACAAATTATTTATTGAGTTTAATTTTATATATTGCAAAGACACCCCTGCATTTACATATTATTATAGACATCAATTTGGTATCATTTCATTGATTCAAAAATAGCATTTTGTTGAGAAATTTATTCTATACCTTTTTTTATTTAATTAAAATATAGTGAGAATTTGGTAATTAATGATTTTTTTTATGAAAAAATACTTATTTTACTCAATTCATGGTATGAAATTGATATTTAATTAAATATTACTCCAAAAACTATGAAAAATCAGAAATGGTGTGTATGAATTTGTTTTATTTACTACCCAAATTTCATCAAAAATAGATGTGTCTTGTCCATAAAATAAATTATTGAGTGATTTATGTAATTGAGTTTTAGTTAAATGCACATATATTATCTTTGTGAAATTTCAAGTCTCTTGGATTGTTTGTTAATACATCTTTTCGGGATAATTTTGCTTCCGGAAAATTTAAATTCGTGGATTTATTAGGAATTAAATACTCACAGGCACTGTGTTTTCATTAGATAATTCATTTAAAATTCATATATTCTCGAAAAATTCAAAAAAACATCTAACTTCATTTCATCATGTTTATTTTCATTAAAATTTTCATAATTTTTGCACTCTTTTTTTGTGGAAAATGGCATAAATAACCATAAAAAGTGTGTATTTTCATTATTGTATTTAACCCCTAAAATTCCAAAATAAATACATTTTGTGTTCATCATAGGGTAAGGTTTCTAGGAAAAATATAACATGGCCAAATTGGATTAATTTCACATTAAAATTAATTTGTCTAAATTGCTTGGTTCCTTAATAACCTAGTTCATCCGCATTTTTGCATTTGCATTTTTATTGCGTAAAAAATACAAAAAAAACCCGCTTGGAAAATTTTGAGCTAATTCATCTAATTTGATCTGACGTTGTTCCTTTACCTCCTTGAGTCAACCCTAGGGCTTGTCCACATTAAAAATACATAAAACAACATTTGCTTGCTCTATAGATATTTAATTCATATGGTTAATTATTCATCGATACTGATTGCCTGACTACAACAAATCGATAAATTAACATACGGTGATCAACGGTTCGTCAAGGCCATAAACCAATTATTTGCACCCAAACCCAAGAAAAGAAATTGAAAAATCATATTCGAGCGACAAATTCTTACCATGGCATTGTCCATGCCCTCATACACCATCCACACATCAGGGAAGGGAACATTCTCACATCTCTTGTGAAATGCACCATTTCTGACTATTCTTGTGATCATACTCTCCTTGACGACGATGCTTCAACTAATATAACACCCTTCTCATTGGTACAATCTCTTCATCTTGGGCCTCTCAAGAATACCGGGATGATTAGCTAGTTTGTTGATGGATCAATAAAGAGGTCGAGGGGTATTCTAGAGAACGTTGTCATTCAGATCTAGGGCATGAGATTCACAGTTTATTTTGTTGTATCTCACATGTAGACCTCCAACCCTATGAAGCATCCTCTTATTGCCCAGGATGACCTTTTCTTGACTCTACGAGAGTTATTATTTATTATGGATCGTGTGAGATTCACTTTTGTTTTGCTGATGAGAGAGTTGTCTAAATCATTGCACCTACCACAAACCAGAGAACTGCATCAAATGAGAGTGTACATGAACTGGAGGCTGCTACTGGTATGAGGTGCCTCGGATAGACTATCTGATTCCGGGATGATCACAACGGATCCCAGGCTGCTGCTAGTATCGGTCGTACCAAATCCCATTGAAAACCATCAACAGCTCATGCTCGTAAGTTGAAGGGGGAAGAACTGCCAGGGGCTGATCCGGATGGTACACCACCATCTGAGTGTCCTGAGAGGGTGGTGGAAAGGAGTAGTGTTGCTTCGGCTGGACCGGCTCTGCCTATATATAGTGGACCTGGCGGTACTTGGAAGAAAGACTGGGTGGAGCTGCTACTATTGGGATCTGCCCATGACCTGAGACAGGGCTGTGGAGCCGTCTGTGCCTCTTTGAGAATACATGATCTGGGTCCTTAGTTCACTAAGCATCTGTGCCAACTGATCTATCTGGGTAAGGTCCTGGCACTGCTTCTTCTTGATGATCTTGATGCGGTCCAGCTCCTCGCTGATAATCCCCATGTCAACTGCTGATGAGTCTGCATGTGTTGCTACTGACGAAGTAGATGGACCTGCATCGACCCGTGCTATTCTCTAGTAGGACACGGCTTGGGAGAGGGGTTCCCCTAAGTGTAGACCCTAGTCTGGGACACCACCGTACATTTTTTTGCCATCACCTTGTAGATGGCCCAGACTTTGTCCTCATCTTTGGCGAAAAAGGATCTCCATATGAGGACTTAACAAGCCCCTGCAGCTCCGGTGTCAGCTCACAAAAGAAGCTCTGAACTAGGTTGGGCTTTGATATCTCATGTTGTGTATACTTGTCGATGAGCTCTCTGAAACGATCCCAAGCCTCATGGAACTACTCGTTCGGGATCATGGTGAAATTGTTGATCATATCTCTAGTTGTGTTGGTCTGACCGAGTGGATAGTACTTGTTCAAGTACTCGGTTCGGAGCTGCTCCCAGGTGGTGACATGCCTCCCCAAATGCTTTGGCCAATAGGTGGCTCTGTCAACCAATGAGAAAGGGAAGGTGATCTTCTTGATCGTCTCCTCGTCCATGAATTTGTCATGTACATTACTGCAAGTCATCTCAAACTCCTAGAGATAGAGGTGCGGCTCCTCGGTGGCAAGCCCATGGAACTTGGCCAGAAGCTGAATGGTTTGGGGACAAACCTCGAAATCACACAAGATCTTCGGGAGCTGAATCCAACGGTGGGTGAGAGTTGCACCAGGGTTGTGCAATTGCCTCATCGTGCGTGGTGGCCTTTGCTCTGGTTGTTCAGTTACGGGTTTCTCTCCACCGGCTGGTCTCTGCGGCTCTCCTCTGCTGGATCTCGTATCCGCAAGCTCTCGTCGCACCTCTGCCATGAATGCTCTCCGGTCTCTGATCTATGTCTACGTGGTCTCCAAGGAGGATAGAAGTGAGTTTTTAATGGTGCCCTAATCAAGTACATACGTGGAACCCTGGGACTGTTCATCAGTGCATCCCTCACTACTAGCCATCTCTCAGGTCTCTACAAAGGCAAAAGACCCCAATTCAGTTGCAGTCAAATGTACAAAAATCTGTGTTGGCCTTTGTTCTGGCACCTCAGGTCTGGTAGAAAAAGGGGGTCGAGGGGGAACATGGTGGTAGCAAACTCAGGTTCAGAGAGCCGGTCGCGGATTTCTGAAACTACCCTAGATAAATAGGAAAGGAGTGCTTGAGAGCGGTGCTGTCGAAGGTAGCCTAAGGGGCCTCCTTCCCATCATCGTTATGTAGGGATTTATGATGATGAGATCTGGAATGCAAACAAGATTAGAAATCAAACCCCCAATTCACCAACTCAAGACTGGAGCTGATGATCGTGAAAGCTTGGTCATTAATCTTGTCAATTTTATTTAGGTGATCAATCAATCTATTCAAGCAATTAAGCAAGTTGTTGGGAACCTGATGCTCCCAGGAGACTGGCCCAATCCCACAGTTAGTTTTTCCCATCCAGTATGTGTGCAAACTGTTTAGCGACTACCCGATCTGCCCAATCTACTATGGAAGTCACAGACCGATTACCGGCTACCTAGTGAAATCCTCACTAGAGAACATCCAACCGCAAAACCAATAGTCTCAAAGGAGTGAAGGTATGGCTCTACCTAGTGTGCGGGTTACTCTCTTGTTGCAGATAAACCAACCAATGTGGGGGTGACTCTCCCCAAAAAAAAGATTTTATGATGAAGTGTATTTTAGGGTCCAATTTGCATTAGCATTCCTGACTTTATCTATTTTTACTTTTTTTGTATTTTCCTAATAAAAACAACGCCTAACAAAATTTTTGATTTCCCAGGTTATTTTGAGTCCAAAAAAACAGGGGGAGGAAGTCAAAAAAGCCAATACGTGATCAAACACTATGATGCATGTAGAGATAGAAATGCAAACCTGACGCCAACATTCTACATGTAGGGTGATCCATGCATAAATTAAAGATAGAAAAATAAACTAACCTAAATGATGCAACAAAGAAATTGGCCTTAGATGAACAACTTCCATTGATCGTGAAGAATTGTAGCTAACTAATCAGAGAGAGAGGGGCTTGAGTCTGGTCTCAGAGTTCGATCGGTGTCCGCCACAACGTATCCTGCACGTGTTGTATACGACCTCAAGCGATGCATGGCATCTCAAACGATTAAGTTAGCTTTTTCTTATTAATTATTAGTAAGGTCCAATTATGTTTTATAGGAACAGAATGAGCCATTAAATGTGGAGCCTTAGATAATTACGTCACAATTAACAAAGTCCTAAATCTAGGAGTTAAATCCTTATGAATCAAGAGAAAATAAAAGCAATCAAAACAAAAACCGCAAAAAATCCAGTGAGGTCCCTCGAGCACACTAGTGCTTGATGAAACAAACCCCAATAAGTCCAAGTCCAAAGAGAGTCTCCAAGTCCAAAAATTACCACAATAATAATAAGTCTGCAAGGAATAAAACTACTCTATCTACTATAACTGTCTTCTCCTGCTCTCCTGCTCTTCCTCAGATGCGGGTCCTCCAACAGAAAGACGAAACGTCCTCGGACGCTTCCTCGCACAAAAAGTAAAGCGGAAATGTGTCAGAAAATGGTTATATCAAATAGAGTCAAAAAATTAAGAAAAGAGAAAATGATTACTAAGTCGTGCTCCCTGGCAACGACGCCATTCGGATGACATGCTCGATAACTCGGGTTAAGTAAACAAATAATCAAGGGTCGTTATGACCCGAATCACCGAGCTAGGTCAATCAAGAAAAATAAAAGCACTCAAAAGGATAAAAAACAATCAAGCACAAATGTAAGCGGTTCTGCTATTTATTTTTACCTGGTATAGCAACCAAGTCGAACACAAGGAGCACGAGAAAACCTACGTAGTCAAGTCTCAAAGATTAAACAACATGTTTTTAGTGGTTTTTAATTTTTGCAATCTTTTTTAATTTTTAATAAGGAAGTGAAATCAACAAAGAAGAAAACAAGGCAACACACAAGTCTGTTTGGATTTTTCATTATAGCTAGAAATACTTCGAAAATTATTCTAAAAATATTTTTTAGTTTCTCAGGATTTGAAATGTTTTTTATATTTTTTTGGGGATTTTCTGATGTTTTTTATGATTTTATAAAAATAAAACAGTGGCTCAAAGGGAAAACAGTGCACAGTCAGGATCAGATTGCAAATTAAGTATAACTAAAATGCCCTAAAATCCTGGGGAGAAATTTTATAACAACATAGATATAAAAGGCTACAAACAGAATCTAAATTGAGATTTTTAAATTTTTCTTAGATTTTATCAAATTTCTATAAGATTTTAGGTGTTTTGCTCTTTTTAGGGTTTTTTAAGGAATTTTCAAACAAAATTTCTACTCTAGATAAACACACAAAAACACACTAACAGTAATTTGTTTTTGGACATTTTGAGATAATTTTCGAATTTTTATGGCTTTTCAAAAATAGACAAGACACTTTTTGTAAGTTTTTTATTTTTCAAAAATAATAAATGCAAACAAATGAACCCACAAAAAATAAACTAAATATTACACTACAACGTGGGTTGAGGGTAATTTTTATTTAATTATTGGAATTGATTTGCTAATTATTAAGTTAAATAAAAGATAGACAGTTTACATGGACTTGTATGTAATCAAAATAAAGCTCTAGGCCAAACAATAACACATGTGGGAAGTATAGGGCTAAAGATACAAAAAGTCCAAGCAAGCACGCGTGCAACACGTGAATCAAGCTCATAGGGGTATAAATGCAAATCTCAAAAACTTGTCATTAAATTCATAAAATCTAGAAAGTACATGGCATATAGTGCAAATAACCTCGAAAGGCATGTGGACTGCACATGAGTTTAAACAGATCGTACTAAAATGCAAATATTAGAAGCTACAAGGATCTAAGTGCAAATTATCCAAAGTAAATTAAATTACGATAACTATTTACAAGACTATATAACAAACATAAAACAAGGAGGGGCCTAAGTGAATTTACCCCTTATTAAGGTGTTATCTAATGGTCGAGGGATCTCCACTTATGGATGGACGGTCCGGATTGGGTATACCACTTCGGCGATGGACGGCTCTGGACGAGATCCTCAGATGGATCCAAAAATCTGGGTTCCTCGAGCTTGGACGGTGGCAATTAGAACTGGCTGGAGTCTCGTTCCAATGGTTGGAAGGTCAACTGGATGAATCGACGAAGAACTCAGCTCTGATGAGTTTCGATTAGCAAATGCGCGTGATGGGGGTGACCTCCGAATCTAATCTGATGGGGAAACACTGTTGAAGTATGTCCGCAGCTGCTGGAATGCTCAGAACCGTCCAGGACCAAGGAGAAGGTCCTGGAGAGTTATGACGTCCTAGAGCTGCTGAGCCTTGATGCTTCGACCTCCAGATAAGGTCCTCTTGTTCTCTATCCTGTAGGGGAACGTGCGTGTTCGGAGGGGATGCTCCGACAAAGGATTAGAGCACATATGTCATCGAATATAGAAGAAGGATGGATGGGTTAGGTCTTCGTTGGGTGGGTCATTCGACCTGATTCTCTACTCCATCACGATGGTTGGAACCAAAGGATCAGGGGGTGTGCGAGTGTTGGAGCGATGTTGCGAACGGGGTATGTGATGTGATCGTCAAAGTGAGATGAACGTATGATGATGGATTAAAAGAACAAAAAATAGCACCGAATGGTTTACCTAGGGATGAATGCAGGTGCCTGGGGTGGCGGACGGAGTCCACACCGATGATGGCCTGGATGGTTGGCACAACCATAGGCTAGAAACTTCTTACGACAGAGTTAGACGGGGACATCGCCAGACTTGGGTTGCTGCGCACCAATAGCTACCCTTACCCTCTCCCTCTCTGTATGTCACTCTGAAAAGGAAAGGCCGGTGCAACGGAGGTGGTGGAGCAGCCAAAGGTGGTCGAAAAGGAGAGGGTGTACGAAGGTTTTATAGGTGTGTCAGATCAGAAAGGATGAGAGGGAAACCCACGAACTAAGGCACGGATCAGGAGGATGAAGGTCAGACGTGTATTAGGGATCCGCACCCGGTAATAGGATCTCTTAAACGAAGTGGAGCATAATCAATCCGACGAGGAAGAAAGGAGGAGGGACCAATTTATCGAGGTCAACAAAACTAGCATAGACCAATTAGAAGCGGGCGAGAATGCAGACAAAATAGGCTAGAGGACAAAATAGGGAGAAAATAAAGATAATTAAATAAAAAATTAATAAATGAATTTAAATTAAAAAGTGTATAAAATAAAAAATGTTCATTATTTTTCAAGGTATTCTGTTATTTTTAAATATTTTTACGAAAAAAATTAATGTATATACACTATATTGTATTATATACTCGTATGGTATACCTATGTAATTCGTACAAATATTATTATTATTTGATTTTTATAAAAATACCCTTATATCACATTTTATTCATTTATAAAATATTTTTAAGAGTGTAAAATAATTTTTATTTTGTTTAGAAATTATTAATGGTATATAATAAATAAAGGATGTCATATATACACATGTATTTTATACAATGCATGATTGATTTTATTTTTATTTTATTTTATTTTTCTGATGTTTTTTATTTTTATATTGCTTCTACGAATATATACAAGGAATTAAAAATAATAATTTTATTTTATTTTGTTAAAAATAGGTATGTACAAATATAGGTAGTATGCACAACACATAGTGAATCCTATCTCTCTGTCTACTTATTTTATTTTGCGATCAGGTCAAGGCTTGACCCTCTCTTGGGAGTTCGGGTCACTCTGAATTTATTCTAAATACATCATTCTTTTTCTTTTCCTTTATTCTTTTATTTTTGCATAAAAACCTACCGATTATGCAATATTAACACAAGCATACAATTTGCTCAGTTATTTTATTTAAAACTATTTACATGACGTTTTGCCAAGAAAAAGAGCTAAAATAAAAGAATAAAGAGTGAGAATCAGGGATTCATCAGCCGCCAAAGCCTAGCACCCCACATGATCAGGTGCACGTGAAGAGGGATTATTTGCACTTGTACCCTTCAAGGTTTTCGGATTTACACTTCAATCCATTATTTTACACGCTTGGAGCAGGTGCCTTTTGGATAACTACAATGTCACATTGCCAAGTTTTCAACATTATATATAAGTCCCCACTTTGGATAAATTGCATACATGCCTAGGCGGCTTTGTCTATTTGCTACTAAGTCCCTACGAAGACTTTTTTTAATAAATAATATAGTTTTCTATTGCAATTATGCCCAAGTGTTATATCCTCAATAACTTGTGAACCATTTATCAAATTTTAATGAAATTCGTGTCCTTTGAAGTCTATTCTCATGCTCTTTTATTTAGTACAATTAAATTTATTATTTTATCATTTAACCCCACATTAAATTTAAGAGTGTGTATTTTATCTATTCAACATGGATATTAATTCAAAACTAAAATGTATTGATGTTGAATTACTCTCTTTGTTACATTGATTTCCATTAATTTATTGATTGTTTTCAGAAGTAAATATTTCATTTAATTAGAAGCATACTTGTAAACTATGTATCTACTATGTGCTTGCATTTTAGCATTGCTTATCTTATAAACTAATAGCATTAAATTGTTTTGAAAATCGCATACATTGTGTCCTTTGCATCTTTCTTAACTTAAAGAGCGAATAAACTGCGTGCATGGACAATTAACTCCAAATTTTAATTGAATGATATCTTGTGTCTGTGTGTTCGACTCTTGACTTACCCATGTATAAATCTAAACCATGTCCTCTTCGTAGAGATATTTGACTTGGTTATGTTAATTGTTGATTGGTTTGTGCTACAACGAGTGCATGCTATTTTAATTGATTGACAATTCATCACATGGTGTTGTTGCTAGGGATATGTCACATTCTTTGATTTTATTTAAGAGTTGATTATTCATTATTTTTGATTTCTAGAGCCCTTTAGGTTAAGTATTTGAATTGTGTTATTTTATTGTATTGTCTTGATTTTTTCTATTGTTTGAAGCTATTTAATTCATTTAATTTATTTTGAAAATTATTTTGACACTCTTATTATTTTGTGCTAGGGAGTGCAAAGTCGATGAAGCAAGGATGATCGTCGAGATGAGAAGCTTGGAGCTTTAGCTGTAGAGACCAAAGGACAACTACCTTATAAGAAATTTTAGTATAATTAAATAGTATTGGTGTTGTAATTTTTGTGTATTCTTTGTTGTAATTTGTTACGTAGATATTCTTGTAATTAATTACCAAATTTACAGCGGTTCTCGATTGAGTTATCGCGTGTGTATGGAAGCCTCTATTTATTCTTTAATTGTGTGGTTGCGTCAAGAGTGATTCTCGACTTAAGTGGCAATTTAGGTTAAGGAATCTCACTTCAAATAGATATATCTTTGGTCAATTTTTGCTTGATCTATCTCATAACTTAGGACACACATTTTTTTCTCATAAGATTCACTAAATCTTAGGGGACATATTAAGACGTACTTAAGCTACGTTCTATCTAGATAAAATAATTGATATTCTTCAACGCTAATAGTACTGCTGCTAGGTGTGGCATTTTCATCTTGCATCATTTAGAGTAAAATTTTTAAATCCAGTCTTGCATCCACATAGAGAGTGCTGGGATTCACTGTAAGTATTCTTAAATGATTGCATGCATCATTGAATTTCAAGAGCATTCCATTTTCTGTCTTCTCCCTCGGGTTTAGCCAATCTAAGGATGAAGGAAAAAGGGAATGTAAGGTATGTGATTATTTTTTGGTCACCTTAATCAAAATGATACCCAACTCTTAAAAATTAGGACTAACTTATGCAACTAGATACCAAATAATTTGGAATAAAAATAACCTTGTATTACGGGTAATAAAACCCTCCTTGTATGTAGGTACTTACCACTAGACAGAGTGGGTCGGGATGGATTTCTATGGTTAGAACCCAAAACACCAGACTTCACCCTAAGTCTCCAAGTCCAACTTCCACGAATTTTGGGAGATGCAAGTGGTTGCCTCCAACCTTAGAAATACATTTTGGTTATATGAGTTTATAAGATCCTTTTTTGGTGTGATATTGAACATAACAGCCCAGGAAAGCCAGTCCATAGATTGGTGCTTATAACACTTCAACTGGGTGTAGTAGGAATGCAGATATTTTATCCGACTAAATTTGGGATTAGATGCACATATGGACATGGCATATAACCCTAAATTGTATAAAATGATAAATTGGTTTAGTCTAGTAGAGCCTGAAGTAGAATACGAGTTGAAGTCATAGTTCCTTAGCTTGTTGCCTCATTTTCATGGGAATGCGCATGAGGAACCATATGCATTACTTTGGGACTTCAAGTTGGTTTGTAATAACCTTAGACATCATAGGGTTAGCCAAGACTGCATTAGGCTCAAAGCCATTCCTTTTTCCTTGAAAAATAAGGCAGATTATTGGATGTAGAACCTGGGGGTAGTTGTAACTACTTATCTTTAGTTCAAGGATCTCTTGATGTTCTACCCTTTGAGTAGAACAAATTTGATACACTCACGCATCACTGGTTTCTCCCAACACCCAAATAAAGCATTCTGTTATACATGGGAGATATTCAAATTCATCTCGTAGATGTGCCTTTGTCACAACTTAGATGTTATCATCCTGGTTTAGTCAGTTTATTATGGTCTAAACCCTGAGGTGCAAGGATTATTAAGTACTGCTTGTGGAGGCAGCTGCACTTCACATGGTTCAGACACCATCTGGAAGGTGTTCGAGAGGATGGCCGAGATGAGTCGAGCACGAATTGCGAGAAGTGCTCAGAGAAACACACCCTTACCACTCTTACCTAGATGGGGATCGAGGGAAACAGTTGATAAATCTAGAATGGGTATTATAGCAGATAAGTTAACAATCGTGGAGAGGATCGACAAGAGGATGGAAGAGTTGGACAACAACTTATCCAAATTGTCGAAGAAGATGGTAGTGTAGACGATAAAGTTATCTAATATCATGATACCTACTGTGACAACATCTGTTTCACATGTATACCATGTTCATAACATCCTGGAGCAGTTGATGTCAAGGCAACCTTAGTTGTTTGTAGAGGACCAGACTCTTACCCATTCCTATCAGCATCAATGACCATCCGTGGAGATAGTTACCGATGATCCTTCTCAAGTATGAGAGGTAAATGGTGTGGTTACACATGACCTTGTGAGGCAAGTGAGTTCAGGAGATCATTTCTCTTACCAATGTCCTCGGTTTTTACAAGACATCATTTACCCCTACACCTCTTCCAGCACAACAGGGCTCTTGAGCCTTTCACTCACAGAAACTAAGGAAACAATAGTTTTACATCCTTTGCCGATGTACCAATAGGTCCCACATAAATAGCATCTATCTCAAGAGCAGTAGTACTAGGGCCAACCTTCATGTTCTTTTCATCGTCAACTTCCACTAATTTTAAACAGTAGATACTCGAGGAGTTACATTCCCAACGAAATGAGATAAGATACATAATTTATAGGTTGACCTCAATCGCTTATCTCATTTGCACCATGAGCAGACTGGCCCTTCTACATCATTTCTTGCCCAAGTTCAGGAAACACCATAATCCAAAACAAGAATCAACTATGATTAGGTATATTCCTCATATTCTCATAAATCTGCAAATGAGATCCTTCATTTTATTGTATTAAACACTTGCCACTCAAGAGTGGAAGGACTGTGGTCGTGCGTGATAGGGCAAGGGACATGGAGAGGACAGTTTCTGAAGCTTACCCTAAGGAGACTTCAGATGGTGACGAGGCCATGCAATGCCATCAACACCATCATCAAGAAGTAGAGACATATACGAGAAGGAAGAGAAGGAGTATGAAAAAATCACTACAACGTGGAGATGATTCAGATTCTACATAGGATCTTACACCTTTGGTTGAGAAGAATGTACCTTCAGCAGACATTCTCCAATCTTTAGTAGATAGTTGTTCTTATGATTCCAAGTTATTTATTATATATTCATTTATGAAGAACTCTATTTTTTTAAAAAAAAATCATGTTTCTAATTATGATTCATATTCTTCAAACTCTTATGCTTGTTCAATCCCTCTCCCCCACACTCTAACGACATGAAAGCATACTATCAAAAAGATTCAAAAAGATGATCCTGAACTGACACATTTTTGTAAGGATAACATTTATGGTGGAAGTGGCATTCTATGAGTATGTGGCAAGTCGTCCTACTTAAATTTCATAAAATACATTGTACACCTAACATGATTAGTAAGTAGAAGCCGGACGATTATGTAATGACACATGTTTGTCGGTTGCCACAAAATATTGTCATAAGAAACAATAACTACAAAGGAAAAAGAGAGATTTAGGCACACATTATGTGGCGAGTCATATTAATGACATAGTGTTTGTACACACTCTCCTGGGTAATGGCTCTTCGATCAACATACTTCCCTTTGCTTTATATGACAAGTAGGAGTTAGTCCCATTTTATAAATCTATAGCATCACTCTAGTTTGTGGATAAATCTATAAATAAAAGAAAGAGTTAGGTCAAGCATTTTATCATATCTATTAAGGGACAAGATTATAGATTTGACTTCACTATCCTTGAAATGGATACCCCGAGTCATCGGAGAGAATTACAGACCATCCTTGGGCAGCCTTTCCTTAGGACAGCTGGAGCTTCCTTTGATTATCTAATGAGGATTATGAAGTTTCACTCTATAGGCAGAGAAGTAAAACTTAATATGAAGCAAATGAAATGGCAGCGACCTGAGTCAAAGTCAAGCACATATTTCTCTTCATCTTTTAAATCAGATTGCAAAGTTGTTAGCACAGTTGGGGTGTGGAAATAGAACCCAATAGGACTAAGTGATACACTTTCATCTGGAGAGGATAGTGTACATTTGCAGTTTACGAGCTGTTGCCAAGGTTCTAGAGAGAAAGATAATCTATCTATTCCTTTTATGACTCAGAGATCTCAACAGATCTATCAATTCCTACATCTATGGAATAATCAAAGGATTTAAATTTAGTATCGAATGCGGCTTTGGCTGAAAAACGGCATTTCTTTGGCGATCTGACTCGTACGGAGTTAGCACCACCTTCCTATAACAAGAAACCAGATACATCGACAGTTAAACTAGACATGATTGATGATATTTCTTTGCCAGAGCTGAAGCTGCTACCTACTACACTCAAGTATTCCTTTATTGTAGGACCAAAGAATAGATTCCTTGTCATCATTAGTTCTATCATTAATGTAGAACATGAGTCTAGGTTGTTAGAAGTGTTAGATAAGAACCTCAAGTCCATAGGATGAACAGTGTATAGTAGGTATTTACCATATTCTTTGTTGACCCCACATTTATGATGAGGAGAATGCTAGATCTTCTCATGAATTCCAGCGGAGACTTAATCCAAATCTTCGAAAGTAGTTACGAAAGAAATTGAGAAATGGTATGGAGCAAGATTTTATGTACCCCATCTTTATCTCTAAGCGGGTGGTCCCCCAACATGTTGTCCTGAAGAAGTCGGGAATTCGGACGGTCACCAATGAGGAGGGAATAGAGATTGCGACATGAATACCCATGTCGTGGCATGTCTGTATCGATTACAAACGTTTAAATGTTGCAATAAAGAAAGATCACTTTCCCCTGCCTTTTATTGATCGAATTTTAGAGAGACTAGCGTGGAAGGAATTCTTCTATTTTATTAATGAGTACAAAGGCTAAAATCAAGTAGTTGATGAATCCATGATTCATGAACTTTTCTGTCGTATTTTGTATTAAAACCCTTAATAAATGCATTAAAATATCCATTAAATATCATTTCTTATAAAAATATCATTCATGAATAAAAATACATTTTTATGCATTAAAACATGTAAATAAATAAAAGAATAAGAAAAGAGAGAAAATAAAAAAGGCACACTGTAAATATGTATATATGTACAACATGACTAAATAAATCTAAATTTAGCTGAAGGATATATTTATATAACCTAACCTCTGAGACCAAGTCAACATTGATTGGTCAACAAATAATAAAGTTGGGGGAGATAAGGAAGAAAACCACAAAAAAGAATTAATTATCTACATATAGGAGTATTCCATATTTATCCGATATTTATCAAAACCTCATTGATTTTTAATTATATCACTTGTATATATTCTTCACCAAACTTTTCTCCATTTTATTTTGAAAAATGTATATTAAATTATAAAAATTGTATAAAATACCAACTTCTATAAATGCCAAGAAATCCATCTTTTAAATTGTTAATTTCTCAAATTACGAACCTCATAACTTCTTCATATGAACTCAAATTTCACTCTATTCACCTTTAATGATATGAAAATAATATTCTCTAATTAATGAAGGATATTTCACTGAAATCGGAGTCTGCTTGCAAAAAGTTGGTTTTGGGACCAGATGACAACTAGGTTTCTGGGCTATTTATTTTATTTAGAACATACTATTTATAGTCTTATTGATTTTATAATTTTTAATTATTTCTTGATCTTGTAGATTACTTATAAATTATTTCGGAATTTTTAACCATCATTTCATATCTTAAATAAATTAAAACCCCAATTTATAGATGAAATTGACCTGTATAATATACTTGTATTTATTTATATATCTAAATTAAATTATAAGAATATAGAAAAAATAATGCTCCTCTTTTTTATTATTCTATAAATGAATAAAATATAAAAAGGATATACTATTTATTCTATTATAAAGTTATTAAATTAAAATCAAAATCATATTTCAGAATTATATTATATACCTATTAATTAATATTATATTTATATTTCATTAAATATGTATTATTTTTAATAAATTAGATAATTAGTTTATCTACACTTCATTTTTATAACTTTTTTATATAATGCCATTTGCTATTTTACTTTTAATTTATACATTATTTACCTATTCCAGCCTACAAGGTCCTGACACGTGTCAACACCTAAGGCTTCTTCCTCAAGAACTAGTAGTTGATAGTCCGTTCTGACCAGCCACACTTCAATTAATTATTCCCATTGATCCATACCACCTTAATCTGATCAACACCCTTGACCTTTTAGCCCTAACAACCTAGATCTTCGACCAACCTAGGATCGACTCCAACTAATTACTTGTTTCATAGACCAACTACCTCCAACTTCAAAAAGACCGACCAACAAACCTCCAGGCGAATCATTGCCGCCCACAGTTGTGACAACACCAAGGAGAAGCCTTAATGTGGAAGAGTGGTCATCGGTGGAGAGTTACAAGGTGGCACTCCGCCTTGCATCACAATCTCTCACTTCTGTTCTGCTCAGACATTACAATTCCTCAAGCAAAGACTTGGAGGTCTTATACCTCATATTCCCCAAGTGAACCTTTATTCATTCCTCTTTAATTTCATCTTATTCATACCAGATTAGAGTAGTTAATCTCGTACTTAGAACATCCTAATATCGTACAAGATTCACACATCAAATTCCACTTTAAAATTGATTCAATCATATCCAATTTCGTTCTGATATTCCTTTCATTGAAACCCATTCAAAAACTGCAAACTTTCGTTTTGTTTGGACGATTTCATAGCGAAATCGAGCATCCAAATTACTTGTTGATTCCTTGCAATATTCTTGAAGCATATGATTCATCAATTGGAGAAGTTTCATCGTCTTTATTCGTCAATCGAATACAAGAATCAATGTTAGGGTTTTGAACCCTAGTCATGGCCTTAACCAAAGTCGTCATCGACATCTTTGTTCCACCCACGTCTTAAACAAGCTCGGGGGAGGTAGGTGACCTCCTCCAGGCCCTGCTGGAGGAGCTGCAGACACTAGATAGATGATCGAATGCTGGAGACAAAGAAAGGACGCGTTGTCATTCCATGATTGGGGAAGAACAATGGGAAGTACTCGCAACTCAATTTCTTGACACATGGTAAGATTGGACATTCCAAATCACACAATCTCGACTAATCTCAATCTCCCAAATCCAGACTAGTGGAAATTTTATTAAGAAGACTATGGAGATCCAACGCCTTTAAACCTGCTTCAAGAAGAACTTCTTATAACATTTAGGTCCCTCACAAGGGACTTATCTATATGGATTTTAGTTTTCTTTATAATTAAGTCCCTAACCATGGAGATAATTTAAAGAAACCTTTTATCTTTTATTTGTATTTCTTCTATAAAACTTTTTGGACCCTACGCACTATATTGATACTCTAGGACATTATTCCATCATCGTAACATTATTTCTTCATTCTATTTTGCTCAGATTTTAGAGGATTTTTCATAATTTTTTTGCCCGGTTTTATTTTTTGATTATCGAGTCATATTTTAAATTCTTTTCTTGTTCTTTCTCAAGCCCGTTGCTCGAGTGATTTCTCTATTATATAATATCACTATTTCCCTTTTATTTTCACATACTATATTGTAGATAAATTGGTTGAAAAATATTCATTTTGAAAATTAAAAAAAATGGAAAATAAAAATTAAATAAAAAGGAATAAAAACTAAAATTCCAAAAATAGCTTTATCGCCAAAGAAGAGAAGAAAAGAAAAAGTATCACAAAATTAGTTTCTTCCCTTCAAAAAGTCGAGTGCATTTTCTACCTCCTTATGTTTCGACCGAAGAGCACTTGCCTGGATAAATAGAGATAGTGAACAACATCGATTTTAGGAGAGAGACTAATATTCTTTTTTATGTTTCTCTCTCTCCAAGTTGGTGTTGTATTTTTGTTTGATTAACTGAGTTTTCCTTCGAGCGGTTTTTCTATCATCGACATAACACTTTTAATTGTGGGGAAAATGCAATTATCAATAGCTATCACCCTTAAAGATAAAAAAAACCACTTTCACTTGTTTTTTCGGCATGTACCTATTCAAGTGCATGCAATTTGGGCTATGCAATGCCCCAACCTCTTTCCACTGGTGCATGATTGCCATATTTGTCGAAATGGTGAGGGATTTCTTGGAGGTCTCCATAAATGATTTCTTGGTCCATAGTAATTCATTTGATTCATAATTAGTGCACTTCAACTGAGTTATTCAAAGGTGTAGGAAAGCCAATCTGGTACTCTCCAAGGAAAAGAGTCATTTATGGTTAAGGAGGGTATCGTGTTGTGTCATGTCGTCTCCAAAAAGGGGATGGGGGATGATCCTGCAAAGGTGGATGTGATCAAGAAAATTGATCCACTAAGCAACAATAAGTCAGTGCAGTAATTTCTAGGGCATGTAGGATTTTATAGAAGATTTATTCAGGACTTTTCTAAAATTGCCCGACCGTTGAATGAGCTCTTAGGAAAAGACGATGAGATCATTGTAGATCACACGTGTCTAGAGGCTTTTGATCTCCTAAAAAGAAAGATTTGGGACTCTCCTATTTTGAAGGCTCCTGATTGGTCTCTTCCCTTGGAGATCATGACTGATGATTCAGATTTTGTTATCGGAGTTATATTGGGGCAAAGTCAAATCGGATTCTGTTTGCCATTCACTATATGAGAAAAGGTTAGACCCTATACAGAAAAATTACATAATGATTGAAAATGAAATGCTTTATTTAGTCTGGGCTCTTATGAAATTTAGGTCTTACATTTTGGGTGCAAAAGTTACTGTTTATGCTGAGCATTCAGCCATTAGGTATCTCATGGAAAAGAAGGATGCAAAGGCATGTCTTCTTAGGTGAATTTTATTACTCCAGGAGTTTGATCTGGAAATTAAGGATAAACCTGAAGTCAAGAATGTATTGACTGATCATTTGTCAAGATGCAGAATGATTCCCCTGATTTTGAACCTACCAGAGAGACCATTCCAGATGAATCGATCAGTTTTGTTGATTCACTAACATGGTACTCCAATATGGTGAATTATCTTATCTCCATGGAAGTTCCCTACGGTTGGACTAATATCATTATTGATCGAATGAAGTCATATTTGAGGAAATACCATTGGGAGTATATGTTCCTTTTCTTTGAAGGATCGGATTGTGTTTGGAGAAGGTGTATTTCTCAAGAGGTATACCAGTGTGTCCTTACACATTGTCATTCTCTTGAGGCTTGAAGGCACCATTTAGGAAAAAAAATAGCACCCAAGGTGCATTAATGTTGACTGTTTGGCCAACCTTGTTTAGAGATGACATTTATCTTATACAGTTGTGCCTTGTTTGTCAAAGGATGTGAGGGACAGTTGGTTATATATATGAGATGCCCATGCATCTTGTAACTTTCTGTGATGTTTTTGATGCATGGGGGATAGATTTCATGGGTCTATTTCCCAATAGTCATGGCATTGAATACATCTTGTTAGTGCTTGACTACCAATCTAGAAGGGTGGAGGCTATCCCAACCCGAGCTATAGATAGTAAGACTATTTGTAAATTCATAAAGGATCATTATATGTCAAGGTTCGGTGTTCCCAAAGTTTTAATATCTAGTGGGGGTAGCCATTTTATGGGCAGAGAGATGAAATCCTTAGCTAAGGACTACAAGTTTAAACATCGAGTAACTAGTCCTTATCTCCCTCAATCAGATGGCCTAGCAGAAGATTTTCAATAGGGAGGTGAAGAGTATTCCTCAAAAGCTAGTTCATCCTGATAGAAAGAATAAGTTCAAATTGTTTGACTAAGTTCTATGGGCTTGTAGGGCAGCTTACAAGACCCCTTTCGGAACTTCATCTTCTAGGATGATATTTGGCAAGCAATGTCATTTGCATGCTGAATTGATTCACAAGTTTGAGTAGGCAATAAGAATGATTAACTAGAGTTGTCACTTAGGGAAGATGTGTAGACCCATGAACCTTAATGAGGTGGTGCAAATATGCAACCGAGCATATGGAAACAGTATGATCTATAAGGACAAAGTTAAGAAGTGGCATGATTCATATATTAAATGCAATAACTTTGTCCTGAGATAGAAGGTAGGGTTGTTTAATGCAAAGTTAGAGATTTCCATAGGAAATTTAAATCTAAATGGACGAGTCCTTATGTAGTTAAGGAATTGCATGGAAATTATAATGCAGAGATAACAAATCTCACAGATGGTGTACCTTCCTTCTTGGTCAACGAACAACTGTTGAAACACCTTGTCGAATCAAAAGAATGACAGACTCCTGTTGAAGTTATTGACTTCATGGCAATTGATTCATTTGCAAATATTACAAATACAACATGATGTCTGACAAGCTCTCTCGCTACCCTTGTTAATTCAGGCAATTAATGTCCAAACTAATACTAATGTTCGTTGCAGTCGGATAACGAGAGGGAATTAAAAACCACTTTTAATTTTTTTATTAAATTAATCTCGAGTGGCAACGTTTTTTACTTAGGAGTCAAAGGTCGAACTCAGGGAGGCATATGTCTCCGTAGGTTGATTTTTAGCGAAATCCAAGTGTTAGATTTTCAGAGGGAATATTTTTGGTCTTTTTTAATTTTTTTTATGTAAGACACATGCAAAATTAGGCCAGTTTTAAAGTTAAATCGTATAAGTGTTCAAATGAAGTCCAAAAATAATGAAACTTGGCCAAATGATGAAGTATGATGAAAATAGACTAACCTATTTTTTTGGAATTTTTTGACACTAAATGAATTTACTGTGAATTAAATATGAATGCAGGGTGATTTTAACTAATTTAATTTTAATAAATATCAAATAACAATATTTTTGGGATTAAAAATTATCCTAGATAGATCTAAAGATGAGGAATCCAGGAAAATTATCAGACCTTAATTTTAATGTGAAATAAACCTATTAAAAATAAATTAATAAATTTACCAAATGATTTATTTAGACCTCGAAATGTGTGCAATTGAGATGAAATTTTTAAGCAAGGTGCAGCCAAATATCATAGAGTTAATGTGATTTTTTGGGAATTTTTGGAGTCACAGAGAATTTACTATTAATTAAAAAGTGAAATTGGGCAAAATATGACAAAAATGGACCAATTAACTAATTAAAAATTCCACTGTTATTACAAAAATGTGCCAAGTGTCACATAAGATAAAGGACAAGTTAAACTACAACATGTAATTTTTGGAATTTAAAAATGATGAAATATGGACACCTAAATATGCGTGCAAAGACATGGGTATACATGCAATACATGAATTAAAAATTGCACAAAATAAAATATACTGACAGGGACCTTTATGCAATTACCTAGAATGTAGGGGGATAAAATGCAAATTCTCCACATACGCACCTCACGTGGGGGCGCTTCGCAGGGTTTGATTTGTAATTTCAGAAACCTTCAGCGGCCTTAGTGCAATTTGCCCAGGCCGCACGTGCTCCTCACGTGGGGTGCCTTAGGCTCAGTGGACGTCGGAGGCTCGGGCGTTGGCTCGGCTGCTCCGGAGGTTCGGACGAAGGCTCAGGGAAGCTTCGGGTGATCCGAGCCTAAAGGTCGGGGAAGAGGCTCGGATCAGGGTGACGTGGCACGATCAAGACCGTAGGATCACAGCTGATCCAACGGTTACAGAATGATGACGCGTGGCGTGTCTGATGTCCGTCAGATCGTTGATCAATCCAACGGCGATGGTCTCTCTCCTGAGGTGACGACGTGGCGTGATTCTGACCGTGGGATCCGCCTGATCCTACGGCTGTGTGACGTGGGCGACGTGGCCGATCAACAACCGTCAGATAGAAGAGGATCCAACGATCTTGGGCTGCTCCGGATGATGGTGACGTGACGTGATTCTGACCGTTCGATCAAGATGATCGAACGGTGGCTGAACGTGTTCCCCAACGGCCCTCCGCCTCCTGCAGAGGAAAAGGCGGGGCTCCGGCGAAGCTGGGTTTGCTCCGCCTTTCCCTCCCGTCGTCGGTGAAGGTCGATGGCAGGTCGGAAGTATCTCGGAAGATGCGCAGATGGTCGGTGAAGCCTCAGGTGGCCACAGGAGTGGAGGAGGAGCGTTGGAGTTCGATGCCGATTAAGCTCTAAGGGAGCTCTGACGAGCTTCCGGCCAGTCAACGAAATGGCACCTATAGAGGGTTAGATGATAGTCGAAGCACGCGTGTGTTCGTGGAGGTGTGCTGAACGGAATGAGAGGCCTATGGTAGAGTGAGGGTGGTCCGATGATCGGGCTCCGCCCACGTGGCGGAGCTGACATCGATGAAAGATGGAATACCTCGTTTGAGGGAAGTAATGGTAGCGCGAAGATCGGAGCTCCGTCGCAGAGCTCAGAGGGATGAAGGTGGAGCAAGAAAACAACAGTGGAGTGCGAATTAAATCAGAGAAATCGAAGAAGAAAAAAAGAAGAAGATCAGAGGGAAATGGAGGTATCTACCTGGGGAATGGAGCTCAGGTTTGAGCTCCAGGTCATCGCTCGAAGGTCGGTAGATGGCCTGAGCTCACGCAACTCGCGGATGGAGGCTGCAGTACGGCGGTGGCGGCCGTGGATCTCGCCGGAGAAGACACCCTTCTTCGCTCAACGATTCGTCTAATCTCTGTCACCAATTGGAAGGTCGGAGCTCAGGGAAGCTCTCTGGAATGGCGGATGGGCATGAATGTGGCATGAAGGTCGGAGCTCAGGGAAGCTCTCTGTACAAGATGGACTCGATGTACAGGTGTAGGTGGTGCAGAAGGGGCAGGTAGCTTCATCTTAGCTTCCTTCTCAGTAAGTTCCTCCACTTGCTTCGGTAGACATGAGAGAGACTCAAGGTCAGTGCCCCTCTTGTGGATCTGCTCGACCATGGTTAACTTATCAACAATCATCCCCATGCTGGGGATGAGGTCGTCGGTCAGATCCGCTATAGTCCTTTGGGTTGTCTCGTTGGATAGGATTGAGGGAGACAACTTATAGGCCCTGGTGGCCTGTGATCATCCGGTTTCCGCTATCTGTTCTAGGATCTTCCATACAACGTTCTCGTTCTTGTTCAGATAGCTTCCTCCACAGGCGGCACTGACTAACCCCTACATCTCCGCGGTTAAACCACAGAACAAGTTCTAGACTAAGATCGCCTTAGAAATGCCGTGGCAAGGACATTTCTAAACTAGGTCATTGAACCTATCCCAGGCATCATGGAATGGCTCACTGGGTCCCTAGGAGAAACTGGCGATCCACGTTCTCATTTGGTTAGTCCTACTGAGAGGGTAGAACTTCTTCAGAAATAGGTCCTTGAACTGCATCCATGTTGTACATATCACCCCTAGGTTTTTCAACCAATGTGCTGCCTTATCTCCTAAGGCAAAGGGGGTGGCCTTTAGTCTAATGTAGTCTTGGCCAACTCTAGAATGGCTAAGGTTGGTGCTCACCAGCTGGAAGTCTCGGAGGAAGGTATACAGTTCTTCAAGGGCATTTCCGTTGAACTTCGGTAGCAGGCTAAGGAAGTGGGGCTTGAGCTCAAATGCTTCAGCGAGAACCGCTGGTGCCAACCAATTTTGTATCTCATTCTCCACTGGGTTGTAGGCATCAACCATTGGTCGGTCGATTCCTCCTACTGCAATAATCTGTCTCATTCTAGCCGTAAGATCTGCATTCTGCTGTTCGGCTGTGGCAAGGCGATTAAGAATTTGTCGCAATTGATCCTCATCCGGTGGTGGCTGCTTAGGCGGCATCGTGTCCTCTATTCCTGGGTATGAAACAAGGTCGGTGTCAGAGGACAAATCAAGGAAGGGATTCTTACCGAGGTGATGGTCTTCCTCGGTAAGCTCAGAGGAGAGGAAAGGGTTGGTTTGAGAGTAACCACCCTGGGTGTGAGGGAACCAGAACTCAAGAGGGTCATGACTCCTGGGTGGTCCAAGGTGCGCTTGGGCCGATGAAGAGGAGTTTCGTGGGGGGCTCAGAGAGAGATTGGTGAATAAAGAGTCGATATCCCCCCAGTCACTCATCTTGATTTGGCGAGAAGAAGATAGGATTTTACTCCTACCTAAAGCAAACAATTCAATCTAAGACCCTGGGTTCACACTCAACACAGTGAAGGACTCGATATCGAGTCCAATTAATCTTGTAAATTTTAAGTGTGATTTTTAAAGCAAGATAGCAAGGATTACGCGGCCTAAAGGGAAGTCAGCTTAGAGCCGGATGCATCTTCCCTGTTTAACCTGTCGTCCAAGATACCACCGGTCCTTCCTTTCTTCGCTCCTATCCCAAGTCGATGGATTCAAAGACCACACCCCTATCTACCTGCAAGCAGGTGGAGGCTGACAAGGCCAGAACTTCACCCCGGGGGGTTACTGGCAACTTATCGCAAAGTACCGCAATTTCGCCCCTATCTACCTGAGACAGGCGGAGGCTACTTGGTACTAGTAAGTGAACCTTAAAAATTTGACTTGTGATATTTGCTAGGATTAGTAGGAACGTGATATGGAAGGCGGGGATTTGGGCTCTGCCTTATGGTGTTCACACACACTCAAGTACCCTCACTCAGCCTGAAAACAAGGTCAGGGATTAATCTCCCGCAAACAAATTTTTCCAATTTTATTTATTTTTTTGGTCAATAATGTTTAGCAGTCCCAGTTTTAAGTTAAGTTCTCAATGATTTAGTCAAACCACACAGCATGCCTATCGTCCATTCCCAATTTCTGTTTAATTAAATGTAAAAAACAGAGGGGGAAATCGAGAAAAGCCGATGCACGAAAAACAATGATGTGTATGCTGAGTTAAGGAAACTTAATGTGATCCCTTCGCTTTTATGCATGATGCAAAACAGAATTGAAAAATTTTTATACTAAATGCAAATTCAAGCGAAAAATCCGCTCCTAGACAAGCAGTTCTATTAGCGAGTGAAGAACAGGTTGATTTGACTAGATCTGTGGTCTAGGTGCGTCTTTTAAGTGAATTGTGTGGTCCTAGAAATTACGAGCACAAGCAAACCCTAGATTGGCTCAAGAAGCAGCTAGTGCAAGCCTAAATTACCATTCAACCACACAACAAACAGGGACACAGTTTCACTATTTTACACGCGCGAGAACCCAAACGGGAACCGCTGGAAATGATGTGAAAAAAAAGAAATAAAAATCAAATTACAGATTCACTACAATCACTCAAAACATTAATCTGTCGAATCCTCGAAGCGTCTTCGACTCCTCGCATTCCTCGCACATAAACAAATTGAGGTCAGAGAATGACACAAAAAAATGCAAAGAATTAAAAGAGAAAAAATATTCACAAGAAAATCGGGGGTCAGACTATCTGGGGATAGAAAATCAAACACATAAAAAAGCTGCAAATTAACCTAAGCCGTGCCTCCCCAGCAACGGCGCCATTTTGACAAGCCCTCCCGCTACCCTTGTTAAATTCAGGCAAATTAATGTCCAAATTAATACTAATGTTCATTGCAGTTGGATAACGAGAGGGAATCAAAAACCACTTTTAATTTTTTTATTAAATTAATCTCGAGTGGCAACTTTTTTTACTTGGGAGTCCAAGGTCGAACTTAGGGAGGCATCTGTCTACTTAGGTTGATTTTTAGCGAAATCCAAGTGTTAGATTTTCAGAGGGAATATTTTTGGTCTTTTTCAATTTTTTTATGCGAGACACATGCAAAATTAGGCCAGTTTTAAAGTTAAATCAGATAAGCGTTCAAATGAAGTCCAAAAATAATGAAACTTAGCCAGATGATGAAATATGATAAAAATAGACTACCCTAATTTTTTTGGAATTTTCTGACACTAAATGAAGTTACTGTGATTTAAATATGAATGCAGGGTGATTTTGACTAATTTAATTTTAATAACTATCAAATCACAATATTTTTGGGATTAAAAATTATCCTAGATAGACCTAAAGATGAGGAATCCAGGAAAATTATCAAACCTCAATTTTAATGTGAAATGAACCTATTAATAATAAATTGAGAAATTCACCAAATGATTTATTTAGGCCTCGAAATGCATGCAATTGAGATGAAATTTTTATGCAAGGTGCAGCTAATTATCCTAGAGCTAATGTGATTTTTTGGGAATTTTTGGAGTCACAGAGAATTTACTATTAATTAAAAGGTGAAATTGGGCAAAATATGACAAAAATAGACCAATTTATTAATTAAAAATTCCACTATTATTACAAAAATGTGCCAAGTGTCACATATGATAAAGGACAAGTTAAACTACAACATGCAATTTTTGGAATTAAAAATGATGAAATATGGACACCTAAATATGCGTGCAAAGACAGGGGTATAACTGTAATACAAGAATTAAAAATTGCTCAAAATAAAATATGCTGACAGGGACCTTTATGCAATTACCTAGAATGCAGGGGGGGAAATGCAAATTCTCCACAGACGCACGAGCTCCTCACGTGGGGGCGCTTCACAGGGACTGATTTGTAATTTCAGAAACATTCAGGGGCCTCAGTGCAATTTGCCCAGGCCGCACGTGCTCCTCACGTGGGTTGCCTTAGGCTCGGTGGACGTCGGAGGTTTAGGTGTTGGCTCGGCTGCTTTGGAGGTTCGGACGGAGGCTCGGGGAAGCTTCGGGTGATCTGAGCCTAGAGGTCGGCGAAGAGGCTCGGATCGGGGCGACGTGGCACGATCAAGACCGTAGGATCACAGCTGATCCAACGGTTGCGGAATGATGATGCGTGGCGTGTCTAATGTCCGTCAGATCGTTGATTGATCCAACGGCGGTGGTCTCTCACCTGAGGTGACGACATGGCGTGATTCTGACCGTGGGATCCGCCTGATCCTACAGCTGCGTGATGTGGGCGACGTGGCTAATCAACAACCGTGAGATCGATGTCTTAGGCTGCTCCGGATGATGGCGACGTGGCGTGATTCTGACCATTCGATCAAGATGATCGAATGGTGGTTGAACGTCTTCCCTAACGGCCATCTGCCTCTTGCGGAGGAGAAGGCGGGGCTCCAGCAAAGCTGGGTTTGCTCCGCCCTTCCCTCCCGTCGTCGGTGAAGGTCGATGGAGGGTCGGAAGTATCTCGGAAGATGCGTGGATGGTCGGTGAAGCCTCAGGTGGCCTCATAAGTAGAGGAGGAGCGTTGGAGTTCGATGTCGATGAAGCTCGAAGGGAGCTCCGACGAGCTTCCGGCCAGTCAACGAGATGGCACCTGCAGAGGGTTAGATGATAGCCGAAGCACGCGTGTGTTCGTGGAGATGTGCTGAACGGAATGAGTGGCCTATGGCGGAGTGAGGGTGGTCCGATGATCGGGCTCTGCCCAGGTGGCGGGGCTTGCGTCGATGAAAGATGGAATACCTCGTTTGAGGGAATTAATGGTAGCGCGAAGATCGGATCTCCGTCGCGGAGCTCAGAGGGATGAAGGTGGAGCGAGAAAACAACGGTGGAGGGTGAATTAAATCAAAGAAATCGAAGAAGAAAATAAGAAGAAGATCAGAGGGAAATAGAGGTATCTACCTTGGGAATGGAGCTCAGGTTTGAGCTCCAGGTCGTCGCTCGAAGGTCGGTAGATGGCCTGAGCTCACGCAGCTCGCGGATGGAGTCTGCAGCATGGTGGTGGCAGCCGTGGATCTCGTCGTAGAAGACACCCCTTCTTCGCTCAACGATTCATCTAATCGCTGTCTCCAATTGGAAGGTCGGAGCTCAGGGAAGCTCTTTGGAATGGCGGATGGGCATGAATGTGGCCGGAGGGCGATGCTTTATAGGGTGAAGGTGATGGCCGGAGTCGCTGGAAGGTGGAGTTCGTGGAGGTTGTGGGGCAACTCTGGTGGGAGTTGTGGTGAGTGAGGGAGCTGGCGAGGATGAGGGGAGAATGGGCTCCATCGTGGAGGTGTTGGCGATCGGAGAGGGTGGCAGGAGTGGGAACGAAAATAGAAAGGGGGCGACGTATCGCGCAAGATCGAGATGGTGGGAGAGAGGGGGGCCGGAGGTAGAAGACGGGTTCCCAACCGTTGGATCTTGTGATCCAACAGTCTAGAGCGAGGCGCTATGGAGCGGCTTGGATCTGATTTGAGGTGAGGCGATCTGAGGGTTAGCGGTATGCCACGTGGTGAGTTGTTGGAGCGGCTCTAATGAGCGGTTATTATACAATCCAGTTCTTGATCCAAAGGTGACAATTAAAGCGGAGATGAATGGTGGAGATCAAGGCATCACGGGCGTGATCAAATGGCGCACAATGCGCCACGCGTCAGGTGCATAGACAGACGGAGGCGGGCAGCTGAGATGGAAGATGGGTGATAATCAAACGGCTGAGCTTGATGGAGGATTGGGCGGTGATGATTAAAGCTCTTAGACCTACATCCAACGGTGTTCATAGTGATGCGTGGCATGTTTCTGAGTGAGGCGCGCGCGGGAGTTGCGGATGAGAAGGGGGCTCTGATCGAAGGGTTGGCGATGAAGGGTGTACATGGAGGTGGCGCCACCGTTGGATCGGGATGAAGATCCAACGGCTGTGGGCGCGGGCGGCTAAGGCAAGGGGAGCGGGCCGCGTGGCGCAATCAGAGGGCGCCACGTGGCCAGATGTGAGTGGCTGAGAGGAGAAATGAGTTTAGGAAGAGAAGGAGGCCGAATTTGGAAAAAACTCAAAACATGAAAGTTGTAGATCTCGATGAGATCTACATGTTTAATGCTGACCAAAGACGGAGATGAGGTCAAATATGATACAAAAATACATGAATACAAATATACTCATATATAGTATACATAGAGGCCCAAAAACCCAACTTCTTCCTACGAGCTCCGAATTGGATGAAATTAGTCTCATTTAAAAGGTCTTTGAATGTGTATTACTCTGAAAGTGAGTAGACATATTTTGGAGGTTGTATGAAGGAGTTATGGGCTTTCTAAGATCCATGGTTCAAGGGCTTTATTGGGTGCTTTTACAAAGGAGATCTCTGACCTTCTTCCTGATATTATTAACTAAAGGTGTTTTATTCTTGAGGAGATAATAGGTGAATTTTTTTACAGTGGAACTGGCTTCTTATTTAATGCAAATATGAGTGCTAAGATGCATATATTATGAATGCATGTATGAATGCTAATTGTGCAAGATAAAGGGAAATATGCTGCTATTTACTCGGGGACAAGACTCTATTTTCAACTTTTAGAGTGACGAATCATAGATTCATCAATGTCGCAATTGAAAGATTCAGATCAAATAGATTCAACATCTTCCTCATTCATTTATTTATCTACTCACGCTGACTTTATTCTTTTAAGGTTGTGGATTCTTCTCTCATTACATTTTTACTCCTAATGAGAGCCTAAGTATAACGGGGAATCCCACCCAATCCACTGTATATTCTCCTCGATTCCTTTATATTTTATTTACTCTTTTATAAGCATGTTTTCATGCTAAGTATAGGGGGACCAGTCCCTGTTATTCTTCATGATCTATTCTTTTTTTAACCAATATTTGATGTCTTCTTGTCCTACCTTTAGGCTATTCAATGCCTAAGTATAGAGGGGTCTGGACAATTGTCGTATCCATGTTCATGTCTTTCCTCTTTATGCTTAGTACGAGCTATGTCTTCCATTCCACTTTGTGCCATGAGGACATAGCACGATGTAAGTATGTGGTGTGTGTGTGTGTTTATTGCATATATACTTTTATTCATAGCTCAAACTTTCACATATTTTGTATATTTATTTTGTGTTATGTATTTGAGGATTTGAAAACTTTTTGTAAAAAGAGTTTGTAAAATATTTGGAACATTTTATATTTTACTTGGTTTACAAAACATTGTACAAATTAATTTCAAAAGGGTACAAGTTTGTTTTGACATTTTACTATTTACTTTATGTATATATTTACAAATATCATTTTATTAAAAACATGTGAAAATAAAAATAAATTAAAATAAAAACCTTTTATTTTTTGAAAGGATGCTTTAGGTGTAACGGTTAGATTTTGGACCGTTGGATTCTTAGGCTATAAAAGGTTACATAGACTTTATCCTCTACAGAGTCAAGCATATAAGAGTGTCTGCATTTAAACTCTATATTTTGGAAGATCAATTCATTAAGAGTTTTTTTAAAAGGGTGATGCAACTTGAGCAAGATGATATTTTATTATAAGAGTTTATATGGAGGAACCTACACCATTTCTTGAGGATATTCAGTTATCTGATTGCTGACTTATTTTTATGTTAGGTTTTCCTCATGTGTCTAGTTTTTCTCTTTTAAAGAAAACTCAGAAGTCTGGTGCAGGAAACAAGGGTTGGATATGTCTTCCCTCTATTTTGGAGAACTTTATGTCTTCTCTTGTGGATATGGATATTACATTTGAGGAAGAATGAAATTCCTCCAAACAATTCATTTTTTTAGTTGATGAAGATCTTTCTAATTCTGATTATTAGGTTTACTCTGTGAGGAAGAAACAAGTTAAACATATGGTTTCCTATGATTTCAAATCCCGAAGATTCAAGCTTGATCTTTGAGAAATTGAAGTGTTTAGTGTTGTGTGGGTATCCTTGTAATGATTTTTTAAGTGTTTGTTGTGTTCTAGTTTGCTGTGTTCTGTCTTTTTGCTCAAGGGTACATGTTCTCTAATTCTTTTTAATAAAAACCTCTTCGGAAATTCTGTAAATAATTAACTTATTAATTTGGTGTTCTTCCCTGACACTTTCACTTTGTACTCAAGGCTTGTTGAGATCTTTAACACTTGGTCGATGAGGTCTAGAGATTTAGAGTTAACCTCTCTTAATCATTAAGGTCTTAGACTTAATAAATCAAACTTCCCTAGTTAGAAACATCCATGTGCTATATTGTAAGCCCCTTCCTTAAAAGAGTATGACAATCACTCACATGCATGACTGCATTCATGATGAGATGAGTTGAGGTTTCACTTGAGGAACTCAAAATTGAGATTTAACTTTGGACCTGATTCCATGATGCTCGAGGATGGGATAAGATTAATGAAGGCTTCATGAAACATGAGTGTCGGCATGTTAGTTAATATGAGACATTGTTCTCATACTATTCTCTTGATCTAAACCTAAGTGCTATGGTGTGATATCATTAAATTAATTTATTGATAAGTGTAGATCAATACTTGGTAAAAGCAGTGGAGTTAGTGAAAAAGAAAAAATGATGATGAAAAGAAAAGCTCAAAGCATTACGAAGATATAATCATTTGAGCTTACACCAAAGGCGAGAACTCCCAGCCTTTTAAGTGTACATTTGGACCAAAGTATCAGGCTTTTATGTATCAGGTTAGTACCAGAAGAATTCTTTCCCCACTAATCTCTCTAAGATCTGATCAATAAACGGTAGGGGGAAATGATCCTTCCTCATTGCGGCATTCAGGCGTTTGTAATCCACATAGACACGCCACGATGTAGGTACTCATGTCAAGATCTCCTCTCCGTCCTCATTGGTGGTCGTCTGAACTACCGACTTTTTCGGGACAACATGGATTGGTGCCACCCATTTAGAATCAGAGATGGGATAAATAAAACTTGTGTCGCGCCATTTCTCTATTTCCTTCTTCACGACCTCTCGTAAATTAGGATTCAACTGACGTTGGAATTCACGAGAGGGTTTAGCCTCATTCTCTAAGTAGATATGCTGTGAACACAGAGCATGATTCATCCCGTGGAGATCAGAGATGCTCCAGCCTATTACCTTACAGTTTTTCTCCAGTATCTCTAGCAGGCGAGATTCTTGCTCCTCGATCTATCGCGAGCTGAAGATGACCGGATATTTCTTCTCTCGTCCCGCATGGAAGGCGTATTTTAGGTTTGTGGGTAAAGGTTTGAGCTCAGGTAAGGTATGATCATCAAGGAAGTCTGGCTCAGTCTAATATAGCTATGTGCTGGTAGTGGCTGGATCTGTCCTTGAAATTGTTGCCACCAACTCATTCGGCTCTGGAGTCGGATCATCAAAGGTTTCTAAGCAATCGGCAAAAGCCACGTCTGACATATCATCCTCATATTCTGATTGTCTTAAAGAGGGAAGGACTGACAGGACCAACTGGGCCTCTATGTCTTCGATGATGTAGGGGGATGTACATTCTGTGTTGTACTCGTTCCTAAGGGTCTCGCAAACTGACTCATGCAAAAGATCTTCTCCGGAGGAGAGGGACTCATTGGTGCTAGTTCGGTTCTGTCTTCACGGCCCAACGGTGTCTACATGATTACAATCTGCTTCAGACGAAGAGTACTCGATGCTGGATTCTGAATCTGGCCTCTACCATCTATTCTGCTTCATCTCAACTTTCTCATCTCCACCTGGAGTTTGGAACTAGATCTTCCCGATCTTGTAATCAAATAAGTCCTCTGATGTTCTGAGGAAGGGCCTACCTAATATGATCTGGGAATCCCTCCAATTTCTAGGGGTCTCCATATCCAGGATTATAGAGTCCACCATATACTACTGACCCTCTACTTTGATGATAACGTTCCTCAATTCTCCTTGGGACCTCTTGGTTGATTTATCTGCAAATTGGAGTAAGACTCTGGATTTCCTAAGAGGTTCGAGATTAAGCCGCTCATAGAGGGATGTAGGCATCAAGTTAATTAAGGATCCGTTATCAAGGAGAGTGCATGCAAACGCAGTGTCATCGACATGACTCACTATATAATGTGCACCGATGTCTCTTTGTTTCCTCAGAAACGCATTCTTTATTTTGCAAGTAGTGGCTACTAACAGAACATGTTTCTCAACACGGCTTTTGGTTTTTCTGCTGACCCTAGTAGGTTTTCATCTCACCTTAAGGTACTTCTGGAATGCATGTGTCATGTCTACATACTTATCGATGGGGATTGTGACCTTGATGTACTTGTTACAGAATTCTGCCATCTCAGGGTCATCTTTTTATATTTTTTTAGTTTTCTTCTTTCCACCCTTAAGAGCTCGGGGGAAAAGGATTATTGATGCTAACTCAGATTCTGAAACCGAAAGATTTTCATTGAAATTAGGAACTGAGTTCTGTATAGGACTCTGACACCGACTCTGACTCTGACCCTGACTAAAAGAACTTTTCTACTACAAAATCGGTGATGTGTCTTCCGTGGCTGCTGGGACATGCTCCTCAGATAGAGGTGCAGGCTCCTCATCGGTCTCGCTAGACTCACTGCTAGTGATGTTCTCCTTCTTCTTTGAGGACTTGGAGTCCTCTTCTTATGCCGTTGTTGGTGGTGTTGCTGCTCCTATGCCTCCTTGTTCTCCTAAAGTAGAGACTTGACAACATCATCCTCCAGTGCCCGTTCCCGATCAGGTACGATCACAGTCATTCTGCTCCTGATATCGTTGTTAGTTCTGACTTTGATTCAAGCTATTTGGATTAGCCTGTACCTGGGAGGGAATTGGGGTCTTTGGTGCCATCTGCTGGTCCTGGGTACGGGAGACACGATTCAAATCAGTTCTTATCTAGGTAGTCATTCTGAATCTGTGGGACCCTATCAGTTAGGGTCTGGATCACCAATGTGAGGGACTCCAATTCGTTTGTGGGTAGGGCTTGTTGCTGATGACTCGAGGACGAGTTCCTATATGGGCCTGCTGGACATGCCAAAACTGCTGGTGATGGGAAGGTAGTAGAGGGCCATGCTGGCCCGAGTGGAACGTGCGTTGCTGATGGTGCTACTGAGGTTGGTACCCTTGTCCGGGTCGGGACTGTACAAAGCGTGGTGCGGGGACGGAGATGTTTTACTGGTAAGCTAGGGAAGGTTGGTGTGGCTGTCCGTTCCCCATCCCCGATTGTCTGCCAACGGGGTCATGGATATACCACATCCTATTGATCTTGAACACCTGCAGAGGCTCCTCGTATCATGTCTCTACTTGTGGGGGTGCGCGCTACTCCTGATGAGTGTATGTCTGCTCCTCTACCCAGCTACTCTGAGACACTGGTACATGTTCATGTACAAGATGAACTCGGTGTACATGTGCAGATGGTGCAGAAGGGGTAGGTAGCCGTATCTTGCCTACCTTCTCAGTCAGCTCCTCCACTTATTTCGGCAATCGCGAGAGTGCCCCAAGGTCAGTGACCCTCTTGTGAATCTGCTCGACCATGGTT
Source organism: Ottelia alismoides (assembly GCA_037367405.1). Classification (NCBI taxonomy): domain Eukaryota; kingdom Viridiplantae; phylum Streptophyta; class Magnoliopsida; order Alismatales; family Hydrocharitaceae; genus Ottelia; species Ottelia alismoides. The sequence continues at coordinate 944,725 of JAZKJV010010763.1, read as the reverse complement.
AACTTGTCAGCTATTATCCCCATGCTGGGGATGAGGTCATCCATCAGATCCGTTATAGTTCTCCTAGTTGTCTCGTTGAATAGGCTTGAAGGAGACAACTGATAGGCCCTGATGGCCTGAGATCTACCTGTTTCCGCCATCTGTTCTAGGATCTTCCATACAGCATCTTCGTTCTTATTCATATAGCTTCCTCTACATGCGGCACTCACTAACCCCTATATCTCCGGGGTCATGCCACAGAGCAAGGTCTGAACTAAGATCGCTTTTACAATGTTGTGGAAAGGGCATTTCCGTGTTAAATCATTGAATCTGTCCCAGGTTTCATGGAATGGTTCATTAGGTCTCTGGGAGAAACTCACGATCTTGGTTCTCATATGATTAGTCCTACAGCATGGGTAGAACGTCTTCAAGAAAAGGTCCTTGAACTGCATCCTGGGCATATATGTCACCCCGAGATTTTTCAACCAATACGCGGCCTTATCTCCTAAGGCAAACGGGGTGGCCTTCATCCTGATGTAGTCTTGCCCAACCCTAGGGTGACTAAGTTTGTTGCAAACCAGCTCGAAGTCTCTAAGGAAGGCATATGGTTCTTCGTTGGCGTTTCCATTGAACTTCGACAGCAGGCTCAAAAAGTGGGGCTTCAACGCGAACGCTTTAGGGGGGACCTCAGGTACTAGCCAGCTATGTATTTCATTCTCCGCGGGATTGTAGGCGTCTACCATGAGTCGATCAATTCCTTCAGCCTCGATTACCTATCCCATCCTAGGCATTAATTCTGCATTTAGTTGTTCGGCTCTAGCTAGCTGGGCCATGACTTGGAGCATGGGGTGCTCTATGGGTTCCTCCTCGTCAAGGTTTTTCTTCAGCATTTTGTCCTATTTTCCTAGGTAAAGAAGATGGTCTTGGTTAGAGGACATATCAATGAAGACATTCTTACAGAGGCGATGGTTTTCCTCGGTGAGATCAGAGGAGAGAAAAGGGTTGGTTTTAGAGTAACCACCCTTGGGTTGAGGGATCTCGACATCAAGAGGCTCATGAGCTCGGTTGGCCTAAGTTGCGCTTGGGTCGGTGAAGATGTGCTTCGTAGGGGACTCAAAGAAAGATTGGTGAATCGGGAGTAGATATCCCCCGAGTCAGTCATCAGGAGTTCTAAGTGTAAGATAGGATTTTACTCCTACCTGAAGCAAACAATTGAATCCAAACCCTGTTTTTCACACTCAACACGGTGAAGGACTCGAAACAGAGTCCGATTAATCTGGTTGATTTTAAGTCTGAAATTATCAGACAAGTAGCAAAGGTTACGCAGCCTATAAGGGAGTCGGCTAAAAGTCGGATGTGTTTCCCCTGTTTAACATGACGCCTAAGATACCAACGCCCTTTCTTTCTCCGCTCCTATCACCAGCCAAAAGTTCAAGGACCTACCCCTATCTACCAACAGAGTAGGCGGTGGCTGACAAGGCTCTAACTTTGCCCCTATCTACCTGTCGGAGCAAGCAGAGGCTACTAGAAACTTGTCATCGTGCGCCACAATTTCGCCCCTATCTACCTACCGAAGTAGGCAGAGGCTACTTGGCACTGGTCAGTTGAACCCAAAGCTCAGCCGGTGATATTTGCTCAGATCGGGGTACATGATAAGGAAGGCGGGGATTTTTTGCTCTACCCTAGGGTGCACATGCACTCTAGTTCCCTCATTCAGCATGCAAACAAGGTCGGGGTTAATTTCCAACAAGTAGAATTTCCGATTTTATTGATTTTTTTGTCAATTTTGTTTAGCATTCCCAGTTTTAAGTTAGGTGACTACTGGTTTAGTCCAACCACAAAGCACGACTATCGTCCAGCCTCAATTTCATTTTTATCCTAAGCTTGAAAAACCAAGGGGAAGGAGTCGAGAAAAGTCGATGCAAGATAAAACAATGATGGTATGCAAAGTAGAGAAGACTTACAGTGATCCTTTCGCTTTTTTTTTGCAGGATGCAAAATAATATTGAAAACATTTATTCTATATGCAATGCAGATGATAAAATCCGCTCCTAGATACGGAGTTCTATTAGAGAGTGAAGAACAGATTGAATTTGGCTAGATCTGCGATCTAAGTGCATCTTTTATGTGTGAAGTGTGGTCCTAGAATTTTATGAGCACAAGCAAATCCTAAAGTAGCTCTAAGAGCCACAAGTGAAAGCCTATTCTACGTAAGAGCAATCCGCACAGCATATGGGGACACGTTTCCACTATCTTTACACGCATGAGAACCCAAATGAGAACTGTTGGAAAATGCAAAAAATAATGAAAAACAATACAAGTCCTCGCAAATCACTCAAATTATTTAATGAAAGCTCCTCGGTTCGCCTGGCGAAGCGTCTTCGACTCCTCGTTTTCCTCACACAAAAATTGAGGTCAAATAAAGGACGATACAAAATACGCAAAAATAAATGACAAAGAAATACTAATAAGAAAAGCCGAGAATTAGACTACCCGGGGATGGAAAATCAGAAATCAAAATTTACTAAAAAATAACCTAAGTAGTGCCTCCCCAGCAACGACGCCATTTTGAAAAGGCCTTGGCTACCCTTGTTAATTCACTTAAATTATCGATTAAATTAAAAGTTAAGTTCGATGAAGTCGGGTAATCAAGACTTCATAAAAAACACCACTAAAACTTAATGAAAAATCAAGTTCAAGCGACAGATTTATTTTCCTTGGGCAAGCCCAAGGTCGAACTCAGGAAGGCAGCTCTCTCCTTAGGTAAATTTTTAGTTAATTTAGAGATCTTATTTACAGAAGAATATTTTTTTGGTCTTTTTTTTTCTAATTTTTATGCAATTAAGGGAAAAAAACAATGCAAGTTCAGACCAACTTTTTAAGTTAAACCAAGAAATATAGTCAAATGGAGTCTAAAAATAATGAAACTGGGCCAGATGATGGAATTCAATGAAAGTAAGTATTTACAATTTTTTTGGAATTTTCAGACTCTAGATGAATTAGCAAGGAATAAAATATGAATACAGGACAGTTTTCGCAAAATTAATTTTAATAAATACTAAGGGACATTATTTTTAGATATAAAAATTATCCTACATAGGTCTGAGTAAGAGGAATCCAGGAAAATTAATAAACCTAAAAATCTATGTGAATTGGACCTATTAAAAATCAATTAGACAATCTACTTTTTGATTTATTTAGGGTCTCGTGATGCGTGCAAATGCAATGATTTTTTGGCACAATGTAGAGTAATTTCTCATAGGCATAATTTAATTTTATGGTGATTTTTAAAGCAATACAAAATTTAATATTAAATAAAATGCACACAATGGGAAAAATATATCAAATCTCACCAAAATAATATTATTAAATTCAAGGTGGCTCAAAAAAATAAGACATGTATCACACAAGATAGAGGAGAAGTTAAACTACAACATGCAATTTTTAGAAATTAAAAATGATGAAATATGGACACCTAAACATGCATACAAAGATAAGGCCAAAATGCAATACAGAAAATAAGGTTTCTTAAAATAAAACGTGTAGACAGGGACTTAAATGCAAATACCTATAATGAGGGGGGTATGCGTGCAAAATTCCAACTAGAACATGTGCTCCTCATGTTACGCGCCTGGTAGGGACCAATGTGCAATTTCTGAAACTTTTCAATGCCTCTGTGCAAATTACCCAGCCCTTCCGTGAGAGACATTTGAGGGGGCTAGGATCGGATGACGTTTGAGGCTCAAACAGAGGCTCGGATGGCTCTGGAGGTTCGGATTAGCTTTAGGACAACTTCGATCACTCTGAGCCTAGGGTCGGGGAAGAGGCTCGGAGTCTCCACGTGGCTATGGTTGGACCGTCAGATTAGAAGTCAATCCATTGGTGCTCATGGATGGCGACGTGGCTCGATCATGGATCGTCAGATCAAGGGGATCTAATAGTGTTAACTGCTGATGACGTGGCTGGCTGCATGTCGGTGGATTGCGATCAATCCAACGATATCTGGAGGTCGATGAAGAGGCAGCATGACGTGACGAGAACCTTGGATCGGGAAAATCCTACAGTAGATGGGATATCTTCTTCTCCGGTCCGCCACCTCATGCGGCGGATTTGGTGGGGCTCCGGCGATGATGCTCTGGCAACGTCGCCTTTGCATGAGATCGTGGAAGCTCGTCAGTGACTCCTTGGTGGCTCAGGTCGATCGTGAAAACATTAGGAGTTTTTCGGAGGGTCTAAGGGCAGCTGGAGTCGATCGGAGACCGGTGGCGATGAAGCTCAAAGAATCTCCAGCGTGAAATCCGGCCAATGAAGATGATGGTACCTGCCGGGTTATTTCGTGCAAGATAGCATGTACAACATGCTCCTGAGGTGAGTGTGAGTGCGGTGAGGCCTAGAGCGTAAAGTGAGCGGTGGCTGATGTTCCTCCTCCGTCGTGGCGGTGGAGCATTGGTCGGAAGGGGGTGCGAGGTGTTATAGGAGTGAACGGAGTAGCGTGCAAAGGTGAGAGCTCCAAGGCGGAGCTCGGTGGATGATCGGATAGGCGTGAAGGTAATGAAGAGAAGCAGAATAAATAATTAGAAAAATGTAGAGAAAGAAGATGGATGATCGGAGGATGATGTGGGATGCTACTTGGGGCTAGAAGCTTGGAGAGGAGCTCCTGGTCTTTGCTCGAGGGTCGGCAGCTAGCCCGAGCTCGTGCAGCTCGTCGAGGAGGCTGCGACACGACGGCTACACTGTGGATCTCGCCGGAGAAGATAGCTCCATCATCGCTCGATTTCTCGCCTAATTGCTCTCACCAATAAGAGGATAGGAGCTCTGTGTATCTCTCTGCAGGGGCAGATGTGGTGGGAAGTGGCCGGAGTTGCTGGATTTAAAGAGAAAAGGTGGAGGTGCAGCTGATGGGAGGCGTGGTTTTGTGGAGTGCATGGAGCGATGACGAGTCCGAAAATGCTGCTTTTAAAAAGTTGTTTATATTTGTCGTGCTTAAAAATGATATGCCGTGCGTTGTAGATGGCAATCGGAATCGATCAAGAAAATAACCACAAATAATTTATTTAATTTTCAGTCTCGTGGTTTTATGTTTATTTTACTTGGGCAAGTCCCATGGTCGAACACAAGGAGGCAAAGGAACAACCTAGAGTTATGTCTATCAAAGTTCGTGTACGGTTTTCGAGGCAGTCTTTTTTTTGGAATTTTTAATGCAAATAAGGGATGCAAGAAGCAATTTATACCTATTTTAGGGACTAAAGTTTGAGTTACATTCAAATGATGTTCGAAAAATACGAAACTTGGCCACGAGGTGAATTATGATGAAATGAGTGCACTGTAATTTTTTTGAAATTTTTGGATGCAATATGAATTATTTTTATTTTTAAATGCAAACAAGATGACTTTCAATATTTAATGATGATAAATATTAAACCTACTTATTTTCAAGAGATAAAATTATCTAAGATCTATCACTAGGTGATGGAATTTAGAAAAATCCTAAACCTCGAAAATGTAGGGTTTAATACCTATTAAAAATAAAATACTGAAATTTGCAAAATGATTTTTTAGGGCAATTGATGAATGCAAATGCAATTCTTTTTGGGTACAATGTCAAGCACAATTAATTCTACAATTTGTGATTTTTCAAGGATTTTTAGAGCAATAGTTAATCAACTATGAATTTCAAAGCAAGAAATGGGCAAAATACGCAAATATCTACAAAACAATTATTGATTAATTAACCATCAATCACAAAAATGCCCACAATATATCAAAATGTAGAGAAATAATTGACAATCAAAATGCTATTTTTGGATTAATAAAATAATGTAGAGAAGAGGTCTAAAATCACAAGGGAAGACAGGGGTATATCTGCAATATGTAAATAAATATAAAATACAAATGGGAGGCTTTGTGTAATTACCAAGAACCAGAGGGGTACTATTGCAAAGATGCCAGAGGGTCACGTGTGAAGCATGTGACCTCTGGCTGGTTGGATTGATCTCAATTATGAAGCTCCTCTGGGGGGTCTCTACAATTTGCCCAGCGGGTCACATGCAGATCACGTGACCCCTAGGGATGACGTGAGTTGATGACGTCCCCCCGCCCTCACATGCCGCGCACGTGGCGGGGGTCTCGGCCTCTGTGTTGGCCTAAGGCGGAGGTGCTTCTGTGGCGTACGAGGAAGCGGCGTGGCCGGTGAAGGCTGATGAAGATGGCTCGACGATCGGAGTCGGAGGAGGAGGCTGCTCCGAGAGGTGGTTGGCATCGTCGCTGGTGAAGGCGAGGTGTCACGACGGAGTAGCGTCGGAGGTGGGGACGGTCCGGCCGAGGCGGAGGAGTTGAAGGCGAATGGCAAGGTGGCTGAAGACGCTACGTGGGTGCGGCGATGGCCGAGAAACGGCCGTGGGACGTCGAGGAAGCGACATTTGGTGGTCGAAGGCGAAGTCGGGGATGGAGGCGTGGTTGTGGTCTTTCGTCGATGGAGTAGCAGAGATGCGGCGTAGATAATGGCCGACAAAGGGCAGTGGGTCATCGGTGAAGAACTTGGTGGACGTGGACCGGCGAGAGGCGAGGTTGAAGATGACGTTGGCGTAGTGGACCGGTGAGGTGGTTGGCACGGCGGCGAGTGGTGAAGATAGAATGAAAGAGAGAGAGAGAGTACCTGGGGAAAGGGCTCGATGGCGTGGATGCCGGAGCGGAGCAGCGGCGGAGAGCAGAGCTGCGGCGAGGAGCGGGAACTTCTCGGATCACGCCGGCGAGGATGGCTGTCACGATCACCTTGATAACGACGGATGAGGACATCGAGGGCGGCGGCGATTCTTATATAAGAGAAGGAAGGGTTGGTAGGACATGGAAGGTGGTGCGCGGATGAGAGATTGATTCGAGGGGTATCGGTGACGGCGAGGATGATTGGCGGCGGCGAGATTCACGGGGGACAGGATATGCGATTGGAAGATCGGCGAGGGGATCTGAGGAGATACGAATCGGAGATGGAGGGGGAGAGATACGCGCGGGCGACGCGATCGGAGATGGCTGCGATTTGCGACGGAAATTACGGGGGCGACGGGGCTTCTAAAGGGTGGGGGAACTGGGGAAGATGATCTGTGGGCCTTCCGATCGTCCGAGATCGGACGGTCCACATTTGGACAAGTGGTAGGCAAAAGGGAGAGAGGGAGGCGCGCATGCGGAGCACGTGCCTTGGAGGCACGTGCGATGCACGTGCGTCCGATTAATAATTTTTTTTTAAAAAAAATATTTTTATTTTTATAAATAAAAATTAATAAAAAGGCAAAAAATGGTGGTTGACACGTGGCGGCACCAGGTGCTGCCACGTGTCAGCACCACAAAATTCGCAAATAAAAGATTTTGTAAAATCAGTAAACAAAAGTAAATGACCTCGAATCAAAAACGTTTCTTCACAAAAATTGCTCGTCTCGATGAGAACTACAACATTCATGAAGACATCAAAACAAAAATCGATCATTTGCAAAAAGTGATATTTTTGGGGTATCCCATGTACATAGAACACCTTGATTTTGGGGTTTTGTAATTTTTATGTCATTTTTAGATCAGATAAAAATTCAGAAAAGTTACGAAAAAATAAAAGATAAATAAATACACCTTAATATAATTTTTTATATTTTTATTAATCAATAAAATAAGTACATAAAATAGTAGGTTAAAAAACCGTTAAAATATACAATGTACAAAAGAGGCCCAAAACCCAACTTTCACATATGAGCTTCGATTCACTTGAACTTGGTTTTGTTTTAAAGGTAATTGAATGTATATTAGTTCAATAGTGAGTAGGATTTAATCGGACACTGGATGAGGAAGATATGCGTTTTTTGCCCGGAAATCCTGAAACTAGGGTTTGGGTTTTTGGTCCACTTATTTAGATTAGTTATTTTTTTTGTATTTTTCATTTATTCTTGTTAGTGATATATATACAATGGAGGTGGTTTTGGTTTATTCGGAGTTAGCATGACTGAGTTAAAAATCTCGGAAGTTAGGCTATTTACAGGTCACTTTTGGCTTGGATTTTTTTTGGCTTCTTATTTTGTTCAGAAATTATGAATAAAATGCAATGCTTATGAAAACATGCATGAATGGTAATTATGCATAATAGATGCAGGAATGTTGTTGATTCTAAGGGACTTGAGCTTAAAAAATGAGATTTAGAGCGATGAATTCGAGATTCATCATCCCCCTATACTTGAAGCATGCTCGTCCCTGAGCATCAAAAAGAAATGCTATGAAGTGAAATGAGATTGGGTTCCATACCAAGACCATGAGATGAAGGTGAAAATGAATCTAGACTCAACCTTTGGATTAATAGTGTGGCAGAACTTCTATGAGACTTAGAATTTTAAAATCAACAACCCTCAAGTTCTACAAATCATTGCTACAGTTTCGGCTCTGAAGTCATCTTAGATCAATCCTCTTCCCAAAGTATACCCTATGAGCATTGAACAATCGACTCTTGTGTGTGAAAGGTTTTAGCTCTTCCCACCCAGAATGTCGGACTACCGCACAAACCTCCTCCCTAGTAACTCGTCCTCGGGGAGTCAGGTATTTCCTTCTAAGGTCTATCGCGCTGTGTTCACAATCGAATTGGGGGAGAAGTTAGAAGAATGAGAAAAGAATTGGAGGGTGGCCAGTGTAGTCACCTCTCCTTGTAAAGTTGGCAAGTGTAGCCGAGTCTCCACCAAGATCTGCAGGTTTCTTGAAGCTTGGACCTTTTTTGGTCAGATTTTATTTGGTAGTTGCTTCTTTGTATTTGAAATTTTTGGTGGTTCTGCTTGGATCTTGTTTTGCCCCTACGGATAGAGAATATTTTTGTTTCCGTACATTTTTTTGGGGTCTTAGAAAAAATTGTGCCCAGCCGTCCGTTCCTTTTCCAAAGCTTTATTTCAACCCGTACTCCGGTCTTTAGATTTCCACGCTACCTGAAAAGAAACTCACACAGTCTTCCAACATCCTGTCTGAGCTGAGCTAAGTGCATAGTACGAGAGTACAAATTAATTTCCTATTCCAGAGTTGTACCCAGAATGAAGAGACCAGGTTAGACACTAAGAGTCAAATGTTGCACATTGTCATGTGGAACTCAAAGAATTAAGTCAAAGACCTGAAGACTCTAAAATCCTATTTCTCGGTGAAGTTCCTCTGAAAATTAGGTGGATTAAGGTCAAGTCCAGACCACTCTCGGTTTAGGCTCATAACTCGGTTCAGAACCCAAAAGACTTTTCACATATGCAAATGCGATGCTGGATGAAGTGCATGTGTATGAAATGCAGACACATTTTTTTCCTTTTTTGATTTTTTTTTATGCAAAGGATTTTTGTTGTTTTTTTTTTAAATGCAAAAATGAATAAGAAGCCATTTTTCAAAAATTTTGGGCATAGTCAGTTTTAGTAGCAAATCTCTTTTTTCTTTTTTTTCTTTTTTTCTCCTTTTTTTTATTTTGTTTTTTTATTAATTTCCCAACCCGTAAATACATACAGACTTACATGAAAGTACGAGGTATGGTTAAAATATATACACAGTATATATACAGACCCCCCTATACTTAGCTTGTGCTGTGTCCTCAGAGCACAAGAAGCGTAAAGAAGACATAGCTCGGGCTAAGCGTAAGAGAGTAAAATTTTGATATACAATGATCCTCCCCCCTATACATAGACTGTGAATAGTCTAAGTATAGAAGAAGAGCGCAAAAAAGAGGCGGTCGGGATATGTTAATGGGGAGAGTATATACAGGTGGGTGTCGGTTCCCCCTATACTTAGGCTTTGGTCACCCTAAGTATAAGAGAAAGGTGAAAATGGAGCGATCGGAAGAATGAGTGTGATGGAGGAAAAATGGTATATAAAGATGGCATCGGTCCCCCCTATACTTAGGCCTTGGCCTAAGTAAAGGAAGAAGCTGTACAAGGGGATCGATGTGGTTGGGAGGGATGGTGGGATTGATCTGATAAATCTTCAATGTCCTCGCTCTGCATGAAGTAGATAACCTCAACTTGCACTGTATGCTCTTAGGATGATTCTATATATGGCTTTAGTAATTGTCCACTCACTGAGAAAGGTTGTGCATCATCTTTGAGTTTGGCAATATCCACACTTCCATTGGTATGCACATCGATGACAATGTAGGGACCCGTCCATTTTGATTTCAGTTTCCACCGAGCATTAAACAACCACACGTTCTGCCCAGGGACAAAGTTTTTATCTCGAATGTGTCTATCATGCCATCTCTTAACCTTGTCCTTATAGATCACACTGTTGTCATATGCCCGGTTTCGGATTTCAATTAGCTCATTCCGATTTAAGTCTCGACATAATTTCCCAAGGTGACAACTCCAATTTAACTTTTTGATCGCCCATTCTGATTTGTGAATCAATTCTGCAGGTAGATGGCATGGCTTCCCATAGATCATCCTAAAGGGTGAAGTACAGAGTGGAGTCTTATAGGCTGTCCTATAGGCCCACATAACCTGGTCCAACAGTTTCGACCAGTTCTTCCTATCTGGACGAACCAACTTCTGAAGAATACCCTTCATCTCTCTATTAGAAACCTCTGCCATGCCATTAGATTGTGGATGATATGGGTTGACTATTCTATGCTCAAATTTATACTCTTTAGCCAAAGATCTCATTTCCCTATTCATGAAGTGTCTTCCTCTATCAGAAATCAAAACTTTTGGTATCCCGAACCTTGTAATGATATTATCCTTGATAAACTTACAGACGGTTTTGCTATCTGCGGTTCAGGCTGGAATAGCTTCTAACCATCTAGATAAATAATCAACTTCTAACAAGATGTACTCAAATCCATTGCTATTGGGAAAGGGACCCATAAAATCAATCCCCCATGCATCGAAAACATCACAGAAAATCATTGGTTGCATGGGCATTTCGTCTCTATATCCAACAGTCCCTCCCATCCTTTGGCAAATCGTGTAAGACCGTACAAATTCATTAGCATCTCGAAATACGGTCTGCACTAAAATCCACATTGGAGCACCTTGTGTGCGGTTCTCTTTCCCGAATGGTGTCCTCCAGCGTCGAGAGTATGACAATGTGTGAGGACACTCTGGTATTCTTCCTGAGGAATACATCTTCTCCAGACACAATCCGCTCCTTTATAAAGGAAAGGATCGTCCCAATGGTATTTTCTTGAATCCGACTTTAGTTTATCAATCATTCTCTTTGTCCAACCAAAGGAAACCTTCTTGGAGATAAGATAGTTCACAATGTTGGAATACCATGCGGTTGAATCAATAACGCAAACAGATTCGTCTGGAAAAGTCTCCTTAATAGGTCCAGTGTCAGGATAATCATTTTTCTCAATTCGGGAAAGGTGATCAACAACAACATTCTTTATTCCAGGTTTATCTTTGATCTCCAAATTGAATTCCTGAATTAACAAGATCCATCTCAAAAGCCGTGCTTTGGCATCTTTCTTATCCATAAGATATCTTATTGCCGTATGATCAGTGAAAATCGTCACCTTGGAGCCCAATATGTATGATCTGAATTTTTCAAGGTCCCAAACAACTACAAGCATTTACTTTTTAGTTACTGTATAATTTCTCTGTGCAGGATCCAATACTTTGCTCGCGTAGTGAATCGCATAAGGAATTCCATCTCGTCTTTGTCCAAGCACAGCTCCGACAGCAAAATCCGATGCGTCAGTCATGATCTCAAAGGGAAGAGACCAGTCTGGAGCTTGTAATATCGGCGATTCACATATTTTCTTTTTTAGGAGCTCGAAGGCCTCTAGACACTTGTGATTTACAATGAACTCGGTGTCTTTTCCTAAGAGCTCAGTCAGTAGGCGGGCGATCTTTGAAAAATCAGGGATAAACCTTCGATAAAATCCAACATGCCCTAGAAAAGACCGCACTGACTTGACTTTGGTTGGTGGCTCAAGTTTCTTGATCACAACCACCTTGACAGTGTCAACCTCCATTCCCTTTTTGGAAATGACGTGCCCCAATACAACACCCTAAGTTACCATGAAGTGACTCTTCTCCCAGGAGAGTACCAAATTAACTTCCCTACATCTCTTGAGGACTCAGTCCAAGTGCGCTAAACATGTATCAAATGAATCACCATGAACCGAGAAGTCATCCATGAATACTTCCAAGAAATCACCCACCATTTCGGCAAATACGGCAATCATGCACCGCTGAAATGTGCCTGGGGCATTACTAAGCCCGAATGGCATGCGCTTGAATGCGTAGGTACCAAAGGGACATGTAAATTTGGTCTTTTCCTGATCCTCGGGAGCAATAGCTACTTGATTGTAGCCAGAGTATCCATCAAGAAAATAGAAGAATGCTTTCCCTACAAGTCTCTCCATGATTTGATCAATAAATGGCAGTGGAAAGTAATCTTTCTTGGTTGCAGCATTCAGGCGCCTGTAATCGACACAGACACACCATGATGTGGGCACTCGGGTCGTGATCTCTACCCCCTCCTCGTTGGTGACCATCTGGATCCTTGACTTCTTCGGGACGACATGAAGGGGGGTCACCCACTTGGAGTCCGAAGTGGGGTATATGAAACCTGCTTTGCACCATTACTCTATCTCTTTCTTAACCACTTCCCGAAGATTGGGATTTAATCTTCTCTGAAATTCACAGGAAGGCCTTGCATTATCCTCAACATAAATTTGGTGCGAGCAGAGAGCGGGGTTGATTCCTACAAGATCCGACATAGTCCAACCGATGGCTTTTCAATTTCGCTCAAGGACTTCTGGAAGTCTAGATTCTTGGTCCATGGTTAATGATGAGCTAATAATTATAGGGAATTTATCTTTGGGTCCATTGAGAAATGCATACTTTAGTGTGGGAGGGAGAGGTTTCAACTTTGGCAAATCTGAATCATCAATCAAGTCTGGCTGAATGTATTTTAAGTCGGCTCTGTGCTGGTTGGTGCTGAATCATTATGTAATATGCTAGCCACTAATCCTGAAGGAATGTGAGTCGGATCGCAAAAGTAGTGCGGTAATTCGACCAAAGCCGCGTCCGACTCGTCATCGATTTTTCTTGATTTTCCCGAAGAAGATAGGATTGACAAATCCGAAAGGATTTCTGTGTTATCAAGATTATAAATATCCGGGTGTTTAGATTTGTCTGGCAATAGATCACATACTGTGTGGCGCATTGTTTCTTCCTCTGCTGTAATGGTATCAATATGAAGATCTGGCAGTTGGTCCCATGGTCCAGTAGTGCTGATGAGATTACACTCGGATGTTTTGGCATCTTCAGTGGTGGATTCGGAATCTGATTTTTGCCACTTTGTTTTTTCATCTCCAGATCCACTTCTCCATCTAGGGAGCGGAATTTCATCATTCCGGTGCCGTAATCGAATACAGCCTTGGCGGTTCTTAAGAATGGTCTTCCAAGAAAGATTTGTGATTCCTTCCAATGGTTCGGGGTCTCTATATCAAGGACAGTGAAGTCTACTTTGTATTCCGTACCCTCGCATTTTTCACTTCTCCCTTAGGTCTTTTAGTGGATTTGTCAGCGAATTGGAGTAAAGATAATGATTTCTGGAGAGGACCTAACTCCAATTTGTAATATAAGGCTAAGGGAAAAAGATTGATGGAAGAACCATTGTCGAGACGTGTGCGTGCGAACGCAATGCCACCAATGCGACTTTCCACATAATGAGCACCCAGATCCCTTTTCTTCCTTGGTAAATGTTGATTTCTGACACATTTGGTAGTGGCCACTGTCAGGACATGAGTATCCACAAACTGATTTGATTTCTTTGTACAAGTCCTGTTGGGAGTACATTTCATTTTCAAGTATTTCTAAAATGTTGGATTACTGGACACATACTGATCAAAGGGTACTTTGACTGTGATATTCTGTTGGCAAAACTTTTCCATCACTGGGTCATTCTGAATGTTTTTCTTTTGTTTTCTTTCTTAAGAGCATGGGGGAAAGGAATGGAAGCATTTGAGACATGAGAAAGAGAGCCAGAATCATAAATAAGAGCATCTTTACTAGATTTGGAGTTCTTATTACAATCATAATAATTATGTTGCTGAAATGGTGACAAAGGTATTTTTGCAGCAACTACAGGTTCAAGGTCCTCTACGGTCTCCATAGATGCCTTTCCTTTATCTCGTGGTGGAATCTTCAGGCGTCCTTCTTCTTCATCCTCAGAAGCATCCTCCGATTGATCTTCTGAGTCTTCCTGATCTGATTCCCGTGCCCAGTCAGGTACGACCACAGTCCTTCCGCTCCTTAGCGACATGGCATTGATATTGTAAAACAAAAGGATCTCATGCTCAGATGCGGAGAAATCTGGATAGTATACCTGGCCATTGTGTTGAGATTATTGAGACATGTTCAAGCTATTTGGGTAAGTTGATATTGGGTGGGAATGGTTGTGGCTGGGGCTGTCTGTTCATCCTTCCAACGGGACAAGTGATTAATATCAACTCGTAGATCGTGCAGCTCATTTTGGAAGATGCGAATTTCTTCAAGCATTTGCCTCTGGATATCGACCGGTTCTCCTGGAGGGTTGGATGATTGAGCTGCTTGATTTGGAGCTTGATATTGCTGGCGATGTTGTTGAGATTGGTTCTGACGGTTGTATGGTTGTTGCTGCCTTGAGTGCTGAGTATGTTGTGGAGTTGTAGGGAATGCGGCATTATAGAAGGTGGGTGGACATTTATATTGTTGACGATCCCCCATATTACCCTATTGGGTATTGTCCTATGTGTACCAGATGCTGTTTATCTTGAATGTCAGGGGCGGAGCTTCTTCGACTGTCTCGGCTGGTAGAGGTGACTGCTGGGAAGGTTCGGCACAGGATTGGTCCTAAGCCCATGGTTGATGTTGTACTGACCCTGGCTGCTCCTGGACATGATGTACATGATAGATGGGGGCCGTAGGTGCTGTAGGTATCCCTATATTGGATACCTTCTCAGTTAGATCCTCCATTTGCTTTGGAAACTGGGAGATCCGGTTGTCGATGTTATTCACCCTTTATGAATGTGATCCACCACTGTTAATTTATCTGCGATGATATTCATGATGGGAATCAAATGCTCTGTTATTTCTGCGACAGTTTGCTTCCCTCCTTTGGCTTGAAAGGGGTTCAGGGAATCAGTGTAAGCTCTACTAGCGATTTGTGAATGGCCAGTCTCCGCCATCTGCTCCAGTATTTTCCAGACAGTCTCAACTCCTCGGGATGTGTAATTGCCTCCACAGGCAGCGCTGACTAGACCCTGAGTTCCGTAGTTAAGGCCAGAATAAAGTGACTGAAGCAGGATGTTATTATATAGGTCATGGCAGGGACATTTTTGCAGCAGATCTTTGAATCTATCCCATGCATCACAAAGTGGTTCATTCGGCATCTGAGAGAAACTAGTGATGCGAGTTCTCATTTGATTGGTTCAGCTCAAAGGGTAGAATTTCTTCAAGAATAGGTTTTTGAACCTATCATAAGTTGTTACCGTCACCCCAAAATTTTTCACCCAATAGTCTGCCTTGCCTTTTAAGGCGAAAGGTAGTGCAGTGAGACGAATGTAGTCATGGCTGACTTGTGGGTGCCTTTGATTAGAACATACTAGATCCAAATCACGTAAAAATTCATATGGTTCTTCATATGCATTACCATGAAATTGTGGTAATTGACTCAGGAAGTGTGGCTTTAGTTCATGGTGAACCTCAGGCTGAGGTGGCTGCAAGTAATTTCTAACTCTGTATTGCCCAGGATTGTATGCGGCTTCCATTGGTGGTTCTTCCTCTGTATTCAACCGTTCTAGGTGTTCCCTCAATAAATTTTGTTGCTGCTCAGACGTGGCTAGTCTTGCGAGAATCATTTGCATTGGATCTTCATTATGTTCTTCTTCTGGTTCCTTCCTTGGAGGCAACTTGGGCTGCGTCTTCTTCTTCTTTTTCTCTTCACCTTTAGAATGGGAGAAATCGGAGTCAATAGAATGGAAAGATTCAGAATCAGAGTCATCAAGGTGAGAGTCTTCCATGATGTGATTATGAGATAAAGAAAGAGTATGTGTTTGCCCTCCTTCTAGAAAGATGAAAGAATCATAAGAGGAAGATTCATGGGAAGGGTGTCCATGAGCCCACGGGGGTCCAGAGTAAGAGTGCCTCCGAACCTTTGAGATTGGAAAATTTATGGCAGTTAGAGAAGGGTACACGGAGTCCGAACGAGAATTACCACAATTTTCCATTCCCGATTAACAAGAGGTGTATGGTTTATGATCTAGGCACAAGTGTGCGGTATTCGATGATCAACTAAATTTTACGCACAAATCAAACACAATACAAAGTTTTTTTCACCAACTCACTCAGTGGAGGCCGTAAGAGTTTGGCCAGTTATCTTGTCGGATTTTAATTGGTGAGAATACAAATCTTGCAAGCCGTTTAAACGAGCTGTTAGGTGCCTGTATTTCCCGACCGACTGTCCCGAATTCTTACGACTAGTTGGACCTACTTTTAGCTAGTATTGGAGTAAGCAAGGACCGTAGAACGGCTACCCTTTACTTGAGGACAGAGCCTTACGCAGTGTCCTCTAAACCACCCACTCTACTAAGGAAATCCGGACCGTTTACCGGCTACCCGTAGATCCCCACTAGGAAGTAGCTAATCGCTTTTGGTAGAATCAGTAGTCAGTATGAAAATCCTTGCTTTGGCTCTATCCTAGTGTGTGTCTCTCTCCTCACTGCAAGATAAAATCAAACAATGTCGGGGTTGTTCTCCCGCAAGAATTCTTGATTTTACAGGTTCTTAAGATTGGCTATATTTAGCTGTCCCAATTTTAATTAGGTGATCACTGAAGAATTAAGTGAGCAGAATAATACACGTCTATCGTCTAGTCCCAATTTCCTTTAAAATTATATGATAAAACAAGAGAGAGATGTTCGGGAAAAGCCGATGCACGCCAAAACAATGATGTATGCTCAGTTAGAAGACTTACAGTGAATCCTCGCGATCTTCATGTGGGATGCAATACAGAATTGAAAAATTATTCTAAATGAATGCAAGCCGATGAAAACCGCACCTAAGCAGAAAGTTCTATTAGCGGGAAAGAATTGAGTTAAACTTTGGCTATATTGGACGATATATGTGCGTCTCAGTTAATGTGAAGTGTGGCTTAATTCCTACGAGCACAATCAAAAATATAAATGCTCTGAGAGGCGTATGTGCAGGTCTATCATAATTGCCACTCAAGTCGGGCCCCACCCTCACCGGAGAGTGAAACAGGCCACGACACACCACAGAATAAAGTTCGAGGTCTTGTTACTTACGCGAGAGTCCAACGGACACTGCTGTAAATAAGCAATTAATTACAAAAAATGAAAAATTGCAGGAATTAAAAACCTAGACTCTACGCTATCTCACCACTCGACTCGATCTTAAATTCATTGCGGATTTTAGGAGGTCGGTGAAAAATAAGATAGATAATGTAAGAGAGTGACTCAAAAAATGATAAAATAAACAAGAAAAATAAATGTTGAAAATAAATGGAATTTACAATGAAAAATTCGGGAGTCAGACTACCCGAATGCGACAAACCGAACGAAAATTTTCAAGATAAAATTCTAAGTCGTTTGCCTCCCCGTCAGCGGCGCCATCTGACGAGTCCGAAAATGCTGCTTTTAAAAGTTTTTTTATTTATCGTGCTTAAAAATGATATGTCGTGCGTTGTAGACGACAATCGAAATCGGTCCAGAAAATAACCACAAATAATTTATTTAATTTTCAGTCTCTTGGTTTTATGTTAATTTTACTTGGGCAAGTCCCAAGGTCGAACACAAGGAGGCAAAGGAACAACCTAGAGTTATGTCTATCAAAGTTTATGTACGGTTTTCAAGGCGGTCTTTTTTTGGAATTTTTAATGCAAATAAGGGATGCAAGATGCAATTTAGGCCTATGTTAGGGACTAAAATGTGAGTTACGTTCAAATGATGTCCGAAAAATATGAAACTTGGCCATGAAGTGAATTATGATGAAATGAGTGCACTATATTTTTTTTTGAAATTTTTGGATGCAAAATGATTTTTTTTATTTTTAAATACAAATAAGATGAATTTCAATATTTAGTTATGATAAATATTAAACTTACTTATTTTCAAGAGATAAAATTATCTAAGATCTACACTAGGTGATGGAACTTAGAAAAATCCTAAACCTCGAAAATGTAGGGTTTAATACCTACTAAAAATTAAATAATGAAATATGCAAAATGATTTTCACAGGTCAACTGATGAGTGCAAATGCAATTCTTTTGGGGCATAATGTCAAGCACAATTAATTCTACAATCTACGATTTTTTGGGGATTTTTAGAGCAATAGTTAATCAACTATGAATTTCAGAGCAAGAAATAGGCAAAATATGCAAATTTCCACAAAATAATTATTTATTAATTAACCATCAATCATAAAAATGCCCACAATATGTCAAACTGTAGAGAATTAATTGACAATCAAAATGCTATTTTTGGATTAATAAAATAACGTAGAGAAGAGGTCTAAAATCACAGGGGAAGACAGGGGTATATCTGCAATATATAAATAAATATAAAATGCAAATGGGGGGCTTTGTGTAATTACCAAGAACTAGAAGGGGTACTATTGCAAAGTTGCCAGAGGGTCACGTGCGAAGCACGTGACCTCTGGCTGGCTGGATTGATCTCAAATATGAAGCTCCTCCAGGGGGGTCTCTACAATTTGCCCAGCAGGTTACGTGCAGATCACGTGACCCCTGTGGATGACGTGAGTTGATGACATCCCCCCGCCCTCACGTGCCGCGCACGTGGTGGGGGTCTCGGCCTCTGTGCCGGCCTAAGGTGGAGGTGCTCCTGTGGCGTGCGAGGGAGGGGCGTGGCCGGTGAAGGCCGATGAAGATGGCTCGACGATCAGAGTCGGAGGAGGAGGCTGCTCCTGGAGGTGGTTGGCGTCGCCGTTGGTGAAGGCGAGGTGTCGCAGTGGAGCAGCGTCAGAGGCGGGGACGGTCCGACCGAGGTGGTGGAGTTGAAGGCGAATGGTGAGGTGGCTGAAGACGCTATGTGGGGGCGACGATGGCCGACAAACAACCGTGAGATGTTGACGAAGTGGTGTTTGGTGGTCGAAGGCGAAGTCGGGGATGGAGGCGTGGTTGTGGTCGTTCGTCGATGGAGTAGCGGAGGTGCGGCGTAGATGATGGCTGAAAAACGACCATGGGTCATCGGTGAAGAACTTGGTGGACGTGGACCGACAAGAGGCGAGGTTGAAGATGACATTGGCGTAGTGGACCGGCGAGGTGGTTGGAACAGCGACAAGTGGTGAAGATAGAATGAAAGAGAGAGAGAGAGAGAGTACCTGGGGAAAGGGCTCGACGGCGCAGATGCTGGAGCGAAGCAGAGGCGGAGAGCAGAGCTGCGGCAAGGAGCGGGGACTTCTCGGATCACGCCGGCAAGGATGGTTGTCTCGATCACCTTGAGAACGGCAGATGAGGGACTTCGAGGGCGGTGGCGATTCTTATATAGGAGAAGGAAGGGCTGGTCGGACATGGAAGGTGGTGTGCGGATGAGAGATTGATTTGAGGGGTATCGGTGACGGCGAGGATGATTGGCGGTGGCGAGATTCACGGGGGATGGGATACGCGATTGGAAGATCGACGAGGGGATCTGAGGAGATGCAAATCGGAGATGGAGGGGGCGAGATACGCGCGGGCGGTGCGATCGGAGATGGCCACGATTTGCGGCGGAAATCACAGGGGCGGCCGAGCTTCCAAAGGGCGGAGGCACTGGGGAAGACGATCTGTGGGCAGTCTGATCATCCGAGATCGGACGATCCATAGTTGGACAAGTTGCAGGCAAAAGGGAGAGAGGGAGGCGCGCGTGCGGAGCACGTACCTTGGAGGCACATGCAACGCACGTGCATCCAATTAATAAAAAAATTTTAAATTTTTTAATTTTGTTTATAAAAATGAATTAATAAAAAGGCAGAAAATGGCTAACACGTGGCGGCACCAGGTGCTACCACATGTCAACACCACAAAATTCGTAAATAAAAGATTTTGTAAAATCGATAAAAAATAGTAAATGACCTCGGATAAAAAGTTTCTTCACAATAAAAAGTTTCTTCACAAAATTGCTCTTCTCGGTGAGATCTACAACTTTCATGAAGACATCAAAACCAAAATCGATCATATGCACAAAGTGATATTTTTAGGGTATCCCATGTACATAGAACACCTTGATTTTGGGGTTTTGTAATTTTTATGTCATTTTTAGATCAGATAAAAATTCGGAAAAATTACGAAAAAATCAAAGATAAATAAAGACACCTTAATCTATTTTTTTAGATTTTTATTAATCAATAAAATAAGTACATAAAATAGTAGGTCAAAAAAACCGTTAAAATATACAACGTACAAAAGAGGCCCAAACCCAAATTTCACATATCAGCTCCGATTCACTTGAACTTAGTTTTGTTTTGAAGGTAATTGAATGTATATTAGTTCAAAAGTGAGTAGGATTCAATCGGACACTGGATGAGGAAGATATGAGGTTTTTCGCCCGAAAATCCTGAAACTAGGGTTTGGGATTTTGGTCAACTTATTTAGGTTGGTTATTTTTTTGTATTTTTCATTTATTCTTGTTACTGATATATACACAATGGAGTGGTTTTGGTTTATTCGGAGTTAGCATGAATGAGTTAAAAATCTGGAAGTTAGGCTATTTACAGGTCACTTTTGGCTTGGATTTTTTTGGCTTCTTATTTTGTGCATAAATTATGTATAAAATGTATTGCTTATGAAAACATGCATGAATGCTAATTATGCAGAATAGATGTAGGAATGTTGTTGATTTTAAGGGATTTGAGCTTAAAAAATGAGATTTAGAGTGATGAATTCAAGATTCATCAAGCGACAAGGAAGGATGTCATGGAGATCATGGAGGACGACAAGAATGAGGGATGTGTGGGCGACGTCGTGGAGGTGATAGGGGGCGGAGATGGTGGATGGAGTGGAGACAGAAATAGAAAGGGGGCGGAGCCGTCACGAGGTGAGCGACATGGGTGAGGGTTCTTCGGGAGGTAGAAGATGATGTCTCAACCGTTGGATCTAGTGATCCAACGGCCAGGAGGTGGGCGCGAGGGAGCGGCCAGGATTAGATCCTGGTGGTGCGATTGGAGGGTCTTGATCGAGCCACGTGGCATCACGGGGATGTAGCGCTAAAGAACGGTGGATATTAGATTGGGGTAGCGCCATCAAAGGGTGTAGAGAGTGCCACGTGGCGGGCTGAGAGATGGGCGTTGGCGGACGGATGAGATGGCATCGGGGCTTTATCGAAGGGTGGTAATCGGTTGCGGTGAAGAACGGCTGAGATGGAGGCAGCTTGGAGAAGATCGAGTGGCGCATGATGCGCCATGTGACGGGCTAAGGTTCAGGCAGAGACGTGCGGTCTGGATAAAATCTGGTGATAGATCGGACAGTTGATAGTTGATGCAGCATGGAGGGCCAAGATCTGAAGAAGAAGAAGAAGAACTAATGGCCAGGAAGCGAGGCGCATGGCGGGCAATGGAGTGGGTCGTGTGGCGCAACCTGAGGGTGCCACATGTCCCAATCTGGTTAGCTAAAAAAAGAATGTGAGATATGGGGGAGAAGATGGCCGAATTTGGAAAAACTCAAAACGTAAAAGTTGTAGATCTCTATGAGTTCTACAAGTTTCATGTTCACCAAAAATGAAATTAGGTTAAATAAAGTAATACAATACAAGAGTATAAATATACATACAAATAGTGAACAATGAGGTCCCAAAACCCAAGTTTTGCATACGAGCTCCGATTTAAATGAAATTGGTCTCATTTTGAAGGTCTCTTAATGTGTATTAATTTAAAAGTGAGTAAACCTAGATTGGAGGTTGTATGAGAGGGATATGTGTATTCTAAGGTCCAAGGTCTCCAACTTGGTTTGGGATTTTATTGGGAGATTATTCAAGTTAGCAATCTTTGTTATTTTTCTTGTATTATTTATCAGTAATATATACATTATAGAGTGAATTTATGGGATTTATAGTTAGCATAAAATATATACATATGAGTGAATTGGGCTTCTTATTTAATGAAGATGCAAATGCTAAAATGCAAATGTTGTCAATGCATGCATGAATGCTAATTATGCAATTTTGGTGGAACTGTGCTCCTAATTACTCTGGAACAAGGCTCTAGTTTCAACTTTAAGAGTGATGAATCACAGATTCATCACTGCCTTATCGACCACTTGTGGGTCTCCTCCATCTTCGGTGATTCTTGCTCGTAAAGAAGGCATTGGATTTCGTGAGACGAAATTAGGAGACTCCTCGCTTGGATCATCAACTTGGATTGTGGGAAGCACGTCTCATCCTTGCGCCCGCAAGTGCGACCTTCGTTGAATCGAACTAGAGACTGAAGAATCTCTTACTTTAGAGATTAATGATCACAACCATGCTTCAAGAGGTACTCCTTTTAACCCGTTTGTGATCATGGGGGAATGATTTAAGAAGTGTTCTCGAATCATGTGGTCTCGTCATTTAAAAACATTAATTTCCGCTCTTGATTGCATATGATGCGATCTTCATGCTTCCATGACGAGATAAGGCCCAAACCATAGCTTAAAGTGGTTTTGGAGCCAGGTTAGAGGTCTTGGATGTGATCCAAAACCTAAGGGAACAAAGTTTTGTATATCGGGTGCGTTTCGACTCATTTTTTATGCATAAGATGCATGTTTCAAATCATTTTTCGGTAAGATGAAAAGCCATTGTTTGTGCACTCTTTGGAAGATTTTTTTGGAAAATAAAAGGCTTTTAGAATGTCTAAATATGTCCCCAAATAGTAGCCAAGTGTTGGCACGAAAAGTGAACAAAGATTCGAATCGTTGCCACAAGAAAATTGATTTAACATGTATTCACGGATTTGTAAGAAATTAATTTTTGCTTATTGTTTTCATGTCACTAAATATGAAGTAAATACCATAATTATGTAGAGAATGAAACCATCAAACTGCTCGATGCTATTTCACATGATTCCGACTCTATTTGCTCTAGATATTCCATATTTAAGGGTGATGGGTCGGGTGATGATTAGATCATCAAGTCTTTTTACATGATGTGTTTATAATTCAATGTAAATCAAGGAAATTTGGATTTTAAAATGAGTAATTAATGATTAGTATTTATGGATATAATTGATTAAGCATAAATCACCATTGAATAAATGTGTCATGACAAAATCCTAGTTTATCCTACAATAGTTGTAGGACAAGTTTAACATGCAAAAACCAAGAACATGTTTGCTTGATATGACTAGAAAATTACTATCCATAAATTTGTTTTAAAGATGCCTAAATCTCTAGGTGATTACTATATAGTACATACCCAGTAATCAAAGTTGATATATAAAATTGCAAGTGCATTGATATTTTCTGTGTTGTTCTTAATCGGAATGGTGGAGGTCTCTAGTCCGGGTATGTGGTCTTAATTTCTTAATTAACACCTTCATGCCATGTAAATGCCCCCTCTCAGCATAACTCGAGTGTACTGGTTGGATCTATTTTTTAGGAAAGAATAATACGAGTATGTCAAGTTGTACTCTAATTATTAAAATACAAAATAATATGTGCTTGTGAGGGTGTATACTATGTAGTACTATCAACAAAACCTTAATTTTTTGTTGGTTGAGTTGGATTGATAATTAATTTAACAAAATTAAGTTAATTAGATCTAATTAAAACAAACAATCTATTATTAATAGAAATGTAATTCCCTTAGAAGAACTGATTATGTAAATTTGATTCACAATGATTAATTAAAATTTGAATGGGATATGGAGGATCATATAAATGACATCTATGGTCTCCCATCAAGGAGAAGGGTTCCATTACCAAGGATTGTATGTTGGAGACGCATGTCCGAAGTGGCAACTCCTATATACAAGTGCACAAGGATCATGCTCTTTGCTTCTCGAAAGAGTAAGACCATATGCGTTGTGACCCCAATATTGATTTCCCATATTATTTAGCCGATATTGGATATGCATAGCATGTTCTATTCATGTTAACGGTTGATTTAGATAGCAACATGTCAACATCACCTTAGGGGTGATGGGCTCAGGTGTTAAAGACCGAATTGGGAAATGCAAGTTGGACTTGCAAGGTGGAATGAGTTCCTACCTACAAGTGCACATGGATTGGGGTCATTGTTTCTTGAAAGAGTAAGGTCATATGCATATTGACCATAATATTGATTCCCCATATTATTTAGGCCATATTAGACTACGCATAAGGAGTTATATTCCTGTTGATAGTCGATTCAATTAGCAACAGGTCAAGATCACCATAGGAGTTATATTCCTGTTGATAGTCGGTTCTCCTGGAGGGATGGATGATTGAGCTGCTTGATTTGGAGCTTGATATTGCTGGCGATGTTGTTGAGGTTGGTTCTGACGATTGTATGGTTGCTGCTTCCTTGAGTGCTGAGTGTGTTGTGGAGCTGTAGGGAATGCGACATTATAGAAGGTAGGTGGACGTTGATATTGTTGACGATTCCCCATATTACCCTATCGGGTATTGTCCTGTGTGTACCAGATGCCGTTTATCTTGAATGTCAGGGCGGAGCTTCTTCGACTGTCTCGGCTGGTAGAGGTGACTGCTGGGAAGGATGGGCACAGGATTGGTCCTGAGCCCATGGTTGATGTTGTACTGACCCTGGTTGCTCCTGGACATGATGTACATGATAGATCGGGGGCGTAGGTGCAGTAGGTATCCCTATCATGGATACCTTCTCAGTTAGATCCTCCATTTGCTTTGGAAACTGGGAGATCCGGTTGTCGATGTTATTCACCCTTTTATGAATGTGATCCACCACTGTTAATTTATCTGCGATGATATTCATGATGGGAATCAAATCCTCTACTATTTCTGCGACAGTTTGCTTCCCTCCTTTGGCTTGAAAGGGGTTCAGGGAATCAGTGTAAGCTCTACTAGCGATTTGTGAATGGCTAGTCTCCGTCATCTGCTCCAGTATTTTCCAGACGGTCTCAGGTCCTCGGGATGTGTAATTGCCTCCACAGGCAGCGCTGACTAGACCCTAAGTCCCGTAGTTAAGTCCAGAATAAAGTGACTGAAGCAGGATGTTATTATATAGGTCATGGCAGGTACATTTTTGCAGCAGATCTTTGAATCTATCCCATGCATCACAAAGTGGTTCATTCGGTATCTGAGAGAAACTAGTGATGCGAGTTCTCATTTGATTGGTTCGGCTCAAAGGGTAGAATTTCTTCAAGAATAGGTTTTTGAACCTATCATAAGTTGTTACCGTCACCCCAAAATTTTTCACCCAGTAGTCCGCCTTTCCTTTTAAGGCGAAAGGTAGTGCAGTGAGACGAATGTAGTCCTGGCTGACTTGTGGGTGCCTTTGATTAGAACATACTAGATCCAAATCACGTAAAAATTCATATGGTTCTTCATATGCATTACCATGAAATTGTGGTAATTGACTCAGGAAGTGTGGCTTTAGTTCATGGTGAACCTCAGGCTGAGGTGGCTGCAAGTAATTTCTAACTCTGTATTGCCCAGGATTGTATGCGGCTTCCAATGGTGGTTCTTCCTATGTATTCAACCGTTCTAGTTGTTCCCTCAATAAATTTTGTTGCTGCTCAGACGTGGCTAGTCTTGCGAGAATCATTTGCATTGGATCTTCATTTATTTCTTCTTCTGGTTCCTTCCTTGGAGGCAACTTGGGCGGCGTCTTCTTCTTCTTTTTCTCTTCACCTTCAGAATGGGAGAAATTGGAGTCAATAGAATGGAAAGATTCAGAATCAGAGTCATGAAGGTGAGAGTCTTCCATGATGTGATTAGGAGATAAAGAAAGAGTATGTGTTTGCCCTCCTTCTAGAAAGATGAAAGAATTATAAGAGGAAGATGAATGGGAAGGGTGTCCATGAACCCACGGGGGTCCAGAGTAAGAGTGCCTCCGAACCTTTGAGATTGGAAAATTTGTTGCGGTTAGAGAAGGGTTCGCAGAGTCCGAACGAGAATTACCACAATTTTCCATTCCCGATTAACAAGAGGTGTATGGTTTATGATCTAGGCACAAGTGTGCGGTATTCGATGATCAACTAAATTTTACGCACAAATCAAACACAATACAAAGTTTTGTTTCACCAACTCACTCAGTGGAGGCCGTAAGAGTTTGGCCAGTTATCTTGTAGGATTTTAATTGGTGAGAATACAAATCTTGCAAGCCGTTTAAACGAGCTGTTAGGTGCCTGTATTTCCCGACCGACTGTCCCGAATTCTTACAACTAGTTGCACCTACTTTTAGCTAGTATTGGAGTAAGTAAGGACCGTAGAACGGCTACCCTTTACTTGAGGACAGAGCCTTATGCAGTGTCCTCTAAACCACCCACTCTACTAAGGAAATCCGGACCGTTTATCGGCTACCCGTAGATCCTCACTGAGAAGTAGCTAATCGCTTTTGGTAGAATCAATAGTCAGTATGAAAATCCTGGCTTTGGCTCTATCCTAGTGTGTGTCTCTCTCCTCGCTTCATGATAAAATCAAACAATGTCGGGGTTGTTCTCCCGCAAGAATTCTTGATTTTACGATTTCTTAAGATTGGCTATATTTAGCAGTCCCAATTTTAGTTAGGTGATAACTGAAGAATTAAGTGAGCAGAATAATACACGTCTATCGTCCAGTCCCAATTTCCTTTAAAATTATATGATAAAACAAGAGGAAGATGTTCGGGAAAAGCTGATGCACGCGAAAACAATGATGTATGCTCAGTTAGAAGACTTACAGTGAATCTTTGCAATCTCCATGTGGGATGCAATACAGAATTGAAAAATTATTCTAAATGAATGCAAGCTGATGAAAACTGCACCTAAGCAGAAAGTTCTATTAGCGGGAAAGAATTGAGTTAAATTTTGGCTATATTGGACGATCTATGTGCGTCTCAGATAATGTGAAGTGTGGCTTAATTCCTACGAGCACAATCAAAAATATAAATGTTCTGAGAGCCGTATGTACAGGTCTATCCGAATCACCACTGAAGTCGGGCCCCACCCTCACTGGAGAGTGAAATAGGCCACGACACACCACAGAATAAAGTTCGAGGTCTTGTTACTTACGCGAGAGTTTAAATGGACACCACTGTAAATAAGCAATTAATTACAAAAAATTAAAAATTGCAGGAATTAAAAACCTAGACTCTACGTTATCTCACGACTCGACTCGATCTTAAATTCATTGCGGATTTTAGGATGTCGGTGAAAAATAAGATAGATAATGTAAGAGAGTGACTCAAAAAATGATAAAATAAACAAGAAAAATAAATGTTGAAAATAAATGGAATTTACAATGAAAAATTCGGGGGTCAGACTACCTGAATGCGAAAACCGAACGAAAATTTTCAAGATAAAATTCTAAGTCGTTTGCCTCCCCGTCAGCGGCGCCATCTGACGAGTCCGAAAATGCTGCTTTTAAAAAAATTTTTATTTATCGTGCTTAATAATGATATGTCGTGTGTTGTCGACGGCAATCAGAATCGGACAAGAAAATAACCACAAGTAATTTATTTAATTTTCAGTCTCTTGGTTTTATGTTAATTTTACTTGGGAAAGTCCCAAGGTCGAACACAAGGAGGCAAAAGAACAACCTAGAGTTATGTCTATCAAAGTTCATATACGGTTTTCAAGGCGGTCTTTTTTTGGAATTTTTAATGCAAATAAGGGATGCAAGATGCAATTTAGGCCTATTTTAGGGACAAAAATGTGAGTTACGTTCAAATGATGTCCGAAAAATACGAAACTTGGCCACGAAGTGAATTATGATGAAATGAGTGCACTATAATTTTTTTTGAATTTTTTGGATGCAATATGAATTTTTTTTATTTTAAATGCAAACAAGATGAATTTCAATATTTAGTTATGATAAATATTAAACTTACTTATTTTCAAGAGATAAAATTATCTAAGATCTATCACTGGGTGATGGAACTTAGAAAATCCTAAACCTCGAAAATGTAGGGTTTAATACCTATTAAAAATTAAATAATGAAATATGCAAAATGATTTTCACAGGTCAATTGATGAGTGCAAATGCAATTCTTTTTGGGCATAATGTCAAGCACAATTAATTCTACAATCTACGATTTTTTGGGGATTTTTATTGCAATAGTTAATCAACTATGAATTTCAGAGCAAGAAATGGGTAAAATACGCAAATTTCCACAAAATAATTATTTATTGATT
The DNA here is from genome assembly GCA_037367405.1 of Ottelia alismoides. NCBI lineage: Eukaryota > Viridiplantae > Streptophyta > Magnoliopsida > Alismatales > Hydrocharitaceae > Ottelia > Ottelia alismoides. The sequence continues at coordinate 916,496 of JAZKJV010010763.1, read as the reverse complement.
AACAATCAATCACAAAAATGCCCACAATATTTCAAACTGTAGAGAATTAATTGACAATCAAAATGCTATTTTTGGATTAATAAAATAATGTAGAGAAGAGGTCTAAAATCACAGGGGAAGACAGGGGTATATCTGTAATATGTAAATAAATATAAAATGCAAATGGGGGGCTTTGTGTAATTACCAAGAACTAGAGGGGTACTATTGCAAAGTTGCCAGAGGGTCACGTGCGAAGCACGTGACCTCTTGCTGGCTGGATTGATCTCAAATATGAAGCTCCTCCGGGGGGGTCTCTACAATTTACCCAGCAGGTTACGTGCAGATCACGTGACCCCTGGGGATGACGTGAGTTGATGACATCCCCCCACCCTCAAGTGTCGCGCACGTGGTGGGGGTCTCGGCCTCTGTACCGGCCTAAGGTAGAGGTGCTCCTGTGGCGTACGAGGGAGTGGCGTGGCCAGTTAAGGCTGATGAAGATGGCTCGACGATCGGAGTCAGAGGAGGAGGCTGCTCCTGGAGGTGGTTGGCGTCGCCGTTGGTGAAGGCGAGGTGTCGCAGTGGAGTAGCGTCGGAGGCGGGGACGGTCCGACCGAGGCGGAGGAGTTGAAGGCGAATGGTGAGGTGGCTGAAGACACTATGTGGGGGCGACGATGGCCGACAAACGGCCGTGGGACGTCGAGGAAGTGGCGTTTGGTGGTCGAAGGCGAAGTCGAGGATGGAGGCGCGGTTGTGGTCGTTCGTCGATGGAGTAGCGGAGGTGTGGCGTAGATGATGGCCGACAAACGGCCATGGGTCGTCGGTGAAAAACTTGGTGGACGTGGACCGACAAGAGGCGAGGTTGAAGATGACGTTGGCGTAGTGGACCGGCGAGGTGGTTGGCACGGCGGCAAGTGGTGAAGATAGAATGAAAGAGAGAGAGAGAGTACCTGGGGAAAGGGCTCGACGGCGCAGATGCTGGAGCGAAGCAGCGGCGGAGAGCGGAGCTGCGGCGAGGAGCGGGGACTTCTCGGATCACGCCGGCGAGGATGGTTGTCTCGATAACCTTGAGAACGGCGGATGAGGGACTTCGAGGGCGGTGGCGATTCTTATATAGGAGAAGGAAGGGCTGGTCGGACATGGAAGGTGGTGCGTGGATGAGAGATTGATTTGAGGGGTATCGATGACGGCGAGGATGATTGGCGGTGGTGAGATTCACAGGGGACGGGATACGCGATTGGAAGATCGATGAGGGGATCTGAGGAGATGCAAATCGGAGATGGAGGGGGCGAGATACGCGCGGGCGGCGCGATCGGAGATGGCCACGTTTTGCGGCGGAAATCACGAGGGCGGTTGAGCTTCCAAAGGGCGGAGGCACTGGGGAAAACGATCTATGGGAAGTCTGATCATCCGAGATCGGACGGTCCACAGTTGGACAAGTGGCAGGCAAAAGGGAGAGAGGGAGGCGCGCGTGCGGAGCACGTGCCTTGGAGGCACATGCAACGCACGCGCGTCCGATTAATAAAAAATTTAAAAATTTTTTTAATTTTTTATAAAAATGAATTAATAAAAAGGCAGAAAATGGCTGACACGTGGTGGCACCAGGTGCTACCACATGTCAACACCACAAAATTCGTAAATAAAAGATTTTGTAAAATCGATAAAAAATAGTAAATGACCTCGGATAAAAAGTTTCTTCACAATAAAAAGTTTCTTCACAAAATTGCTCTTCTCGATGAGATCTACAACTTTCATGAAGGCATCAAAATCAAAATCGATCATCTGCACAAAGTGATATTTTTCAGGTATCCCATGTACATAAAACACCTTGAATTTGGGGTTTTGTAATTTTTATGTCATTTTTAGATCAGATAAAAATTCAGAAAAATTAAGAAAAAATCAAATATAAATAAAGACACCTTAATCTAATTTTTTTGGATTTTTATTAATCAATAAAATAAGTACATAAAATAGTAGGTCAAAAAAACCGTTAAAATATACAATGTACAAAAGAGGCCCAAAACCCAACTTTCACATATGAGCTCCGATTCTCTTGAACTTGGTTTTGTTTTGAAGGTAATTGAATGTATATAAGTTCAAAAGTGAGTAGGATTCAATCGGACACTGGATGAGGAAGATATGAGGTTTTTCGCCCGAAAATCCTGAAACTAGGGTTTGGGTTTTTGGTCCACTTTTTTAGGTTAGTTAATTTTTTGTATTTTTCATTTATTCTTGTTACTGATATATACACAATGGAGGTGGTTTTGGTTAATTTGGAGTTAGCATGAATGAGTTAAAAATCTGGAAGTTAGGCAATTTACAAGTCACTTTTGGCTTGGATTTTTTTGGCTTCTTATTTTGTGCATAAATTATGAATAAAATGTAATGCTTATGAAAACATGCATGAATGCTAATTATGCAGAATAGATGCAGGAATGTTGTTGATTTTAAGGGATTTGAGCTTAAAAATGAGATTTAGAGTGATGAATTCAAGATTCATCAAGCTACAAGGAAGGATGTCATGGAGATCATGGAGGACGACAAGAATGAGGGAGGTATGGGCAACGTCGTGGAGGTGACAGGGGGAGGAGATGGTGGATGGAGTGGAGCCAAAAATAGAAAGGGGGCGGAGCCGTCATGAGGTGAGCGACATGGGCGAGCGTTCTTCGGGAGGTAGAAGATGATGTCTCAACCGTTGGATCTAGTGATCCAACGGCCAGGAGGTGGGCGCAAGGGAGCGGCCAGGATTAGATCCTGGTGGTGCGATTAGAGGGTCATGATCGAGCCACGTGGCATCACGGGGATGTAGTGCTAAAGAACGATGGATATTAGATTGGGGTAGCGCCATCAAAGGGTGTAGAGAGTGCCACGTGGCGTGCTGAGAGATGGGTGCTGGCGGACGAATGAGAAAACATCGGGGCTTTATCGAAGGGTGGTAATCCGTTGCGGTGAAGAACGGCTGAGATGGAGGCAGCTTGGACAAGATCGAGTGGCGCATGATGCGCTATGTGACGGGCTAAGGTTCAGGCGGAGACGTGCGGTCTGTATAAAATCTGATGATAGATCGGACGGTTGATAGATGATGCAGCATGGAGGGCCAAGATCTGAAGAAGAAGAAGAAGAAGAACTAATGGCCAGGAAGCGAGGCGCGTGGCGGGCAATGGAGTGGGTCGTGTGGCGCAACCTGAGGGCACCACATGTCCCAATCTGGTTAGCTAAAAAAAGAATGTGAGATATGGGGGAGAAGATGGCCGAATTTGGAAAAAACTCAAAACGTAAAAGTTGTATATCTCTATGAGTTCTACAAGTTTCATGTTGACCAAAAACGAAATGAGGTTAAATAAAGTAATACAATACAAGAGTATAAATATACATACAAATAGTGAACAATGAGGTCCCAAAACCCAAGTTTTGCATACGAGCTCCGATTTAAATGAAATTGGTCTCATTTTGAAGGTCTCTTAATGTGTATTAATTTAAAAGTGAGTAAACCTAGATTGGAGGTTGTATGAGAGGGATATGTGTATTCTAAGGTCCAAGGTCTCCAACTTGGTTTGGGATTTTATTGGGAGATTATTCAAGTTAGCAATCTTTGTTATTTTTCTTGTATTATTTATCAGTAATATATACATTATAGAGTGAATTTATGGGATTTATAATTAGCATAAAATATATACATATGAGTGAATTGGGCTTCTTATTTAATGAAGATGCAAATGCTAAAATGCAAATGTTGTCAATGCATGCATGAATGCTAATTATGCAATTTTAGTGGAACTGTGCTCCTAGTTACTCTGGAACAAGGCTCTAGTTTCAACTTTAAGAGTGATGAATCACAGATTCATCACTGCTTTATCGACCACTGTGGGTCTCCTCCATCTTCGGTGCTTCTTGCTCGTAAAGAAGGCATTGGATTTCGTGAGACGAAATTAGGAGACTCCTCGCTTGGATCATCAACATGGATTGTGGGAAGCACGTCTTATCCTTGTGCCCGCAAGTGCGACCTTCGTTGAATCGAACTAGAGACTTAAGAATCTCTTACTTTAGAGATTAATGATCACAACCATGCTTCAAGAGGTACTCCTTTGAACCCGTTTGTGATCATGGGGGAATGATTTAAGAAGTGTTCTCGAATCATGTGATTTCGTCATTTAAAAACATTAATTTCCGCTCTTGATTGCATATGATGCGATCTTCATGCTTCCATGACGAGATAAGGCCCAAACCATAGCTTAACGTGGTTTTGGAACCAGGTTAAAGGTCTTGGATGTGATCCAAAACCTAAGGGAACAAAGTTTTGTATATCGGGTGCGTTTCGACTTGTTTTTTATGCATAAGATGCATGTTTCAAATCATTTTTCGGTAAGATGAAAAGCCATTGTATGTGCACTCTTGGACGATTTTTTTGGAAAATAAAAGTCTTTTAGAATGTCTAAATATGTCCCCAAATAGTAGCCAAGTGTTGGCACGAAAAGTGAACAAAGATTCGAATCGTTGCCACAAGAAAATTGATTTAGCATGTATTCACGGATTTGTAAGAAAATAATTTTTGCTTATTGTTTTCATGTCACTAAATATGAAGTAAATACCATAATTATGTAGAGAATGAAATCATCAAACTGCTCGAAGTTATTTCACATGATTCTGACTCTATTTGCTCTAGATATTCCATATTTAAGGGTGATGGGTCGGGTGATGATTAGATCATCAAGTCTTTTTACATGATGTGTTTATCATTCAATGTAAATCAAGGAAATTTGGATTTTAAAATGATTAATTAATGATTAGTATTTATGGATATAATTGATTAAGCATAAATCACCATTGAATAAATGTGTCATGACAAAATCCTAGTTTATCCTACAATAGTTGTAGGACAAGTTTCACATGCAAAAACCAAGAACATGTTTGCTTGATATGACTAGAAATTTACTATCCATAAATTTGTTTTAAAGATGCCTAAATCTCTAGGTGATTACTATATAGTACATACCCAATAATCAAAGTTGATCTATAAAATTGCAAGTGCATTGATATTTTCTGTGTTGTTCTTAATCGGAATGGTGGAGGTCTCTAGTCCGGGTATGTGGTCTTAATTTCTTAATTAACACCTTCATGCCATGTAAATGCCCCCTCTCAGCATAACTCGAGTGTACTGGCTGGATCCATTTTTAGGAAAGAATAATACGAGTATGTCAAGTTGTACTCTAATTATTAAAATACAAAATAATATGTGCTTGTGAGGGTGTATACTATGTAGTACTATCAACAAAACCTTAATTTTTTGTTGGTTGAATTGGATTGATAATTAATTTAACAAAATTAAATTAATTAGATCTAATTAAAACAAACAATCTATTATTAATAGAAATGTAATTCCCTTAGAAGAACTGATTATGTAAATTTTATTCACAATGATTAATTAAAATTTGAATGGGATATGGAGGATCATATAAATGACATCTATGGTCTCCCATCAAGGAGAAGGGTTCCATTACCAAGGATTGTATGTTGGAGACGCATGTCCGAAGTGGCAACTCCTATATACATGTGCACATGGATCATGCTCTTTGCTTCTCGAAAGAGTAAGACCATATGCGTTGTGACCCCAATATTGATTCCCCATATTATTTAGCCGATATTGGACTATGCATAGCATGTTCTATTCATGTTAATGGTTGATTTAGTTAGCAACATGTCAAAATCACCTTAGGGGAGATGGGCTCAGGTGTTAAAGACCGAATTGGGAAATGCAAGTTGGACTTGCAAGGTGGAATGAGTTCCTACCTACAAGTGCACATGGATTGGGGTCATTGTTTCTTGAAAGAGTAAGGCCATATGCATACTGACCATAATATTGATTCCCCATATTATTTAGGCCATATTAGACTACGCATAAGGAGTTATATTCCTGTTGATTGTCGATTCAATTAGCAACAGATCAAGATCACCATAGGGGTTATGGGCTCGGGTGTTAAAGACCGAATTGGGAAATACAAGTTGGATTTGCAAGGTGGAATGAGTTCTCATTCTTTTTATATGAGTTGCAGTTTCTCATAATATTAGGATGTAACAAAGGTAAGAAGGATATCCCAGATCTTGCTTGAGATATAATGGTAAGTAAGTCTCTTACTATGAAAGTGAATAAAGGAATGAACTTTTAGAGTTGACATGGCAAGACAACTTTGATATAAAAATCCATAATCAAAGTAAAATATGTATATATGCAAATATTTCTTGTTTCGGATGACCTACATTAGACCCACTTAAAACTATACACAATAATAACTACTAAAAATATCATTGATTGGATCCTTGATCAAGATATTGTACTTGCAGTTGGACATATAATGTATGTGGTTGCAATGTGTAAGTTTCCTCATAATAATGAGGAATAAAAATTAAATAGATAATTGGACAATAACCTTGTGTTTGTATGTCCCTATGGTCTTGATCTCTCATCGAATGTGCTTTGAAAGTATCATGTTGCGTACTCAAAATGTATGTGGTTGCTCCATAAGAGAAGATGTATTCAAAATGTCTGAGTACCTACCTGAACCAAGGTCTTTAAGAGTTTAAATAGATGTTGATATGATGAGTGTCATCATTCTACTATCTTTACTCTAGTCTTTCATGAAGCTTCATAATATTCAAATTGTATGAATTGAATTACACACACACACACACATACACACACACATATGTTGAAATACTCTTATATTGAAATCTTTTGAGTTCAACATAAGATATCCTTTGTCGTAGGCAATTGTTGTTTTTGGATGAAGGAAGCACAGTGGAAGCATGGGTTTGACCCAAGTGAGAAGGAAAGTCAATGAGTTGATTATTCTTCTGTAATTTCCACACATATGCCATCCAAAGTATTTGAAAATTCCAATGCTTAACAAATTGATGTATTTATGGTATGGGTATATAGACTATCTAGTATCCTTAGAGAAGGACTCGGATACTACATCGGTATATTATATATCTACGTATAATCGTTGAAACTGACTTGCTTATTAGATAAGATCAAAGTCTAATAATTCGATCTCATTCTTCTAATAACACTTGCAATTGGTTGCATATATTTTATAAGATTTGAAATTTTGATCTTGATGTTTAATAGTCATTTAAATGGATATTTATGCAATTGGTAGTATCTGCTTGCTGGACGCTGATCTAATATATTACTAAGGTCTCTGTTCTATATCAGCCCATATGAGAAAAAAAGGCATCACCCTCATCAAATTCCCATTACTCAAAAAAAAGAATGAAGTAGCTTTTTCGTGATTTTCTCTTATCAAGAGACGACGAAAATGCTCAATTCATCCCCGGTCCCACAGCACATTTGATGAAGCAACTATTTACAACCTACCAACATTGCCTATCGACCAGCCTATTATACTATCTGGCCTTTACTTATCCTCGGACCTGCTCCTATCCATGTTGTTGTCCAACCAAGAAGTACGACTGGGACGCTATGAGAGACGCTGGGGAGACCGTGCTAACTAATAAGCGGGGGAGGCCCCAGGTTAGGATAATGAGAAAAAGTCGGGAAAGCGGAATTTTAAATGATTTTTCAAGGGGGAGGGAAAAGGAGACCGGTGGGTTTATATACTACATATTTTTAGTGGGAGTGCCCGTAGTCATAGGGAATGTCTCTAAGACCTGGATATTAGAATACATTCATTGTTTATTTTTAAATGTTGGAAATAAACATGCATTCTGGAATAGACCTATCATAAGGAGTTATGGTGGATATATTCCTGATAGTAATATAACATCTAGAGGACTCTACTAATATAGAATATTAACGAATGGTTCATTAATAGTTATAATACTAAAAATTTAAACACTAATGCATCAAAAGGAGGATAAAGATAATTTAACAATAATCAAGCATCAAGCCTTGGACATATGTCTATTGATATGATCAATAGACTAGTAATATATTGAAATTTAGATTGTCTGAAATTCAAAAATTACATAGTTATGAATAGGGATTCAGAGTAAAATGTTTGATACACCTTTCTATTGGAATGGTGTAATATGCACATGTATTCAAGTTCTCATACATATTGATATATATGGATCATCGATATCATAATATACATTAATGTTATGTGATAACTATTAATGATTTTTGTGACATTAGATTTCATTCCTTAACCTTAAAAACGATTGAAATGTTCAAAGATTTCATAATTTTGGGTTCGAATCAAAGTTTTAAGGAAGATGAAATGAATTAGGTCTAACCAAGGTAGCAAGTACCTATTAGATGAATTTAAGGAATACGTTATGGAGAAAGGAATATCATTCCTATCTCACTCTTCCTAATACACCTAAAGTCAATAGTATTGGAGATGCAATTGGATCATGTGTGACATGACTTTATCAATGATGAATATTAGCATAGTTACCTCTTAGTTTCCAGGTATTTATGTAGCACAGACTGCAATATATATCCTTAATAAGATTCCATGCAAAAATAAACCCGAAAACACACATAAGCTATGGTTTGGAACCTAGACTAGTGTTGGATACTAGAGGATTTAGGGTTCCTTTGTCTATAACCATGACATGCATACAAATAAGTTGGAAACTAGCACCAAAGACTGCAACTTCATTAGTAATATAAACGATGGTATTTGATGCCTACTTTATAACATGATTCTTATAAGATTTCATCTTTAAGGATATGATTCTTAGAGGATGACTTTCTTAAGAATCAAGATGAAAATGAAGTAAAGGAACTCATTGAATCTTGAGAAGATAATGAGGCTCCTGAAATCAGTAATTAAAAGGAAAATTAAAGATGAACCAATCACAACTCTTAAAATCAATTTAAGGGTGGTAAGACCATCTAAAGGGTATAGATTCCATGTAATAGATAAATCTGACAATGATCTTACTTCATATGGTGAAGCTTCTAAGGATCATGATATGGAGAGATGGATGTTAGCAATAAACTATAAGTAGACTTCTTATACAACTCTTGTATATGGATCGTCGAGGATCCACCTATAAGGGTAAGACCTATTAGGTGTAAATGGATCTTCAAGATAAAGAGGGAACCTGATGAGAAGGTAGAGACCTTCAAAGAACGACTCGTATCCACAAGATACACATGAAGAGAAGACATCTCTTGTAGTGAGACTTGCTCTTCAGTGACCATGCTTAAACCCATCAGAATATTGCTAACTATCGGTACACAACTTGACTATGACATCTACATGATGGAAGTCAAGATTGCACTCCTCTATAAATTCCTCACCGAGGATATTCATATGAAGTAGCATCAGGGCTTCGTAGTTGAGGAAGGCAAAGTGTCTAAGAGAATTCCATCGATGGACTTAACTAAGCTTTTTGTAGTCAAAACATCAAATTTAATGAAATTATAAAGGTTATGATTTAATATCAAATCTGGATGAACCATGTGAAGCTTAGTGGGAGTGCCACTTTGTTCATCATGCTAAATGTAGATAATATCCTAATCATTTGGATTGATATAAGGATGAGAATAAGTGTTTTATAATCTGGTTGTTCCATACCTTGAGATAAAAGATCTCAAGGTTACCTCTTAGTTCTTACTTCTGATGATATTAGGAAGCAAAGAGAAGAGGGCATTGTGACTATTACATTAGTGGTACAACATGGACATGATTAATTTTTCTAGAAAACCCCAATGAAGGCTTCCTTTCCTTAAGATATGATACTGACTTATCTGAAGGGATAACATATCAAAGTGTTGATGATGCTAAAATTGCTTGCCCTTGTGCATCAATTACGAGAAGCCTTGTGTATGCAAGATGTGTACAAAAGTCAGATGTTTGCCATGCAATGGGAGTAGTAAATTGTTACTAATCCTAGCATGGAGATAAAACACTTAATTGCAGTAATAAAAACACCTCAAAGATGACAAGACTTTTGAGATAGAGATATCAAAGTCTTATCTTCATGAACTTAATACTTTATAGATAGTGATCGAAAAGGTCTTAACTACAGATGCATGATGAATCTTGATGAATCCTTAGTTAATTTCTAGAAATTAATGTGTGGATAAATGAAATTATCGTCATTTGTTGTAGACAGGTAATCAGAAGCAACCAAGAAATAACCACTTAATTACTTAATCAATTTTAATCGAATCAGTTTTATGTTTATCTAGCCTGGGAAAGCCCTTGGGTCGAACTCGAGGAGGCAAATGAACAACCTAGATTAATATCTATCAAATTTTATTCATGATTTTTGGGGTAGATTTTTTTTATTTTTTTAATGCAAATTTTTAAATGCAAATTATATGAGGGCCAATTTTAAGGACTAGAAAATTAGTACCAATCAAATGAAGTCCAAAATTTATTAAACTTTGCCAAGATGTGAATAATGATGAAATAAATGCACTGTACTTTTTTTGGAATTTTTGATGCAATATGAATATTTAATGAATTAAATGGTGCAAACAATACAATAATTGATTATGATAAATATTAAATCTTTTTATTTTGAAGAAAAAAATTATCTAAGATATATTATTAATTTAAATATCCTAGAAAAATCCTAAATCTTGAAACATTGAGTTTAATACCTATTGAAAATTAACTACTAAAATATATAAAATGATTTTTATAGATCAAAATATGAATGCAAATGCAATAATTATTGGGCATGATATAAATCATAACTAATTCTATTATCACTAAATTTTTGGCAATTTTTTGAGCAATGGTTAATTAAATATGAATTTCAGATCATAAAGATGGCAAAATATGCAAGATTCCACACAAATATTAATTGGTATTAACCACAGAGCATAAAAATGTAAATCAAGTGCCACAATGTGTAGAATTAGTTGATGAATAAAATGTTATTTTTGGAATAATAAAGTGATGCAATGTAGAAGTTCAAAATTATAGAGGAACATAGGGTTCTATTAATAGATAAATAATTTAAAAAATATGCATTTTAAGGGCCTAAATGTAATTACCGGCCCTGCTGAGGATTTTTATGCAAAACTTCCAAGGATCATGTGCTCCTTATGTGTCCCTCAGATGGCGGGGATGGCTTTGTAATTTGGTGGTCAACTGAGGGCTTCTTCACAATATGTTCACCCCCACATGCGTATCACGTGCGGGGGGTGGGGGCGTGGGGTGATCTTTTGGAATAAGTCGGAAGAGGGGGGTCTTTGTAATTGATCCCACCCGTCACGTGCACTTCATTTGGGGAGGGCCTCGGGTCTGGCCCCCGGCGACGCATGGTGGGGCTCCAGGGAGTCTCGGACGAGATGAGGGTGAGGCCTCTGTTGACGAAGGAGGAGTGCTTGGAGTTATCTCCTGTGTCTAAGGGAGAGGTGATGGGTGGTGAAGTTGACTCCTAAATCCAGCCAAGAGGCATCGATGGAGAGGCCAAGGAGGAGCCTCGAGCCTTGTCGATGAAGATTGTGGTATCTCTTGCATCGAGTAGGAGGGTGATTCACGCAGAGCTAGTTGTCGATGAAAATCATTGGCGGAGCTCATGCACTCGGTGCTAGAAAGAGGAACGAGGGCCTTGGTGCTAGGCAGAGCAGATCCGCCTTAGTTGTACAGCAGGTGGAGATTCAAGGTTGATCGGGCAGAAATAAAGCCTCTGGTCGAAGTAGCGAAGGCGTAGGACGGTGGTCGATGAAGCTCAATGTGGAGGTGCGATGGTTGATGAATCATGGATGTCGAGTAGGAGCTCGAAGGCGTTGGGACGGAGCAAGGGCAATCGTAAGGCAGAGCGTGGTTGCAATGACCGAGGAGGCTGGATCTTACCACAGCGGGTGTTGAAGGAGCTATCTCCACATCGTGTCCTATTCTCTATCGATAGATGAAGATCAATGGTACGACAGTGGTAGGTTTTATAGAAGGCGATGGAGATATGATTTGGAAGTGGAGATCGGGAGGGGATCTGACGAGGAGATCGAGGGTGGCGAGATTCGAGGGTGCGACCAGCTCTGGAAGGTGTTGGAGCAATTGGTTGGGTAGGCAGCGGAGACCGATGGGGAAGGGAATCGGGTGGTGGAGCCAATGAGATTCACGGCCAAAAGAGGAAAGTTGGAGTCAGCGCGACTGGATTAGGAAAGGGGGAAGGAGATGATAGATCCACCATCCGATCGACCGAGATAGGACGGTTGATCGCGAGCCAAGTAGATTTTTTTTAAAGTTAATTTCTAAATTTATTGTTTTTGTAAATAAATAAAAAATTAAATGCTAAAATGAGTGACACATGGCGTCTCCAGGATCTTCCATGTGTCAGCTCCAGAAAAATCAAAAAAATAAAAGAAAATAAAAGTCTAAAAGAAATAGCAAACGACCTCAGATCGAAAAATTTCTCCATGAAAGTTGTTCATCTCAACGATATCTACAATTTTCATGAAGTGGCCGAAACATAAATTGGTCATTTGCACCAAGTGATATTTTTGGTGGTATTCTACTTGCATATAATATCTAGATTTTTGGGTTTTGTAATTTTTTGTCATTTGTAAATAAGATAAAAATCAAGAAAAATACAATAAAGTTAAAGAAAAATATTCACATATTATTCTATTTTTTGGTATTTTTATTATATAAGAAAAAGGATAAATAAAATAAAGTACCATAAAGGGGACTTTTGTCCTCGCTGTCAATGAAGACATGGGCATAGTTAGTTTCTTTGATTTTGGTTTTAGTTTGGATTTAGATTTTTATGCATTTTAATAAAACTTTTGTAAAAGAAAATAAATGCAAAAGAAGTAAAATAAAAAGAGTTACCTATGTACATAAAATAATAGGTCAAAAACGGATAAAATACACAATGTTGAGGCCCAAAACTGAACTTTCACATATGAACTCTGATTCGCTTGAACTTGGGTTGTTTTGAAGGTAATTAAATGTACATTAGTTTAAAAGTGGGTAGGATCAAATCGGACATTGTATGAGGAAGATATCAACATTTTAATTTGGAAATTCAGGAATTAGGGTTTAAGTTTCTAGACCACTTATTTATGTTAGTGTTTTTTTTATTTTCATTTATTCTTGTTAATAATATGTACACAATGGAGGTGGTTTCAAGTGATTTGGAGTTAGCATGAATTATTTAAAAGTAGGATAAGTTAGCTTATTTTACATGTCAATTCATTTTGTATTTTTGGCTTCTTATTTTATGTAATTGTGCATCATAAATTGCAATTCTTATTTACATATGCATGAATGTTAATTATGCAAGATAATTGATAAAATGCAGATGAATTTTTGGGAACTGGACTTAATTTATCCCTTTTAGAGTGATGAATCATAGATTGATCAACCCCCTATACTTAAACCATGCTCATCCCCGAGCATCTAAATAATGAAGTGAGGTGAAATGAGATTGGGTTCCATACCAAGACCATGAACAGAAAGTGAAAATGGAGCTAGACTCGACCATTGGATTATTAGTTTGGTGGAACTCTTGTGAGAATTATGGTTTTAAAATCATTAGCCTCCAAGTTCACATATCATTGTCATCGTTTCGGCTAAGAAGTCATCTTAGGTCACTCCTCTTCCCAAAGCATAACCCATGAACATTGAACAACTGACTCATGTGTGTGAAAGGTTTTAGCTCTTCACATCAAGAATGTCAGACAACCATGTAAACTTCCTCTCCAATAACTCATCCTCAGGGAGTCTGGTATTTCCGTTTAAGGTTTGTCATGTTGTGTTCACAATTGAAAAGGGAGATAAATTAGAAGGGGAAAAGAACTGGAGGGTGTCCATCGTAATCACTTCTTCTTGTCAAGCCAGCCAGTTTAGCCAAGTCTCCACCAAGATTTGCATGTCTTCTTGATGCTTGGACCTGTTTTTTAGTCAAATATTTATTTGATAGTTGGCTTGTTTTTGTTTGGATGTTTGGTAGCTCTGCATGGAACTTTTTGTGGCCCTGCAAATATGGAATCTTTTTTTCCATACATGTTTTGGGGTCTTAGAAAAAATTGTACCCAACCGTCCATCTCTTTTTCGTAGCTTTATTTCAACTCGTACTCTGGTCTTTATATGTCCATGCTACCAGAAAAGAGACTCGTATAGTCTTCCAATACCCCTTTTGAGTTTTGCTAAGTGCATAGTGCAAGAGTACAAATTAGTTCCCTATTTAAGAGTCGTACCCAAAATGAGGCGACCAGTTTAGACACTAAGAGTCAAATTATGCATGTTATCATGTGGAACTCAAAGAATTAAGTCAAAGACCTGAAGCTTCTAAAATACTATTTCTTAGTGAAGTTCCTCTGAAAATTAAGTGGGTTTAGGCCAAGTCTAGACCACTCTCGGTTTCTGCTCAGAACTCGGTTCAAAACCCAAGGGATTTTCATAGATGAAATGCTGGATGAAGTGCAGATGTGTGAAATGCAAACAAGTTTTTTTATGACATTTTTAATTCAAGATTTTTTTGTTGTTCTTTTAGTGCAAGGTTTTTTTTCAAAAAATAATAAGAAGCCATTCTTTAAAAAAAACTTATGCTATATATGTAGTTTTAGTTGAACAAAACACAAAGCTAGTTAGTTTTTTGTAGATATTATAAGTTAGTTGCCCACCTTGTAAATAAGAATATAGACTTACGTGAAAGTACATACTATGGGTAAAATATATACATAGTATATATACCCTCCCTATAGTTAGTGAGTGTTATGTCCTCGGAGCACAAGAAGTGTAGAGAAGACATAGCTCGGGCTAAGCGTAGGAGAATGAAAATGAAAAATAAAAATAGAGATCGGTAGACCCCCCCGATACTTAGCCTGTGAACAATATAAGTATAGAAGAAGGGCGAAAAATGAGGCGGACGGGGACGTGGAATTTGAATGAGGAGAGTATATACAGTAGGCAACAGGTCCCCTATGCTTAGAATCTGATCGACTTAAGTATGGAAGAAGGGTGGAATTGGGGTTGTTGAGGGAAGACATGGATGAGGAGAGTGGCATATACAGATGGCATCGGTCCCCCTATACTAAGGCCTTGGTTTAAGTAGAGGAAGAAGATCTACAAGGCAACCGCTGGGGTTGGGAGGGAAGGGTGCCGATGATTAAGGAGATTTTCAGCAGATCTTTTTGTGAGCTTGTGGCAGGAGGTCATAATGATTGAAAGAAGATGAAATAGATGAGTCCCAGCTATCATGAGTATTATCCTCAAAAGAATCATGCTGGAGCGTGTTTTGATAGGAAGAAGATGAAGCAATGAATCAAATGTTTCCCAGACATCGTCCGATTTATCCTTAAAAGAATAATACTTGAAGGTAGAGGTACTACAAATATTCTTATTTTTAAGTTGCATTATCAAGATGTGCTTAGTCTTGTGGTCAATTGCCTAGTCCTCGAATGATGAATATTCTAAAGTGCTTGTCTCAGTATGGTCATAAGTGATTATTTTGGTATATTTAATGAGACCAGGAGAGTCGGCTCTCGAAGAATATTAATGAGGGGTAAGAGTCTTCCAACGAGATTCGATATTTGGTTGCTTGCTTAGATAGGGCGTCGGGGCTGCCGAATGGAGCTGACTCATAAAGAACACCTTATCCGGACCTGATGAGGAATTTTTAGAAGATTCCTCTTCCAGTGTGTCGAAGATGACTTTCTTAGTCGGTTTACCTTAGAGATGACTAAATGAAGGAGTAGATGGAATGGGTAATTTGGTCCATGTTGTCTGTCAAGTACATTCCTTATGAGTGAGATACTGATAATCAGATCTTTAGATAATAATCATTGAAATATTCCTCCCTAGTCAATGGACGTCCTGCATATTTATTCTCAATTGACTTGATGTTGGTGCATTCCTACATTGGATTGATTTGATCAAGGCGGTTAGAGGAGGTCTTGTCTGACTCAAGGTAAGCCCATGCTCGTGTTTCTTCATCATAAGCACATTATATATGGTAAAGGTCCTGTATCAGGTGTTCTTCCGCAACATTTGTCATGATAGTGGTTGAGGTGCAAGTAGCAGGGAATGGGAGGATGGGATGAGTCTCTGAACCAATGGTCTGCTCAATAGTCGTTATCTCAGTTGTAGCAGCGGGGTAGGGCTCTTCTACCGTTGATGGTCACAGTTGTTGACGGCATTGTGGGTTGCCTTGGAATATCGTGTTTCCTCAAAGGTTGAATGAGATTGAAGTGCTCCCAATGCTGTAATATTATTTTCCCGTCTTACACTCTATGGTTGCCTTAGCTAAGGCTAAGAACGGCTTTCTACGAATGATTGGAGATTGGGAAAACTCTCCTTGGTGCTCAATATCAATGATAGTGAAGTTCACTTTGAGTAGAGTACCTTGGAATGTAATGATGACTGAAATTATTCCTCTCAGTCATTTTATAGATCAATCATCCAGTTGAACAATCTCTCCTGATTTCCTGATTGGTCTGAGTTTGAGCTTGTCAAAAATAGAGGTCAGGAGGATGTTGATTGGTGAGTCGTCATCGATTCGGGCATGGGTGAATATTGTGTCTTTGATTCCACATTCAAATCAAGGCAACTTCTTCACTCTGCAGCTCTTGGTCTATCTTCTCATCAACCAAAGAGGTGGCCATTGACAATATAAGTCTTCCTATTTTTGTTCTCTTCCTTCTCTGCTTTTTCAGCGTTAATTTACTCTTTACAAATCTTTCCATGTCGGGAAGTGTTCAATAGCCTGATTTAAGGGGAGTTCGAAAATCAATCTTTTATACAGAGCTTCCCTCATTTTAGGATCCAATTTATTTAAATCCTCTCCACTTTCAATTTTATGGGTTTGTTTTGTTTTTTCAATTTTTTGGGTGTTTTCGTACTTTTCCATTTTTTGGTCTTTTCGGAGTGGTGCATAGATGAGATAATTTACATATCTGAGGAGGCATTTTGATGTGTCGAGTCAGAATCAGTCATCCATAAGGGAGTAGTATGTAGAGGTATTGTTATCAGAATCATCCATAGGGTTTATAGAGTATGTGGGTTCCGGATTGTTCTCTATTTTCTCAACATGAGATCCAATCGTTTCCTCTTCCATTTTTATCCATGAGCTAGGAGGAGATCCTTTTGTCCCCGTCGTGTGGCTCCATTCCCCCCTGCGCCCTAGCCTACCATCGAGATTGGAGAAGAAGGTCCTTATTTTCATTTTTTATTGTAAAAGATGCATTGTTTATTTTTAAGTATCTGTTATTGCAAAAAAGGTCCCTATATATAGTTGTCTGTTTATTTTGTTTACGGAATTTGCATGTATATCCCTGTATTCATGCATTGATTTGGACCTCAATATTTCATCATTTTATTTAATGAAAAATGTCATTACGTTGAGCAACTAATTCCCTACCATCTGGATATTTATTTGTAATTTTGTGAGTTATAATGAATTAATTAGAAGTGTTCAAGTGAAATTCTGCATATTTTACCCAATCTGGACCTTTAAATTCATATTTTACTCACACATGCTCTAAAAATTTCAAAAAATCACGAATGATGCTTTAAAGTGTTCTTTAGTTGGTATCCAAATTTTATTTTAATTGGAGTTGTCATGTGCCTTAAATAATTTTTAGAGTGATATTATTAATTGATTTTTAATTAAATGTACAAACATCTTTTTTTGCGAAATTTCAACTCTCCTGGATTGTTCATAGAAATACCTATATGAGATAATTTGCATTATGGCTAATTTGTTAATGTGGATTTATTAGAAATTAATTACTTACTGTCACTCTATTTCAATTGAAAAATCCATAAAAAAATTCATAGTTTGTCAATAAAATCCAAAATCATTACTGTAGTATCATTGCATCATGTTTTTTTCCACTAAATTTTTCATAATTTTGCATACTGTTTGAGTGAAAAATTGCATAAAACCCCATTAATGTGTGTATTTTTCATTGTTGCATTTTAATTCCTGAAATTCCAAAAAAAAGTGTTCTACATTCATCATTGGATTAAGTTTATAGGAAAATTATAATTTGGTTAAATTGGACTAACTTCACATTAAAATTAATTAGGCCAAGTTGTTGGTTTCTTAGTAGCCTAATTCACCCACATATTACATTTCACGTTCATTTTTGCATTAAAAATTAAAGAAATCCTCTTTGAAAACATAGACCTCATTTTCCGAATCAACCCGAAGTTGTTGCTTTGCCTCCCTCTGTTCGACCCCGGACTTGCCCGAGATATAAATTAAAGCCGAGACACTCCTCGCGGAGATCTTCTCTCGGTTCTGAACGATTCGCTAAGTACCCGTATTACAATGAGTGCACATTATATATCATATTTAGCAAATGATCACGGGGATTCTACACTTAATATCCTCCTGAAGTCTGTGTTTGACATATTCGAACTCGGACCACTCAGAAAGACTTGAGTAATCATTCAATTCCCCGATCGATCCACAAAAAGAATGAGAGGAATCATTTCCGTCATTATTAATTTCCAAGGTGTCGCACATAGAGGGACTTCATTGTCCTGGACATTGAACACGGAGGAGATATATATATATGAGTCTCCCATTATTTTGGGAAAGCCATTTCTAGCTTCCACTAGAGCAACTATTACTTGCAAGACTCAAGTTATCATTTTCTCGAACACAAATCAAGTCGATCAAATTCTCGAGGACAGACTAAACTATGCGACAACAGAACCAAAAATCGTCAATCTTGACATAGAAGAATCTTTAGATGTTCACACCTCTCCACTTATCACAGACATAAATAAAGGAGAGACATATTATGAAATGACTGATAAGCCTACGAAGGTGAGCGAAATCAACTGAGACACACCTGATTCACCACACCCAGACAAAGCTATGTCGGATCTCCTTGAGTCCACACATACAAAGCCAACAGAGAGTAAATATATAGGACGTGTGCTGACCTTACAAGAATATTACAATTTATATGGAGACTCATTTGATAGGGAACCCATGGTCAGCACCTCACAAAGAATACCTCCTGAACTGACTAAAAATGTTACTTTCAACATTTCAGAAAAAGTATCTCTTGAGGATTACTCATCAAGTTCGGAGTATAAGAGCAGTACGAGAGAGCTCAGTTCAAAGAATCTGCAGTCTGATTGAAATAGAAGTCATATGCCGACCCACGTCAGACTTTCCCTGTTCCTCCCCATTATTCGTCTAAGACCGACTCCCCTGGTCCCATTGAATATACTTGAACAATATATTATGACCAGACTGACATTTGTTCATCTGAATATTCAGAGGAAGAAAAGATTGACCCAAAAACTGAGCGACCTCTGAGAAAAAAAGCTAAAAATAAGAATAGTTGGAGTGAAGTGTCTTTTGATTATTATTCCAATGACAGTTCCGACAGTGGCTGGGATTCTTCTGATTCATCTTCTTTCAAGCAATATTCCCTTCCACCACATTTCTTAAAAAAGATCGGTCGTAAACCGCCTTCATCATCGACCACCCTGTCCCTCACCCCATCGGTTTTCTTGTATATTTTCTTCCTAGATATAGGCCAAGACCTAAGTATAGGGGGGAACCGATGCCGTCTGTATTTATTCATCATTTTACCCCTCATTCGATCTGTATATTCTCCAGATCACAACGGATCTCACACTCACTCTTGTCCTATACTCACGCTGACCAGAGCCTAAGTATAGGGGGAACCGATGCCCACTCTATATATCCATTCACTTCGCCTCTTGACCTCAACCGCTCCATTTCTTCTTCTCTACTTAGGCTGAGCAAAGTCTAATTAAAGGGGGGCGATTGACTTCTTTACCTCTTTTTATTTTTTTTGTATTTTTCTCTCTAAGCTTAGCATGAGCTATGTATTCTTGTTGCTTCTCGTGCTCTGAGGACATAGCACACTCTAAGTGTAGGGGGCTTTTATATATTTCATATATACTTTACCCATAGCTTGTACATTCATGTATTATTTATATATTTATGCAATAATTACGGGATGGGTAAAAGTTCAAAAAAACAAAAAGAGCAAAACAAAATGAAAATGAAAATGAAAAAAAACAAAAAACAAACAAAAAACAAAAAAATGACAAATGAAAAATCTCTCTTGCATATCATTCTATCATACAAAAAAATGTATCAAAACAATCATATTGCACCTCATACGCATCTGCATTTCATATATGCAAAGTGGAAAGTTATTGGGTTCTAAACTGAGTTATGAGTAGAAGGGAAGAGTTGTCTTGATTTGGCCTTAATATACCTAATTTCCATAGGAACTTCACCGACAAAGAGGATTTTAGAAGGTTCAGGTCTTTTGACTTAATTCTTCGAGTTCTGCATGACAGTGTGCAGCCTTTGACTCGTAGTGGCTAACCTGGTCTCCTAATTCTGGGTATAGCTTTTGACTAGGGAATTAATCTATTCTCTCGCACTATGCACTTAGCTCAAGTCAGATGGGGTGTTGGAAGACTTTGTGGGTCTCTTTTTTGGTAGAGTGGACATCTAAAGATCAGAGTATAGGTTGAAATAAAGCTTCGTAAAAGGGATGGATGGCTGGGTACAATTTATTCTAAGACTCCAAAACATGTACGGAAAAAAAAGATTCCATATCCGTAGGGGCACAAAAAGATCCATGCATAGTTACCAAAAAGCCATAACAAAAAGAAGACAAATTACCAAATAAATATCTGACCAAAAAGGTCCAAGCTTCAAGAAAACCTACAGAACTTAGTCGAGACTTGGCAAAACTGGCTGGCTTCACAAGGAGAGGTGACTACACTGGTCACCATCCAATTATTTTCACCTTCTTCTCATTTATCTCCTTTAGATTGTGAACACAACGCGACATACCTTAGAAGGAAATACTTGACTCCACGAGGATGAGTTACTAGGAGGGAGTTTGCATGGTAGTCCAACATTCTTAATGAGGAGAGCTAAAACCTTTCACATACATGAGAGTTGTTCATTGTTCATGGGATATGCTTTGGGAGAAGGATTGATCTAAGATGAGTTCAGAGTCGAATCTGTTACAATGATTTGTAGAACTTGAGGGCTGTTGATTTTAAAATCCTGTCTCACAGAATTTCCGCCACACTATTAATCCAAAGGTCGGGTCTAGCTCCATTTTTACCTTTTATTCATGACTTTGGTATGGAACCCAAAATCATTTCACTTTTGCATTTCATTTGCTTGGGGACGAGCAAGGTTTAAACATATGGGGTTGATGAATCCATGATTCATCATACTAAAAGATTAAAATAGAGCTTCGTTCCCGAGAAATTAGTTGCATATCATTATTTATTTTGCATTTTTATCATTCATGCATTTAAAATTAATATTTGCATTTTAACAATCATAATTGCATTCACAATCATCTTCACATTTACACCGAATTTCATGCATTTTTAACTAACTCATGCTAACCCCACATCACCTCAAACAAACTCCATTGTGTACATATTACTAACAAGATTAAATGAAAAATAAAAAAATTACTAACTCAAATAATTGGCCCGTGAGACAAAACTCCAATTTCAAACTAGACGGACTAAAACACCCATATCTTCATCATGCAATGTATGATTTAGGTCTACCCACTTTCAAAGTAATATATATTCAAAGACCTTCAAAACAAGACCAATTTCATAAAAATCGAAGCGCGTATGTGAAAGTTGGATTTTGGGCTTCTTTTGCTCATTTTATGTTTTGCCTGATTTTGACCTATTATTTTATGTACATAATTAACACTTTTTCCTTTATTTCTTTTTCATATTTATTCTTTGATGAATGTTTTAATAAAATCCACAAAAATCCAAATTCAGAATAAGACTTAAATCAAAGAAACTTACTATATCTGAGTGTCCTTTGCTAGTCTATCCAAATTTCTAACTTTTTCTTCCTTATTTTATTCTCTTATTTTTTTTATTTACTAAAAATCCAAAAAAATATATTATTATGTAAATATTTATTTTTGATTTTATCGTAATTTTTCTCAATTTTTCTCTTCATTAAAAATCACAAAAAAATACAAAACCCAAAAATTAAGGTATTTTATGTACATAGAGTACCTCAAAAAAGTCATTTTGCACAGATGACCTCTTTTTCTCTTCGTCTCACGTCGATGCACCCGTGCATCCGATGCATCTTCCGCCTATCTCCGACTCTTCAACCTCTAAGCCATATCATCGAGACGAGCAATTTTTATGTTGAGCACTTTTCGATCCAAGGTCGTTTTCTATTTCTTATGAATTTATCTTTTATTTTTATTTTTTCAAATTTTCTAGAGTTGACACGTGGCAGCTCCTGGAGCCGCCTGTGTCACTCATTTTAGACCTTTTTAATTTCATTTCTAACAAAATAATAATAAAAAATTCTTTTGCTTGCGTCACGTGCCACACAAGTGGGGCCTTCCCCTTCTTCCAATCAACGAGCCAACCCTCTCCCGTTTCGCAACTACCACTCCCTTATCCACTGGTCGTCGTGCAACATCCGCCGCGCACCCGAACCTCCCCAATCCTCGTTATATCCTCTTTCTCCTCTCCTATATAAACCAACATCGACAACCAGAGAAAGCATCTACCGTCATCGACGAGAGAAGTTGGAGAGAGAGGCTGGTGAGAAGGGCCTCTCTTCTCCGGCAGTTACCCTCCACGACGCGATCAATCCGAGCCTTCTCCGCTGCAGAGTCGAGGCGATAACCAGGAGAGGACCATCGTCCTCCCCAACCCAAGGTGATATCCCGTCCACTATCTTTTTCCTTCTTCTTCCATTTTTTTCCAATCCTCTGTTTTTTCGTTTGTTCCCCTGTTTCCCAATTGCACCACCTTCGCCAACTCTACCCTGCCCATGGGCTCCTCCGATCCGTCGAGTCACTTTGCCTGAACACGCCCACCACCACCGTCAGTTCACCCCCCTCATTCTCATTACCACACCACCATCCACCCCTCCGGGCTACACTCCACCTCCGCCAACAACAGTCTCCATATACTGCAGAACACCCTCGCCTCGACTTGCACGGGACCCTTCCCTATGTATGCCGCCGTAATCACGCAACCTCAGGCGAAGGAGAAGTGGTGAAAGCCCACGCAGAACCGTCCTCTGCTCATTGGTCCTGTGAACTACCTTCATCATGCCATCACTAGACCTCTCCTCGGCCTCATCTTCGTCGATCTGCTGCCAGACTTCGTCGCCTTCCCCTGCTGGGAGAAGACGTCACGCGCCTCCACCCGCAGCGCGGCTGTAGTGCGCTCTAGCCACCGTCGACAATAGCATGCCTACCCTCATCATCACTTGGTACAATCGCATCGAGTCTGCCTCAACATGTTCAAGATACCCAGGCGATCAGTGGTCCTCACGTGATGCCTGGGAGCTTTTATAGAGAGACCCCCTATCCTTCTTTTTACCACAAAGCCCAAGGATCACGTGCTACGCACGTGATTGCTTGGAGATTTTACAAAAGGATACTCTGAAGGTCAGCTATTTCCCAAAGCATCCCTGCCAGCTTGATGATGTCAGCGCACGTGCGATGCACACGCACCCTTAAGCAAATTGCAATAAAGCCCCTATAGGGCTATGTAATATACTTTAGGTCTGTCCACTGGATTTTAGATTTTATTTAAGTATTGTAATATTGCATTTAGAACCTTGAGTTTTCTACTTATATCGGACCTCTATTTTGGCATCGTTTCATTATTCGAAAAATTGCACTTTGTTCTACAATGAATTCTCTACATTATGGCATGCTTGGAATATTTTTATTCTAAGTGGTTAATTATTAATTAATATTATTGTGGAAAATTACATATTTTGCCCAACCTTTGCTCCGAAATTGAAAAGTAACTAACCATAGCTCAAAAAATTACCAAAAATTCACGGATAAGAGGATTAATTGTATTTTACATCATTCCCAAAAAGAATCGCATTTGCATGCATGGTTTGCTCAATAAAAATTACTTTATGGATTTCGATCTCTAACTTTTAATAGGTACTAAATCTAGTTTTTTTATGGTTTAGATTTTTTGAGAACGATCACCTAGTGATAAAATATTGGATATTTTTATCCCTTAAAAATAAATAGGTTTAATATTTATTAAAATTAATTATTGAAATTCACTTTGTTTGCATCATTTTATTCATAGAAAATTCATTTTGCACCCAAAATTCCAAAAAAATTGTTGTAGCTTAATTTCATTGCATTTAACATTCTGGCCAAGTTTGAAGATTTTTGACTTAATTTGATAGTACTTTGCATTTTAGTCACAAAATTTTGCCGAAATTGCACTTGCCTCATTTATCGCATCTAAAAATACCAAAAAAATCCTCTCCAAAAACCTAAATTTGAGATTGACAGTTGCCTCCCTGAGTTCGACCTCAGATTTACCCATGTAAAAAAATCATCGATCGCTTTAATTTGACATATTAATTAAATTTGCGTTTTTTGATCAACATGAATTTATCTGACTACAACGCATTTATCTCAACACAATTGAAAGGGTAAATTTTGTGGTTCTTTAGGCGCCCTTCCTCCCATGCGCTGCTGCCGACTTCCCCCGCGCCGCCCATGACCTTACTGCCCTCCCCTATACCACCTCCACCTTCTCCCCTTGGTCCTCCACCTTGTCTCCCTCCACCTCCTCCTCCCCTCACCTTGATCCGCCCTAGCGACCTCCTCCCCTAGCTCCACCCCCGCGTCCTCCTCTCGTTGCTCCTCTATCTCCGCCCCCTCCACCACCTCCTCCCATCACCTTGCTCCACCCTACACTAACTCCTCCTCCTCCCCTTTGTCCTTTGCTTCTTCCCCCCTCCATCTCCTCCTCCCCTTACCTTGCTATTCCCCAAGTTGCCTCCTCCCTTTACTCCTCCTCCAGCAGACTGCTCCTCCTCCCCTTGGTCCTCTCCATCTTCCCCCTCCACCACCTCCTCCCCTCACCTTGATTTGGCCCAGCCACCTCCACCCTTGCTCCATGCCCAGCCTCCTCCTCCTCCTCCTCCCCATGCTACATTGCCTCTGTCCCCTATCGTATCTCGTAGACAATTCAACTAGTGGCATCCTCCGACCCAGTTGATGCCTTCAGCTTCTTGATGAGGCATGGCACTGTCATCTGTGCTACCTCTAGAGCCAACTTGGTGGTCAGAGCTTCAGTGTGTGGACGAGGCGCTAGAGTGGTGTTGCTCTATGGACTGCTCGGGGTGGAGGTGCAACAATAGGAAGGTCGACCTTGAAGGGAAGAATGGGAAGAGAACGAAGGAGAGAGATTAACCTAAAATCCACCAATGATTTTGGTGTGGTTTTATTAACTCGACTTAAACCCGTGCAAGTTGACTCATGATAAGTCAGATTAACACTTGGGGTCGTGGGGTAAGACGGAGCAAGTTTATGGGGTCTAGGAGAAAAATAGATTGTTTCAAAGGCCGAGGATGTAATTGGCAAAGTTTATATGGTTCATGGGGTAAAAATCCCATAATTTAAATAGTATTATACATGTATACTACAACTATAAATTTAATACAATAACTTGTATTTCATTATTTTTATAAACAACCTAATTATTTTATATTGTATTAATATAATACTATAATTTAGAAGTGTATAAATATATCATAATTTTATACTGTAGGTTTACTTTGTATAGATTAGGGAAAATGTATCTTTGATATAATTTTACCTATGAATTATGATTTATTTATAGTATCTTCTTTGCTTTCATATTTAATTAGCATTTTATTTTCAAAATAAAAAATCATGAAAATAAATAAAAAATAAATCCCACTAAAAGGAGTCAAAGTATAATTTATACAGTTTTTCCAAGTTGGAATCCCAAGTGTATTTGAGGCTCCAGAACTCACTTTTCATAAATGATGTCCTCTAAAACCAAAAGTAGTTTAACATTTAAATTATTTTTTAGATTGAACTATAAATGTTAGCAGACTTCATGGTGAGCTTGTATGTGTGAGTTATAAGTCAAAGATGATAAGTCTTTTGTAAAGTAAGGTTTTAGTTTTCTTGGTATATTTTCATGATAAGTTTTTGATCTTAGTTTTATATTAAGTTTATTTATTTATATTTTTATTTACAATATACAAAAAAATGTTAAATGGAATTAAAATTAATTTTTTATAGAAATATTTAAAGTTTATACTTATATATAATATAATTGTAGAATTAATCTTGAAAATCAAAACTTACATCTATAATCCTCATAATCTTTGTGGCATTTTTATAAAATATTATTTAATGTACATTAAAGTTTAAGTGTAAGTTTAGTATTCAAAGTTTTCTACAACTAGATACAAATCTGGATGTTTTTCTATGTTTTTGGTAATTATTAAAGAGTTTTTTTCTAATTTATATGCATTTTTAAAGTATTATTTATAGAAAAATAGTGCATAGAAATTTACCTGAGATTGTTTTAGGTTTAGTAAATATAAATAAGTCCAAATATAACCTAAAATAAATTTTAATATAAAGTATATGATATACTAAAAATTCCTAAATAGAAAGATAAAATTTTGGATTTTTCTTTAATTTTTGCTAGTTTTACTAATCTTTTTAGAGTTCTACTATTTTTATGTTTTATATTTTGTAATTTTTAGGGAGTTTTGAATATGTGTTAGATTGTATAATAATATAGCTAATATCTATTTTTTTGTGAATTTTGGGGGTGCTTTTCTAATTTGTTTTAATAATTAGTCAGAACAAAAATGTGTGTTTTTTGTACTTCTAATAAATAGGAAAATTAAGTTCAATGCAAAATAAAAATAGGGCATGGCCAAGCAATAAGTCATGCACTTAAGTTAGTTTTCCTACAATTTTTTAAGCAATAAAAATCTTTATAAAAACAAATAGGGACATACTTGCAATATTTAAAAAGTTTAAATTCTTTTATTAATAGGTTCAGAAATTATAAGGGATTCTACGTAGTTTTTTCAAAAAGTTCCTCACGTAGGGGACCATGTGAGGTGATGTGGATTAGACTTAAGTGAAAATATCAGAAGTTACAGGGTCCAAATGAACTTTTTAGACAAAATATTACACTACTTAAAATATTATAGGACTACTTAATAATATAAAAAAGTAGAGTGGACTATTATGCCTTTACCCCATGCTGGCACATGTGAAAGGTGTGTGTCTTGATCGTACGGTAGAGTGTGTGACACACATCCTACTTATTTCTCAATGGCCCATTCAAGCACTTGTTCACTTTAAATCAACGCTCAAGATTAGATCTGGAGTGTTCTGTTCATCCGATGACTTTGGAGGGGCTTGGAAGAATGCAAAAGATGGTCTTCCTGAGCAAGCTTCAATATAGAGACGTCCTCCAATGCTCCGAACGGCATTATGGGAAGCTTCTGCACCTACAAGACAACTCAGAAGCTTTGCGCCTCACTGTGGTGAGGCCTGGAGGTAAAAGTTCATCCGAGCACCTGGACGTCTTTTCTTAAGCTCAATCAAGCTCTAATTGGCTTGGAGGCACTTCACTCTACACAAAATGAAAGAAGGGCTTGAGGGCTTTCTCCTCGACCCAATATTGAAGCTGACAACAAAGGAAATGTAGGGGCAGAGTTGCTTTAACGATGGACAGAGTAAGAGCATCGATATCCCTTATCTATGCAAGATCAATGGTGGTTTGATGGAGGTTATGATGGAGAATATGGAGAGGAATGAGATGAGGGTGGACGTAGTGATCAGAACATGGATGTAGGACTGTGGACAATGGCTAGAGCTTTAAGCTCTGATGTGTTGTAAACTAAGAGATCAAGGCTAAAACACTACCTAAATGCAACAAATAAAAGTGGAAATCAAATGATGGAACTAGAATGTAAAAAAATTAAAGAAAAGGAAACTCATACCTTTGGAAACCAGAGAATAAATGCATCCTTCATCTGAGATGCTCTAGCACGTCTTGGATCATGCCTCCCCTCCTCCTTATCCTCGCCGATAGGTCGGGGAGTTACATGTTGTCACCAAGAGTTCAACCCATGGGTCCTTTGGGTTACAGTGGAGTAAATGGGATCAAAAATCAAAAGAGATGCTGGGGTTTTTATTTATAGATAGTGGACCAACGACCTTGGGAAAAGGATGGTGTGTAGGATGACAATGGTTGGTAGAGTGTTGGTGAGGGGCGAAGATGACGGTAGTGGGGTGTACAGATTGGTGGTCGGCTCAAAGGAAATGGTGGAGGGGAGGTGGAGTAAGAAATTGGAGAACAGAGGGGGTAGGCGGTTCTGAGATTCGTCAGAACAAAGATCGGATAGGTCAACTATCCGCAAGCACATGATTAGTCCACGCGGACCATGTTATGACATAACATGGATTAATTCTCATATTAATTTGATTAAATATAATAAAGTAGTTTATTATTTAAAACACAAAACATAAAAAATATTTCTTATTTTATGTACAGTTTTATGGTGATTTTTATTTATTTTTATGACATTATTTATTTGATGTTATTTTTTACAATTATATACATAGATATATTTACTATATTTTAGGTATTTTATTTTTATTCCGTATTTTACTTTTATTATCTTATTACATATTTATATATTTATGATATAATTAAATACATATGTATTTTATTTTCTTTTTATGATTTTATTACATACTTAAATACATAGATGTATATACATTATATGTATAGTATACCTATATGTTTTAATGTAATACTTATTTTAAGTATATTTTAATGGTTTTATTTTATGTTTATATTATTAATATGATTTAAATATAATATACAAGTATTTAAAAATATAAGAAATGTAAGAATATAAAGAATGAATTAAATGAATAAAATATACATGGATATTGTACAATGGGACCCTAGAAAGCTGGTTTTTACGTCTTAACTCCATTTTAAATGAAACCATAATCATTAGATAGATAATTTAATTTTAAATACAGTAGAGGCGAGTTTCATGAATTTTGAGCTTGTACGTAGAAGATATTGATATGTGTTTGGCTTACAAATATTTTTCATCAGTGTGTCTCAATTGCACAGTGTGTCTCAATTGCACAGTGCATATTTTTATAATTTTCTATGTATTTTTATGTACAAATATCCAGTTGAACATTTTATTATTTGAGGTGTATAAAATGCAAAATAATCAAGTAAAAATTTATTAGAGTGTAAATTAGGATTTTTATATACAATATAAACCTCCATCTCTCCCTACTTTATTCCTTGTCGACCAAGTCAATATTGACTTGGTCTTGGGGTTTAAGGTCATTCAGTATCTTTGATACTTCATTTTTTCTCCTTTTCTCTTCTATATTCTTTTATTTTAGATTTAAATACAAGTATTTATACAATATTTACAAACTAATTATAGATGAATAATGAATGCTAATTTGTACAAGTTAGTTGTATTTACATGTGTTTATATAGGGATTTAAATGCAAAATGGAAGAATAAAGGCAGATGAATAGATATTCATCACCACCTATACTTACCTTTGCTAGTCCCCAACAAACACTTATTAGAATAATAAGCAATGCAAAAAGAGTAAAATAAAGAAAAGAAAAATAAAGAAAGGTATAATGATGATGATTTTTAATCTTGGCTTTACAAAATCAAAGTTTAGAGGTTAGTTAAGACCTTTGGATTGTTAGTTTGTTCGAAACCATATTGATAATAGGATCTAAAAGATAACAACCCTCAAGTCTCACAAATCTCTATCGAGGTCTCCTCAATACCATGTTAGAATAAGTCTATTCATACGAAAACCCTTATGAATTTGAGCCTTGCTTATACAGTGTGAGTGTATGTAGTTCTTCTTATCAAAAATAGCAAGGAACAATCTCCCTTAACAAGATAACCCTAGTTCCCAATCTAGCTACTCTTTCCTCGAGGCCCGATGTATTCCCTTCTAAGTTCAAGTGTAATTGGCTCAAGAAGAAGGGTAGAGAGAAGAATGAATTGTGACCAGTGTAGTCACATATCTTATGGAGCTTGGTCCATGTAGACAAGTCTCCTGCTGTAGGAAACCTTGAAATATTTATCTTTGAAGCATTTTGCATTACTTATTCTATATATACTTCGACTTTATTTGAATTTTTCTTTGACTTTTTCTAATCTATTCTTTTTAGATTTTTTGATTTTGCATTTTTGGTACTATATTCAATAACATTTAGATAAGAAAATTTTCCTCTTGAGCCAGCAAACTATCCCTATTTTGAAGCTTTATTGCAACCCACAATGTTCTTTCTTTAGACGTCCATGCTGCTAGACCAAGTTGGGGGCACTGTCACTTATTGTGACTATGTATGTTTCCACACATTTGCTTCCCAAACTAAAGAATCTTCCCTCACCACCTCCTCAGAGTTGAGCCAAGTGTAAAGTACGATGTTCAAGTTAGGTCATTATCAGCAAGAGTAATGTGCACGCTTTGAAATAGTCTACTTAGGATAATCAAGATGACATGTGAATATACTCTTGTGGACTCAAAGAAGTAAGTCTCATGACATGAAAAGTCTTATTTCTAGTCCTATAAGGTTTCTGTGAAATTAAGCGGATTAAGGTATAACCCAAGCCCCAATCTTCAGATTTTACTTAGACTTGTTCAATTGTCAAAGTTTGAGAAAAATGCGTATACAATGCAATGCAAGAAAACATTTTTTTTAAAACAATTTTCTGATTTTGAACATTTTATGGGGTTTTAAAAAAGTTTTGTAAATTTTTATAATGCTTTGAAAACATTTTATAATTTTAAGATTTTTGGAATTTTACAAATATTTTTGGGATTTTTGAAAAATAAAGGAGTTTGTTAATTAAATGTATTCATAAATATTTTTATACAAGGTATATACATGTTTTATACATGAATTTATATAGATGTCTAAATGTTTTATTTGAAGAATTTTATTAAGATATTATTTACATAGTTTGAAAACATTTTTTTGCTAACATTTGTTAAATATTTTGAAAACTTATTTTGCAAATAATTTTACAAAGATTTTTTCAGAAAAGCATTTTTATAAATAATGCTTATAAACTTTTTACAAATAGATTATTTTTTAAATGGTTTGAAATTTTAACATAGATTTTCTAAAGGTTTTCAAAAGATTTTTGCAAGACATTTTACAACCATTTTCTAAAATAATTTGAAACCATTTTTTTAAATAATTCTAAAAAGTTTTATACATATTTATAGGAGTATATTATTTATAGTTGTTTTAATGTATAACCTTACCCACTATAGTCTATTATCCATATTATTACAAATATGAAAGTATGAGTTATGGCTAACGTGTATATATGTGTACGACCCCCTATACTCAGCTCGAACTATGTCTTAATAGTGGTCATCGAGAAATAAAGGAAGACATAACTCATGCTAAGTATAGAAAAGTCTATTCGACAACAATTGATAAAAGAATAAGAAGTCGATCATCCCCCTACGCTAAGAATTAATTAATCCTAGGTATAACTGGATGAATACAAAGTAGAGATGATTGACGATTAGCTTGTACGAAATAATCAACGACTTGTCTTGTCCCCCCAACACAAAGGGTAAAATATCCTTATGTATAGACAAAATATCATCAAGATGAGAGACGAGAGAGAGAATAAGTTAAGAATAACCTGAATGCACTCATCCCCCCTATTCTTAGGATGAACTGTATCCTAACTATAGCATGAATAAATGGGATTAATGAAATAACATAAGAATGAATGTGAAAATAAATGAAAAGAAGAAATGAATTAATCAAAAATGTTTTTCTAGATCCAGTATCGGAATCTTCTATTGCTTCGGCTTGGAGATATTCATCAAAAATCACATTAATTGAATCAACAACGGACATGAATGTATCATGCTCTAAATACAGCTTCAGCAACTGTCCATTGACTAGAAAACGTTGTGTTTCTGATGACAATTCTGATATGAGAATACTTCAATTGTCACACACAGTTCTCACAATGAAGGGACATGCCCATTTACTTTTGAGTTTGCCTAGGAAAATATTCAACTTCGCATCAAACAACCACACCTTTTGTCCAGGCTAAAAAATATTTCATCTGATGTGTTTGTCATGATAACATTTGACTTTCTCCTTATAGATTAAGTTGTTTTAAGAGTCTGAATTTTAAGAGCATGTTACGATATGCCTTCCGGCTCTAACCACCTTGATGTGAGTCCAAATTATAGATGTTAACTGCCCATAGGGATTTGTGAATCGATTCCACTGATAGATGCCATGGCTTTCCATAAACCAGAAGATAGGGATACATTCTGACTGGAGACTTGTAGGTGGTTTGATAAGATCATAGACTTAGTCAAGTAACTGAGATCAATTGTTCCTATATGGCCTAACAAGTTTCTATAAGATTGTCTTGATCTCCCTATTTCATAACAAACCAAGACATTCGACCGTGGGTGGTAAGAAGATGTGACATGATGATTGACGTTGTACTCCTTAAATAGTTTTTTGACTTCTTTATTCACAAAATGGCTACCCCTGTCTGAAATCAAGATCTTAGGAATACCAAATTGTGAGATAATATTGTCCTTGAGAAAGTAACAAACAATACACATATCAACGGACTAGGCGGGAATAGCCTCCACCCAACGACTCACATATTCAACGACAAGCAAGATATTTTCATATCCTTGACTGTTATTAAAGGGGTCCATATAGTTAATGCCCCAAACATTGAAAACATTAGAGATCTGAATAAATTTGAGGGCATTGAGTCTTTGGAACTGGGGGCTCGTCCCATCTTCTGGTAGTCAATGCATCATTTCACATAAGCTACGACATCCTTGAATAGTGAGGGCCTCCAGAGTCCGTACTGTAATACTTTTGCTGTTGTTCTACTTCCAGAATGGTGTCCTAAAGATTCGAGCTCATGACATTGCTTGAAGACACTGGTGTACTCCTCTTGAGGAATGCACGATGGCAAATGCAATCCGCACCTTCCTTGAAAAGGTATGGATCATCCCACTAGTAGAAAAGAATATCGAACAAAAAATTTTCCTTATTTACTCATGTCCAATCTTGCAGAACTTTCTCAGAAATAAGATAGTTCACAATATCAACATACCAGGGGAGCAAACCAATACTTAGAATGGATTCGTCAACATTGGTTTATGATATCAATACATTTCTCAAGTGAATATCTGATAGTTCAATTCTATATAGTTGAAATGCTACCACATTCTTGACTTTAAGTTTATCTCTTATGTCCAAATCAAACTCCTGGAGGAGAAGGATCCATCTGAGTGGGCATTATTTTGCATCCTTCTTCTGCTATAAATACTAGGTAGCATAGTAGTCAATGTTGACAACGACTTTGGAATCGAGAAGATGAGATATGAGCTTCTTAAGGGAGAATACAACTACCAGCAACTCTTTGTTTGTAACTATGTAATTCTTTTGTGCATCATGAAGTATTCTGCTAGCATAATGAATGTAATACGGTAGATTATTTCTTCTTTTTCCTAACACAAACCCAATTGCAAAATTAGAAGCACTCGTCATGATAAATGGCAGAGACCAATCCAATGGTTATCGGATGGGAGACTGAGTGACTAGTTCTTTAAATTGTGTAAAGGCTTGGAGAACCTTCTAATCAATAATGATGTTGATCTCCCTACCTAGCAGCTTTGTGAGAGGTCGGGCAATCTTGTTGAAGTCCTTGATGAATTGTTTGTAGAAATCAACATGCCCCAGAAGTGCCCTCACATTCTTGACTGTGTTCGAGGTGGCTGATGAATCCTCACTTCATCACCTTTATTCTTTCCTATTGGCCTTAAATCCCTAGCTAAATGCATGTGTATGTCATTAATTTATGAAAATAAACATTCAATATTTACAAATAATACCATATAAAGTATGTAAATAATACTGTATTTATTGCAAAAATAAAAGAAAAAAATAAAGTGTCAAGGACATTGAGTGACCCTAGCCTCAAGACACAGTCATCATGATAACTTGGTTGACAAGGAAAAATATAGGGGGAGATAGGGCAACTAATTGTATAGACAATACGACTCAAAAACCCTAAATTCATAAGCTAATAATTGAAGTTTGGGAGCTATTTTATTTTCCCATTTTTACACCACAAATAATAAAAGCTTCAACATGAACAATGTACATAAAATTACAAAGAAAAATATGAAACTAAATTCACTGAAAAATAATGTACAGTATGCTCGTTACATACAAAATAAAAAGTCACAAAGAAAACTACAGACATGTACTTCTCCATAAAATTCAAAATTGACTGGGCTCACTTTATTATTCATAAAATTTAATAATCTATTAATGAAGGTGGTTTCATTCAATTTGGAGTTAAGATGCAAAAGTTAAGTTTTGGGCCCTCATTGTGCATTATACCTATATATATTAAATATCATTATTCTTTGTATCTTTCATTCTCTTATATTTTTATAAAACTGTAAATATTATTTAAAATATAAGTACATAATGAAAATGAAATAAAACTATTAAAATCCATTAAAAATATAATATACTTCAATACATAGATTAATTATACTACATCATACATATAAAAATAGTGTACATAATTTATTAAGTATATAAATAAACTCAGAAATATGTAATAAGAATATCCAAATATGTATCTAAATACATTAAAAATATATAAATTACATGTATATAATAATAAAATGCAAAATATAAATTTAAAATATAATATATGAAATATATGTATACTAACATACATATATACATGCAAATATCAACATAAAATTTTTAATCTTGTAAAAATAAATAAAAATCAGAATTAAAAACTAAATTAAATTACAAACATTTTTTATGTTTTCATAACAAATTAATAAATTCATTTATTAATTTTAATTGAATTTACAAATGATTTCCTCCATTCTTTTTCCTAGTTGGTACACGCGGACCAACATGGACTCTCTGTTCGTTGACTAGTGGGTCAACTACCCCCTTTGTACTTCCTCCTACTGCTAGAACACCTACGTCTTGTACTTCTCCAATTTCTCATGCATGCCCCTCACCTCCATTCTTCTTGAGACCACCACTCTCTCGCAGCCCCTTCGTCCTTGACCTTCGCCCATACGAGAATCTCCACTAACCACACTGGGTCTACCTTCCATCACCTCGCCTTTTTGGCCAGAAACCACCCATATAAATACCCCCTCTGGCCTTCATTTAGTTTTACTCCCTTATTCCTGGTTTGTAACCCATGGGAGGCTACCTGGGTTGAGCTAAAGGTGACAACTCCGTCTTCCCTCTCTCTTTGACATGGATAAAGCAGCAGATCTGCCAGATCCAAGTTCACCATACACCCCCTCCTACAAACTTCACATGCTTCGAGCCCTAGTGAGCATTGAGTTGCTAAGTTAGACCTTTTTATTTGCATTTCCTTCCAATAGCTTAGGTTTAGGTTTAACTTCTGCATTTAACACATCTTTAATTTAATTTTGAAAATCAAATTTCCGGATCACTATCTTCCGACACCCAAATCCATTGTCTCTTCACGTCATTCTGGCCCCCTTCTGCCTCCATTCTCTTTCCCCCACGCTTCTCCTCAAAAGCCCCGTGCTTCCACCAAGATTCTTTCATGGAATCGAGTCACCGAACTCCATCTCCTTTGCCTTTGATGGAGCCCCATCACCTCATTGCTACAGTGATCTATCCGCTTCAATAGAGGGTCGAGAAGATAGCCCTTGACACCCTTAACATTTTGGTGCAAATTCGCGGTCACATACACACATGGAGCATCCATCTAATGTAAAATAGAAGCTCCAACTGCTCAAGCTCTAGGGCTCCCTTGACGATTCTCGGACACTTTAGAGACACCTACAAGACGAGCGATGTCCCAAGGAAGTTGAGGATCGATTCAGAGAAGGAGGAGGTCAGAAGTGGACTGGAGCAGAATCGAACTCGTTGGTAGTGAGTTCTTCAGAGTTCGTCCAGCCATCCTCCCTACAGTCGGATAAGGCTTGAAGCCCAGATCTAATATGTGCCCTTAATTTAAAGTGAAGTGCATTCCTTCCAAAACTGCAGGATCAACCATGTGGACGCATCTCAGCCTTCCGAGGGTTCATGTTTAAAGGGGTAATTTAATAATTAACCCCTCACTTTTTTTAGATTTAATATTTAGTCATGTAAATATTTAGTTACATTGAAGAAATTGTGTAAAAAATTTGTATGGCCCCCCACACTTGTTGAATATTGCACGTTGGTACACTGATGAATCTCCATTTCATCACCTTTATTCTATCATTTTGGCCTTAAAAACCCTAGCTAATGCATATAAATAGCATTATTTTGTACAAAACTAACATTCATGATTTATTCCATTTATTGTATATAAAATATAGTTTTTAATACCAAAATTATAGAATAAAGAAAAGAAAAGGTATAAAATGCCAAAATTATTTTATGACCCTAAACCCTGAGAATAAGACGTCTTGATGACTGGATCGATAACGAATAAAGTAGGGGGAGATAAGGGCCAAAAATCCAATAAAATCCTCATTATGTATTCATCAATAAGTCCTTTTTGGGACCTTTTTTATTTTCTATTATTTATACCTCATATAAAGAAACTTTGTACATGAAAGTTGTAGATAAAAATATAAATAAAAATTCAAAATTAATTTTACACAAAAATAATATACAATGTACTTTTATACTCTGAATAAAAAGCCAAAACCCAAACTTCCCATACCAATATCTTCTCCATATGAACTCCCAAAATCACCTTTAATTGTATGTAACTTTTAATAAGCTATTTAATGAAGGTGGTTTCATTTAAGTTGGAGTTATGGTGTGAAAGTTAGGTTTTGGACCTCAATTGTATAGCTTACTTGAATAAAATATTCATTTTATTTATTCTTTATTTTTTTTATAATTTTATATTTTTCAATTTTGTAAATATTATATATAATATATGTACATATTTAGAATAGAATAAAACCATAAAGAAAACACAAAAATAAAATAATATACAAAAATACATAGATGAAGTTATTATACTTATACCCATAAATTTAATACACCTATTTATTTAAGTGTACATAATACATCGGAAAAATAGAACAAATATATATTTATGTATATATAAATAAGTTATAAATATAGAAATTAAGAAAATAGATTAACAAAATAAAAAATACAAATAAAATAAAATATACAAAACATAGATAAATATACCTATAAATAAAACCTAAAAAGTAACTTGTAGTAAATTAACTCCTAAAAAATAAAATCATATTAAAATATTACAAAAAAATAATAAACTTTTTTTTATAACTTAAAAATATTTAATTCATTTATGATTTATTAATTAATTTACAGTTTTTTGGGTTGCCTTTTTCTGGTTGGTCCACGTGGACCAATAAGGGGGGTCGAGAGTAGACCCCAGTCAACTCTTCTCCCTAGGCATCCAGATTGTCAGACCTAGTGTTTGACCCATCTTCATCAATTTTTCCCTAAGGATTCCTTCATCCTTTTGGGTTGGGTTCTTCTTCAACTTTTTGCCTCAATCATCAACCTATCACGCAAGATCATTGCATCAAGCTCTCCATCACTGCATCGAACGTTGCCCCTCGATCTTGACATCCTATTCGCCATCTATACAAACTGAGACCTCCGCCTTCATTTTATTTTCGAATCCCTTTTGGCCACCTTCTCTCCCTCCTTTTACACCCCAAGACTCGAGCTCCATGACAGGGAGCTCGTCGAGCATTTAGCTGGATCGAGGAGCAGATTAGAGGCGACTCCCACCATCTCCGATAGAGCACCGTCGTGAGGTCTTCATCTCTTGGCTCTGGCCAAATGAGGTGTATTTTTTTCCTAGATAGATTTTAGGTTCTAGTTTAATTTCCCGTCATTTGATTTAGTTTGTATTACATGTATTAGTTTATATTAACTCCTTTGTTGTTTGCTTGAGCTTAACTCCGACGAACCCCTCTACTATGACACCGATTGTTTTTAACCCGCAAATCACATCCATCTCCTTCTCCATCGCTTCTGCTACACCCCTGACCATTCCATTAACCATGCCTCCTCCTAAGATCATGACACTCTACTTCCTCCCTTCGCTGGAGTAGTGTTGAAGAGGATTTCAGGAGGGTCTAAAATATCCTCACTAATAAAAGTGAAGATAGATGTCATTGAGGAGACCGCTCACTAAACCTCGTTCAGACAATAATTAACCAATAATATATGTAAAGCAATACAAAGCAAAATATGTGGAGCTGAAATAAATTATAACTCTACAAATGAATTGTATAGCTGCAAGTTTGTGCAGAGTGTCGAACACAAGGAGCAAACAAGATAGATCAAGCAATAAACGCACAAAATTTGTGTTCCTCTTATCTTTGTATTTCTGTGTGGGTTTTTGATTTTGTATTTTTTTTATTTTAATTTTTATATTTTCATATTTCTAATTTTATAAATTATATATTTTTTTTAATTCTTGATTTTTATTTTCTTTTTCTTTATAAATAAATAATATAAAAAATTATATGTTTATATAAAATATAAGGTAAAATGGTTTTAAAAGTAACTAAAAAAAGATAAAAAGTGAGAAATAAATTGTTTTGGGGTTTTAACTATTTTTTATTATTTATTATTTCTATTTAATTTTGCTAATTTTTATATTTTTTTAAAGTCAAAAATATCCCAAATCAAGGATTAATTAAATGGGAATTTGAAGGTAAAAATAACAAATAAAGTCCAAAATTATTCAAAATAATTTTAATTCACAGAAAATGATAAAAAGAAAATTCAATGGCAAAAAAAAATATTCTTAGCATTTTTGGGAAATTTTATATATTTATTA
Organism: Ottelia alismoides; assembly: GCA_037367405.1. Lineage (NCBI taxonomy): Eukaryota > Viridiplantae > Streptophyta > Magnoliopsida > Alismatales > Hydrocharitaceae > Ottelia > Ottelia alismoides. Next base: position 877,839 of record JAZKJV010010763.1, on the reverse strand, counting down.
CCAGATTTTGGATATTTTTAATTTTTTATCCTTTCCTTTTTTTATTTTTAGGGATTTTGTCTTTTGTAGTTAGAAAATAAATAGATAAACAAAATATATTTTTTTTTAATTTTTTACAAAAAGGTTGTATATTTTTTTGGTATTTTTTAAGTCAAATAGGGACTTTTTGTGCTCTTTAAGAATTTTATTAAATATTCAAATGCCCAAAATAAAAGTCCAAAAGTATGATGCGAATCTTAATGCTAGATGGCACTTAACCCTATTTTTTAGAAATTTTGGAGAACGGATGATATATTTAATAAATAGAAATAACACACAAAAATTAATGAATTCGTAGGGGCATAAATGCAATTTAATTATAAGCACGAGGATGTCTTTTACAAAATATCAAAAATAATATAATTGTAGAGGAAAGTTATAATAATAAAATATAATACAAAAAGTTGTTGTGGCCTTAATGCAAAATGTCACCGCACGTGGGACTGCACGTGGGGTGATGTGGCCAGGACTAAAGTATAAATATAGTAAAGGTAGGGGGTCCAATAAAATTTTACTAAAAAGTTTTAATCTATGAAATTAAGTTACATGACTAAATGATAAATAAACCAAAAATAGGGGTATAGGGTGTAAATTACCCTAATGCACCAGATCCAAAGATCGTGGGCACTTTACTTGCCATGCGTCACGTGCAGAAGGCGCGAAACCGGTTTGCGCAGCAATGGCTAAGATTAGATCTCTAGAGAGGATCGGTCGGTGAGGGGCTATGGAGATCTAACGATATATGCTCCATCTGGAGCCCAGCAAACGTCCAATGGCTAGCGGGATGTCTGGAAGAATGACCGAAGAACTCATCCAAGACGATCTTTGATCTGAACATGCATACAACTGTGATGACCTGGGGGCCTTCCAATTCTTCTCATTCATGATGTAGATCCGCACCTCCCAGGTGCCTCAATGGTGGCTGGAGACCATGGTATGGTCTCAAAAGATCAAGGTTGCTTTGGCGGAACTAGGGATGTTTCTTTGACACAATCGACCCGCAGAAGTGTCCTTCCATACATGTAGTAAAGGTAAAAATAATGGAGGGGCATAAGGGAAGGTTATAGTCTTTTATTGGTGGATGTCGGATATGAGAGGGTGGCAGAGCAAGGAGGTCCAACGAGAAGGTAGTGGATGGACCTTGACTCCTCGAACCAGAGCGAATCGAGCGTGGTTTGGTGATGTCGATGGTTGAGAAATGCAAGGTAAAGAAAATGAGATGAACGATGAGGTCGAGAATAATGGGTTGCACAGTGGAATAGAGTGGCCGAAGCTTTATATCTTTCATGAGGCTTTAATCCTATCCCTAAGCTAATGGCAATAATTAAAATAAGAAATGAAATGTAGAATTAAACCTAAAGCTACACCTAAACTAAAAACGCACAAAAAATCACCTCGAGTAGCGCTAGGCCATTAGATTGACCACCAGGAGCAAATCTCCGATGACGGGGATGGGAAACCACCTTCTATGTGCTCCCTCTCGCTACGAAGGGTGGTAGAGCACTCCTGTCAAGAGGCTCTACATCGTGGCACACTTCTGAGGGATTGAAAGTAGGAAAAAGGGAACAAAAAATGAAAAATTGCAAAGGAGGAGTTTATGTACAAGCAATGGAGGGGGATAGTTTGAGGGAGGATCACATGCGAAGGAAGAAGATAGAACGCCAAAGAGGTGGTCTACGTGAATCGTAGATGTACAATGATTAAAGTCTCTGAAGGGTCTACTTCTCCTCGAGCCATGTATCATAGTGTAAAATCGAGAAGAGAGGGGAAGGAGTTGTCTAACAATCCTAGACCTGCGGTCAGAGAGTTGACCCAAGGTCAACAGATGGCCTGGCCTGATTGGGCCACATCATCCGCAAAAAGACAAATCAGAAGAAAAAATAGAAATAACTTGAAAATAAATAATAAATTAATTGCTTAATTATTAAAAAATACAAAATGTTTAATATTTTATGTAGTATTTTAGTTTGATTTTATTTATTTTTTCGAGTTTATTTTATACAAGTTGGATGTTAGGGTTTTATTTATAGGTATATCTACCTATGTTTTGTGTGTTTTAGTTTTAATTTGTCTTTTTGATTTTATTATTTTATTTACATCATTTATATATTTATAACTTATTTTGATATACAGAAATATAATTTTGTTGTATTTTCTTATCTATTATGTTCATTTAAATAAATAGGGTTATTAAATATATAGGTATAAGTATAGGTATTTCATCTATGTATTTTTATATAGTATATTATTTTTATGTTTTATTTATGGTTTTATTCTATTCTAAATATGTATACATAATATAAATAATTTACAAAATTATAAAAATATAAAATAATAAAAATAATAAAGAATATATAAAATGAATATTTTATTCAGTACAGTATACAATAGGGGTCCAAAACCTAACTTTCAAACCCTACCTCCAAATTAAATGAAACCACCTTCATTAAATAGCATATTAAAAGTTATATACCATTAGAGTATTTTGATATATTTTGAGTTCTTATTGAGGAGATATGGGTCTGTGAAGTTTGAGTTTTGGCTTTTTATTTTGAGTATAAAAAGTACATTGTATATTATTTTTGTGTAAACTAAATTTTGTATTTTTCCTCTATATTGTGATCTACAACTTTCATAACTAAGTTTATTTATTCGATGTATAAAAAGTAGAAAATAAAATAGGTCCCAAAAATGCAATAATGATGAATAAACGAATAGGGTTTTCAATGTATTAATGGCCCTTATCTCCCTCGACTTTATTCTTTGTTGACCCAGTCATCAAGATAACTAGGTCTTGGGGTTTAGGATCATAAAATACCTTTGGAATTTTATTCTTATTCTTTTCTTTTCTTTATTCTATAATTTTGGTATTAAAAAATATATTTTATATGCAATAAATGGAATAAATACTGAATGTTAATTTGCACAAAATAATGCTATTTACATGCATTAGCTAGGGTTTTTAAGGCCAAAATGATAGAATAAAGGTGACGAAATGGAGATTCATCACCCCCCTACACTTGCCTTTGCTAGTCCCTAGCAAACACTTATGCAATAAGTGCAGAAAATAAAAATAAAGGAAAGAAATCGAAAGAAAGTGAATTGATTTAAATTTTAAACTTGTCTTCACAAAATCAAAGTTTGGAGCTTAAGTTGGACCTTTGGATTTTAGGTGCAGTCGGAAACTTATTGGGTAACATATTTGGAATACAACAACCTTCCAAAATCCCAAGACTCTGTTCAAGTCTCCTAAATAGCCAGATCATAATAGATTAATTCATACACAAACCCTTGTGACTATGAATCTATCTTGGACAGTGTGTGAGATATGTAGCTCTCCTCGGTCGAAGATGTATGCTAGTCTTCTTCAACATGGTGACCCTAATTCCCCAATCCAACAACTCATTCCTCAAGAAGATGGGTATTCCTTTCTAAGTTCAAGTACAACCAGGTCAATAAGAGGAGGTGGAGAGAAGAATGGACGGTAGCCAGTGTAGCTGTCGATTCTAAGATGCTTGACCAATATAGCCAGGTCATTCAGCTGCAGGCTCACATACATATGACTTTAAAGCTCAAGTTTGCTTATTGACTATACAAATATGTACACTCTGGCATGCATTTTATTTTCAATCAGGCCTATCCACTTTTTTGGAGTTTTTGAATTTTCCATCCTTTTTGAAATACTATATACACCAACATTTACATAAGGATTTTTTCTTCTTGAGCTAGTACAGTATCCCTCTTTTAAAGCATTATTTCAACCTCAAAAACATCTGTCTTTAGACCTCGTTGCGATTGGATTAGATTGGGGTACAATGTCCACAAAAGTGTGACTTCAAATGTTTCGATTGGCTTGTGTCTCATGTCGGCAAATCTAGCCCTCTACCACTTCAACTGAGGTGAGCAATGTGAAAGTGTATGTGTACAAGCTAGGTCATTATCAACAAGAGTATTGTGTGTGATCCGAACTACTCTACTCAGGCAGTCAAGACGACAGTTAACCAAGTTTCGTGATCTCAAGAATTAAGGCAACTAGACCTGAAGTACCTCAATTCTAGTTCCTATAAGGTTCCTGTGATTAAGTATATTTGAGGTCCAACCAAGCTCCAATCTTTGGATTTTATTTAGACTTGTTCAATTATCATCAAACTCAATCCGAAAAATGAAAATGTTATGCACAATGCAAAAAATATTTTGTGATGAATTTTCTAATTATTGAACTTTTTATGTGTTTTTTAAATGGTTTTACAAATTTTGATGCATTTTTCAAAAAGATATAGCAAATGTTTTTGGAATTTTTTATTTTGCAAAATTTTAGGGATTTTTTAAAACAAAAGTTTTTGGCATAGACCAGGTACAAATATTTACACGAGGATGCATCTTATATTTACTAGAGTTGGGTTTTTAAGAATTTATAGGGTTTATACAAGTTTAATAATGGATTTTTATTATGTACCCAATCCTGAAAATAATTTTAAAATAAGTTTACAAAAAGTTTTAAAAACTTTAGAAATCTAATTTGATAAATAAATTGTACAAACATTTTACAAAATCTGAAAATCATTTTAGAAAGTTTTTTCAAACAATATGTATAGATTTTTCAAATTATTTTTGCTATCATTTTTCAAAATCATTTGCTTATAGATTTTCAAAAGATTTTATTTCACACAAAGAAAAGAAATTTTTACAAACAAAAATATTTTTTCAAAGGTTAAAAACATTTAACAAAACATTTTAAATATAGTTTTTCAAAAGATTTTCCAAAAATATTTATCAAATATTTTGAAAAAAATTATTTTTATCCTAATTTATTAATCAGTCAATACACATAATTGGGTATATGTGTGTATTAACTTTTATTAATTAGCCACATTGTTTAAAATATAAAAGTACGTGTTATGGATAAGGTATATACAAAGTATATACGACCCCCTGTACTTATCTTGAGATATGTTCTCATGGATCAGAGAAAAAAAGAGAAGACATAACTCATGCTGAGTATAGAAAAGCTTAAAGAATAATAAATAAGGAATGAATGAAAGAAGGAAGAAATGAAAGAATGAGAAGTTGATTGTCCCTCCTATACTTAGGATCGACTAGTACTAAGTATAGCAGACTGTACAAAAGGCAGGGAGGGTCGAGGGTAGGAATGAACAGATCACACTCAAATAGTCTCCCCATATACTTAGGGTAAGATATCCCTAAGTATAGAAAAGAAAAGGAGATAATGGAAGGAACCAAAGAATGAAAAACTTGGGGTGCACACCCCCTATACTTAGGACAAAGTACATCCTGAGTATAATAATGAAGAAGGGGGGCACCTTTAGGAAGAAAAAGAAAAATGAAAACAAAAAGAAGAAAAGAAGAAAAGTCACTCAACTCATCCACCTCCCCTATATTAGGATAGAGTATGTCCAAATCAATGCGAAACACACAGAATGAGGTGGATGAGTAAAATAGGAGATGGAGGGAAAGAAAATGAAAGCGGATATACAAAGAGGTGGATGTACAGAGATCAAGAAGGTCAAAAGCGGACCTTATTGTGTGATCGCTGAGAAATAGACCTGGCAATGTGTAGTTCGATATCAGGTCATCAATATAAACCAATCAGGATCGACGTCATGAAGATCCTCAAGAATCTCAAAGCAAAAAGGCATGATCTAGTTATTGGAAGTAGTGTGGTAGTGTTCGTCCTGGGGGTCTCTTCTATGTCATCATCGAAAGGCCCGAATTCATTTTTGAAAGCAATTAGATCAAATTCGGCCTCTACATTCTCCCCTAAGTCTACCCTCCGCTCTAGGGTTTCTACAGTATAAATCCCATGGATGTCATGAATGCATCCCCACTTATCGGAAGATGGAACTCCAAGGTCAATGCTTTCCGAGTCTTCCTCACCAAAGAGGAATCCTAAGGTATAGGCATCATCCATCAAAAAGCAAACCTCTCTGATATCATCATTAAGGTCATAGTCCTCGAGATCGGCTAACATAGGCTCACTCTCGTGGGATGCCGGTCTCTGGTCAATAGTGGGTGCAACGATCAACACATCGCTCCCGACATCATAACAGAAGCGAATCTCTCCAGATCCATAATCAATAAAGGCTCTCGCAGAGGTGAGGAAAGGTCGTCCCAGGATGATTGGAGGATGCTCCACATGGGTGGAGGTCTCCCTTGGCAATACGACCAAATTGACAGTAAAGCTCAAGCCCTGAATCTGAATGACAACGTTCTCTAGAATACCCCTTGGCCTCCATATTTATCCATCAGCAAATCGAACGATCATCCTGGAATTCTTTATAGGCCCTATGTAAAGAGATTATACCGGTGAGAAGGGTATTATATTGATTGAAGCACTGCCATCAAGGAGAGTGTGATCACAAGAATGGTTAGAGATGGTGCAACTCACAAGAGGTGTGATAGTGTTCCCTTTCCTAGTGTGTGGATGGTGAGCGATGGCGTAGGCAGTAGCCATGGTCAAAACATGTCGCTCAGATCTTCTCCTTCGCTTTCTCTTCTTATGTTTAGGAGCAGATAATTAAGTCATGGTCTGGCAAAGTGGGGCTTCAATTATTTCTTGAATAGCTACTACCACTTCAGATTCAGTCAACATTTTTTTAAATTTTGGATCTCCTCAATACAAGGGAGGAGATTGGAGTCATCATCTACACAAGGATGAGTAAATGTAGTATGTACATTGTCATCCTTGAGGTCAAGGGTTAGAACTGTTATGTGTGTATGAGAGAGAAGATAGGATCTAAAAAGTGGGCCCTCTCTTCATAAAATAACTCAACTAAATGTCTCTCCGAAAATCATTTTGTATTTTTAAAATTTTCTCATTTTTTGTATTTTGGGTGATTACAAACTCTAATAGGAATCCTCAAATGAATAAATATCATCAAATGGTGAAGCGACATTGTGATTCTTATTTATACTATTGAGGTTATCAATCCTCTACTTTATATGCTCCATCATTCGGTTAAGTGCTCAAGGGTGGACTCCATAAGATGTGACTCCAACAGATCAATCTTGGGTGGGCGAGATGTAGGGAAATGGAGTGGTGGTGGTGGGAAAAAGTATGAGGCCTGAATTTGTAGCTGAGGCAGATATGTACAAAAAGGAAAGTCAGGAGCAAAGTCCTCATGATAAAATGGGGGTGGATCGGATGGAGGGTATGACGGATCCACAAAGTCCGCATAAAAAGCACTCTAGTCGGCCATCTTTGAAACAAAAGAAAATGATCGGGAGAGCACGAGGATCAAGTCAAGATATGACAAAAAAAGACGCAAATGCACAGAGAAGATCGAGTATGAATAAACACAAACAAGTATACACAAAACAAGACCATCAATTCACCTACTCAACACAATGAGGACCTCAAAAGTTTGATCTTTTTATATTTTAAAATTTTAGAGTCAAGTGGGCAATACAATGTTATACAACACTTAGGTTGGCCTGGGATTGGGTCATTAGTCCTTAGTATGTACGTTGGAAAAAAAATGTGAATACAATGAGGGGGTCACTCTACCCAAGACAAGGATATTTATTTTTGAATTTTAGTGTGGAGTAAACTTAGTAGTCCCAATTCTATTTGTTATCACTTTTTTGTATTTTTAATAGAAATGCACAATCCTAATGAGGAGTCAATTCCTTTTAGATCCTAAGTGACAAAATTAGAGGGAGAGAGTCGTAATGCAAGCGAAATTGATGAAGAATGCTAAGTAGAAATGCTCACCTTGCCTTTAGCTCTCTTCATGCAAGGATTCTAAGAAGAATTGAAACATACCTAGAGGAATTGAAACATACCTATATGCAAATGCAATACAATGAAATCACCCTAAAATAGTACTTGTTATTAGCATGAAGCGCCAGATGCTAACTACTCAAAAATGAGTCCAAGGTCCAATCTTCGATGCCACTCGGTGCTCGCCTTAACGGGTCCTGCAAGGGCTGTATGCAACCTCTCTTACACGCGGACTCAAGTCTAAATAGATAACAATTACGATTTGACTAAATCTAAAATCGACACTATAGGTACATGCAAATAAATTAGGGCATTGGACCTTAATCTATCGACCAAGAAATTTCTAAACTAGGGCTTAATAACACAAAACAAATAAAAATAAAAGCGAAAAACAAAAAAAAAACAAAAATGATGAAAACACGACAAAACTACGAGGCCCCCATGCAAACAATCGCTCGGGCACTGGACCTCATGAAGTGTAGAGTCTTGGAGAGTCCTGAATTATTACAATAAAATGTTTCTCTCTCACCTTAAATTAAAACTAAAATAAAGAAAATAAATGAAGGTCCACTTGTCTTCAAAAACCCTCTAAGCACTCTTTGTTGCACTCTCTTGTCGGCTAGTGTAAAATAACTGACTCCGCTTCACATGGATGCACAGGTGCTCCTAGGAGAGCCTCCCTCAATCTGCGTTCCTCACAACAAAGTCAAATAAAGAGGGCAGTTAGACAGCTCACAAAATAATATCAAATAAAATGGAAAAGAAATAAAGTGAAAAATAAAGACAAGAAGGCACAAACAAAGAAAACCAATTTATTTGGCGTTGCTCCCTGGCAACGACACCATTTTTTGAAAAAGATTTCACGAGGATCTAAAATATCCTCACTAATAAAAACAAAGATAGAATGTCACTGAGGTGACCACTCACTAAACCTCATTCAGACAACAATTAATCGACAATATATGTAAAGCAATAAAAAGCAAAAATGTAGAGTTAAAATTTATTATAACTCTATAAATGATGTGTATAGGTGCAAGTATGTGTAGAGTGTCGAACAAAGGGAGCAAACAAGATAGCAGGTAATAAATGCACACAATTTGTATTCCTCTTGTCTTTCTATTTTTGTGTGGGTTTTTATTTTCTATTTTTCTATTTTTATTTAATTTTATGTTTTTTATTTTTTTAATTTTATATATTTTGCGTTTTATATATTTTATGATTTATTTTTATTTTTCTTTTTAAATATATAGTATAAGTATACATATGACTATATTTACAATATAAGATAATATAATTATAAATACAATCAAAAATAAACAAAACGTGCAAAATAAATTTTTTGGGTTTCAAATAATTTTTTACTATTTTATAATTTTTTAGTTTATTAATTTTCAAATATTTAAAAGTCAAAATATCCCAAATAAGGGATTATTTAAATGGGCAAAATTAATTTGAAGGTAAAAATAACAAATAAAGTCCAAAATTGTTCGAATCAATTTTAATACACACAAAATGATATACAGAAAATTCAGAGGTAAAAATAAATATTTTGGGATTTTTAGCAATTTGATATCTTTTAACTGTATTTTGGAGGTTTTTAATTTTTTCTCTTTTTCTTTTCTATTTTTAGGGATTTTGGGTTCTAGAGTTAGAAAATAAATAGATAAATAAAAAATATATATTTATTGAACTTTTCAAAAAGTTTTTTATAATTTTTGGTATATTCTAATTCAAATAGGGACTTTTTGTGCTTTTTTTGATTTTTTATAAAATACTAAAAATGCCTAAAATCAAAATACAAAAATATGAAGTGAATCTAGATGCTAGCAAGCACTTAACCCTATTTTTTGTGAATTTTTGGAGCGTGAATGATATATATAGTAAATAAATAACACACAAAAATTAATGCACTAACATGGGCATAAATGCAATTTTAAATAAATGCAAGGATGTTTTTTGCAATATATACAGAATAATATAACTGTAGAGGAAAGTTTTAATATTAACATGAAATACACAAATTTACAAGGGTTTGAATGCAAATTTTCACCTCACGTGGGACTGCACGTGAGGTAACGTGGTCTGGAAGAAGTCTAAATATAGTAAAGGCAAGGCGTCCTTTACAATTTTACCAAAAAGTTTTAAACTATGAAATTAAGTTACATGACTAAATGATAAATAAACTAAAAATGAGGGTATAGGGTGTAAATTTTACCCTAATACGCCAGATCTGAGGTCACGAGTGCTTCACTTGCCACGCGTTGCGCGTAGAAGACACGATACCAATTCATGTAGCAACGGCTTGGATCAGATCTCTAGCAAGGATTGGACGGTGAGGGGCTCTGAAGATCTAATGGTATCTACTTGATTTGGAGCCCAACAGATGATCCAACGACTAGCGGGATGGTTGGAAGAATTACCGAAGAACTCATCCAAGACGAGCTTCGATCTTACCATGCGTGCAACTTCGATAACCTAGGGGGCTTCTGATGGGTGCTTCTCGTTCCTGATGTAGATCTGCACCCCTCAGGTGCCTCAATGGTGGTCGGAGACAATGGTATGGTCTCAGGAAGTCAAGGTTGCTTTGGCGGACCTCGGGACGTTTCTTTACCATTATCGACCCATCGAAGGGTCCTTCTATATTTGTAGCAAAGGCAAAAAGAATGGCGGGGCACAAGGGAAGGTTCTAGTCATTTAATTGAAGTTGTCGAAGATGAGAGGCTGGCAGAGCAAAGAGGTCCGATGAGGAGGTGGTGGATGGACCTTGACTCCTCGATCCAGAGCGAATCGAGGGTGGTTGGGTGTTGTCGAAGGTGGAGAAATGCAAGGGAAAGAAAATGAGATGAATGACGAGATCAGGAACAGAGGGTTGCAAAGTGGACCAGAGTGGTTGGAGCTCTATAGCTCTGGTGAGGCCTTAATCCTATCCCTAAGCTAATGGCAATAATAAAAATAAGAAATGGAATGCAAAATTCAACCTAAAGTTACACCTAACCTAAAAACACAGAAAGAATCACCTCGAGCGGCACTGGGCCATGAGATCCATCGTCGAGAGCAAAGCTCCGACGATGTGGCTGGGAAACCGCCTTTTCCGCGCTCTCTCTTGGTGTGAAGGATGTTAGAGCACTCCTGTCACGGGGATCTCCGCTGTGGCACACCTTCGAGGGATTGAAGTGGGAGAAAGTGAACCAAAAATAACAAATGGTGGAGGAGAAGTTTATGTACAGGTAATGGAGGGGGAGAGTTCAAGGGAGGATAATGGGCGAAGGAAGAAGATACGACACCAAAGAGGTGGTCAACGTGAATCGTGGATGTGCAGTGATCAATGTCACGCCCCGAGGATCCGGGTACTTGACAAACCAATCCACTCACATACATTCCACATTCGAACATTTGACATTCACTAAAGAAGGAGAAAATAACAACATGCATTAGAATTTAGATACTTTTCTTCTCATTCAACCTGCTCACATTCACATTCCATTCATTTCACTTTCATTATCCATCCATGTTCACAAAATACACATGTATGCATATTTAAAAGATGTGTCCCAACATACATATTACATGCCATTCTCTCAACAAAAATGCTACAAGTAAAAAAGGATAGTAAAACTACCAATAACTATACCATAAAAAGTGTCGTGAAGCTGCACAAAAAGGTGACTCCAAGCTTCTCACTGCTGAGGACCTGCGGATTCACACGTAGGTACGTTATGAGCAAAGTTTCATGTTGATGTAATTTACCAACTAGGGTTAAGTCTTAAAAATAATCGCAGGTCGTTGTGACCCCAATCAGCCAATCAGACTCAACAAAAAAAAATAAGATCATAAAATGCACATTTTTGTAGTTTTTACTTTTACAATTTTTTTATATTTTCAAAATAGGAAAACAAGACAAAGCAATAAAGGGCAAACAAATTTCAATAATTTTTATTAAGAGTAAAAAATTCTCAAAAATAGGAAACAAAAATATTTTCTTGTTTTTCAAATATTCAAATGTTTTTGGTTATTTTAGGGGATTTTTTAATTTTAATTTGATTTTATAAAGAAAATATCAAATAAAATTAAATTAATTCATAAAAATTACCATTAATATTACATGTTAGCAGGAGCTAACTATAATTTTTATGGAATTTTCGGAATTAATTCGGTATTTATTGGATCAACCACAATGCATACATCACACTATGACCTAGATGCAATTATTCAAAAGTTGTAGGTTAAATAATAACACAATTAAAAGCTAAGTGGCCTTATATGCAAATTAGCCAGACAAACACGCACTACATGTGGCATAGGCTCAGAGGGGAATAAATGCATATACTAAAAAGTTCATATTCAAAATGCAACATCCATGAAGTATAGGGAATATCATGCAAATAAACCACTGAGCTTGTGGAACTACACGTGAGTTCAGATCCACAAGAATAAAATGCAAATATTAAAAGTTCAAGGTCCAAACCGTAAAATATCTTAACTATAAATTTATTTAATGGACTAGATAATAAAGAGCAAAATGCAGGCTAAATAATGCAATATACCCCTATGCACGTGAGGTATGCGTGATGGCTCTGACGGCTCTGATCATTGCCTGCGAAAGGATTTAACGGTCTGAGGAATGTCAGGGACATGTGGTAGATCTGACCTGTCAGATCTGATCCAATGGGCTGAAAGGCTGCAGCAACGGTCGGCTCAGATCAGAACTGGGGCTCTGCTCCTCATCTAACGGTGATGGAAGATGGTGGACGAACTGGTGAGTGACGAACTTTGATCAAGGATTGGTGCGCATCCTTTGGGCTGATCAAGCCTCCAAATGGTCGAGCACCTCCGAAGGGGTGCTCCACGTCAAATGCTGGAGGTGGATCGGCTTAGGAACGGTTGGATGGTCGGGACATCGGAGCTTCACCTGGAGTTGCTCCACCGAGCAAATGGAGGTCCGGCAGGGGCTCCCTACGCGCTGGGGTACCTGCAATACAAAGCTGGGACTCGGGGCTGTGCTCCGGTACGGGTTATTGTTTAGGGAAACACAAAGAAGTGTAGGTGAGGGGGTGGTTGATCTCCGACGTATATGGAGGATGGAGACCGAGCTCAATCTTCCTAAGATGAGCCCGATTTGAGATGGATAGGTTGCGGGGGAGGATTTGCCGTTCATCGAGGTTTCGATCAGTACGGATGGGTGCGTGGGTAGGGCTCTAGACCCGATGGCTAGAGCTAAAGAGCGTGCAGCGGTGCAAAGTGGAATGATTAAATCAAACATGGAAATGAAGGGGATATGATGGGTACCTGAAGGTCTGGGAGGGCTCTTGTGCTCCAGGCAATGATGGTTGTCTAGGTGATGACCTCAACCGTGCGGTGGAATGCCGGGAGGCTAGACGTGACGGCGCTCGTCAGCAACATAGCTGAGCTGCGTGATTACACGACCAAACTCCGATCCAAAGATGGCCTCCGGTAGCTGTCACTCAACCAAAGCTGTATAGGGGTGGAAGAAGGGGCGAGGCACGAGCTGAGATGTTGTGGAGGTGGAAGAGGATACTATATAAGGTTCCCAGGGTGGAGGAAGAATCGAGAGCAAGTACGCAACCCTAGGAACATCCACGCCATCCTAGGGATCTGCGGGGGTCGTGGATCCTAGGAGAAGGCTCGGGCGAAGATTCAGGTTGAGAGGAGGCATGATCCGACCGGGAGAAAAAGGAGAAAATGCTCTGACGAACGGAGTCGGGTCAGGTCAAGCATGGAAGAGGGCGTTTACCCGCTGTCAACATCTGGCCCTGGCCAATAAAAAAAGGAATTTACAAATTATTTATAAAATCAATAAAAATAGTAAATGAATTTATAATAAAAAGTGTAAAAAATAAAAAAATTTATTATTTTTCGAACTTTTATTCTGTAATTTTTAATTGTTTTTATGAAAAAGAAATTATTGTATATATAATACATGGTGTTATATATAGGTATAATGTACATATGTATTTTGCATAAAAATTTTTATTTTCTTATTTTTACATAAATTCCCCAATTTTGTATTTTATTTATTTTCAACATGTTTTTAGGGGTACAAAAAATTTTTTATTATATTTTTATGATCTATTTACATGTATAAAATAAATAGGGAGTGGGATATATATACATGTATTTTGTACAAGTGAGAAAGGTTACTTTTATTTTTTTTCTTATATTTATTTTATTTTTTTCATTTTTAGAAATATATACAAAGAGGTAATAATAATATTTAAATTTATTATATCAAAATAATGATTATTTGCATATCTAGGTTAATATGTACAATATAGAGTAGGTCCTATCTCTCTCTACTTTTTTTATTTGGCGATCAGGTCAAGGCTTGACCTTCTCTTAGGGTTTAGGTCACTCTGTATTAATTCTAAGTACCTCCTTTCTTTTTCTTTCCCTTTATTCTTTTATTTTTGCACAAATACATGATAATTATACAATGATAACACATGTATGATGAATGCTAACTTATTGTATTTACACACATTTACTTGATGCTTTGCCAAGATATATAGCCAAAATAAAAGAATAAAGAGTGACAATCCGAGATTCATCACCCCCTATATATATTTTACCTTTGCTAGTCCCTTAGCAAACACTTATTTGAAAAAGAGATGAAAAAGAAAAGAAAAGAAAAAGAAGGAGAATCAAGGTTGCTTATTAAACTTGTTTTCATTAAATTGAAGTATGGAGCTCTGTCAGACCTTTGGATTATTAATTTATCGGATCCTTATTGAGATCTAGGTTTAAGACTTAACAACATCTAACTTCCACCATTCTATGGTCAAGACTCCTCAATAATCCAGATCAGAACAAGTCTACATACACAAACTCTAATGATTGTGAAACTTTCCTTGTACGGTGTAAGTGTTATGTCGCTCCCCACCTCAGAAATGACAAGGCAACAACCTCCCTCAATAAGGTAACTCTAATGTCATAGTCCAGCAGCTCTTTCCTCAAGGTGCAGGGTATTCCCTTCTAAGTTCAAGTTCAACTGGCTCAAGAAGAGGGGGAAAGAAGAGAATGGACCGTGGCCAGTGTAGCCATGTATCCCTGGGAGCCTAACCAGAGTAGCTAAGTCTCCCGCTGCAAGCTTCATGAGATGAGAAGGTGTAACACAAGCTTTGCTTTATTTGGTATATACAACATGACAAGCATTTTATTTTCTATCAGGTCCGAAAATTTTTTGGAGTTTTTCTTTCTTTTGCACACATTTTTTATGTGCATATGTTCAACATATCTACATGGTGCAACATATATACATAAGGACTTTTTCTTCCTGAGCCAGTAGACTATCCCTCTTATGAAGCATTATTGCAACCTACAGCTCCTGTCTTTAGACCTCAACACCGCTAGAACAAGTTGAGACGCACTTCCCTCCCTAAAGGAAGACGAGAGGTTCCACCTAGAAGTACTACTCTCGTATGCTACCCCAAGCCAAGGAAAACTGCCTCCTCATCCGTGTGGAGCTGAGTGTAAAGTGATTGTCCAAGTAAAACCATTGTCTGTGAGAGCCATGTGTGTGTTGTTAAATGTTCTACTTAGGTCATCATGATGACATGTGAACATAATCTAGTGGACTCAGAGAATTAAGTCACTAATGGACCTAAAAAGACTTAACCCCAAATCCTATAAGGTTCCTCTGAGAATTAGGTGGATTAAGGTCTTAACCAAGCTCCTTTTTCCAATTTAATTCCAGGCTAGTTTAAATGTCAGCTATGATTCAGAAGAATATAGAAATATATACAAAAATCTTTGAATACAAAGTTTTTGAAAATGTGCAAAATTTTTGAAAATGTTTGAGTGCATGCATGAATGCAGAAGTTTTGCAATCTATTTACAAGCATTTACACAGGGATTTTTGCAAACTTTTATTTTTCAAATATTTTACAAAGATTTTGTACTATATACATAGATTTGATACAAAAGTATTTACAAACTTTTTACAAGCAAAACATTTTTACAAACATTTGTACAAAATTGGTTTTTATAAATAGTTATGTATGTGCAAGAAAGAATTTTATGTACAAGAGAAATTTTGAAAATTTTTGTGATTTTTAATAAGTGATTTTTTTGGCCTTTTTATCTAACACACTCACAGAAAGTACGAGTTATGGCTAAAGTATATATGTAATATATATGACACTCCCTATACTTAGCTAGAACGATGTCCTCAAAGTAATCAAAGAGCAATGAAGAAGATATAACTCATTCTTAGTATCGGGAAGTGAAAAGAAGGGCTATATTACAATGACGAATAAAAGCATAGCATGAATAGCGCTCGGTGATTTCCCCCCTATACTTAAGATCAAGTAATCCTAAGTATAGAAGACTGCACTTAAAGGGAAAATCGTATGAAAGAATGTATAGGGTCTACCTCTCCTATACTTAGGGTAAAATATCCCTAAGTATAGGTAGCAAAACAGAGGTAAAAAGAATCAAAAGAATAATAAAAAATACGACATCCCCCTATACTTAGGGTAAAGTACACCCTATGTATAGCATAATCACAAGATGCAGATGGGGTGTTAGACTACAGAATGAGATGATATGGACATTTGGATCTATACAAGGTGGAAGACAGTGATAATCAGGCACGAGATGCAACTGATGTGAGTCAAAGACCACAACTCATGCAGAGTTAATCAGGGTTCAACGGATCATGATCTAAATACGGCTTGAGGTGCTGACCGTTGACGTGAAAGGTGGACTCAGATGACATCTTAGATATGTCTATACAACCATTGTCATGCACCTTTTAGACCATGTATGGTCCTTTCCACTTACTCCGCAACTTCCTTCGGAATAATCTAAGCCTAACATCAAACAACCATACTCTCTGATATGGCTCAAACTGCTTATGGCTGATATGAGAATCATGCCATATCTTTACTCTCTCCTTGTAATGTAGGCTGTTTGTAAAGGTTGTGTCTCTTAGCTCCTCCAGGGCTGCCAATTCTGCCTTCCTTTGATCACCTATACTCTCTGAATCCAATAATATATTAGTAACAACCCATAGTGACTTATGCTTAATCTCAACAGGTAAATGTCATGCCCATAAGACCGAGTCCAAAAGATCAAAAGCAGTGACCAATCCTTTCGGTATGGGGGGACTACCTTCTACAGTATCATCTTGATCTCCCTGTTCAATACTTCAGCAAGATCATTGGTCTTAGGATGATAAGGAGTGGCAACTCGATAATCTATGCTGAACTCATTAGCAAGGGTCATTACCTTGTCGTTGATAAAATGAGACCACCCCCGTTAGATATCAATACTCTAGGTACCCCAAACTGTGAAATGATATTCTTCTTCAAAAATTTGCAAACAGTCTTAGCATCTGCGGTTCGGGGAGGTATGGACTCAACCCAACGACTAACATAATCAACAACCAACAGAATGTACTCAAATCCTTGACTCTTAGGGAATGGACCCATGAAATCAATGCCCCATACGTCAAAAACCTCACAGAAGTGAATGGGTTGCATCAACATCATATCACGTTGTCCACAAGTGCCCATCCTCTAACAGCCAGTACATCTCTTCACAAATTCATTTGAATCCTTGAAGAGGGTAGGCCACCATAGGCCGGATTGGAGCACTTTCTGTGCTATTTTCCTCCTAGAATAATCTCCTCCTGTCTCAAGCTTGTGGCAGTATGTGAGGACGTTGTGGCTCTCCTCCTGAGGAATGCACCGATGCCAAACACTATCCCCTCCTTCATGATAAAGGATGGGATCCTCCAAATGGTAAGACTTGACCTTCACAAGGAAGGTCTCAAGTCACAGTTTGGGCCATTCTTGTGGGACTTTCTTGGCGACAAGATAGTCCACAATGTCAGTGTACCATGGGAGAGAGGCGATAGCAAGGATCGCCTCATCTGGGAAGGTCTCTGTAATGGGATCAGTCTGTTCATATTCCTCAAGATTTTCTAAACGAGAGAGATGATCCGCCACCACATTCTTGACTCCAGGTTTATCCTTAATCTCGATATCAAACTCCTGGAGTAGATGGATTCATCTAATCAATCGAGCTTTGGCATCCTTCTTTGCCATGAGATACCTGATGGAGGTGTGATATGTATAGGTTGTCACTTTAGATCCAAGAATATATGATGGGAATTTGTCCAAGGCAAAAACTACAGCTAGCATCTCTTTCTCCGTGACTGTATAGTTCTGCTGAGCGGCATCCAATGTACAAGTAGCGTAGTGAATGACAAATGCTACTCCATCCCTCCTCTATTCTAGCATAGCCCCCACAGCAAAATCGGAGGCGTCCATCATGATCTCGAATGGGAGACCAATCAGGTTGCTGAAGTAAATGAGCCTCAACAACTAATCTCTTGAGAGTCTCAAATGACGCAAGTCACTTATCTTCTACAATGAACTCGGTGTCTTTCATCAGCAAATCAGTCAATGGTCGGGCAATCCAGCTAAAGTCGTGAATAAAACGTCAGTAGAAACCGACATGCCCCACAAAAGATCGTAACTGCCACAAGTTGGACACTGGATTGAGTTTCCTGATGATATCCACCTTGGTCGGATCAACCTCCATGCCCCTATTGGCGATGATATGACCAAGCATCGTCCCCTTAGTCACCATGAAGTGACTCTTCTCCCAAGACAAGACAAGATGAATTTCTATGCAGTGCTTAAGAACACGATCTACGCAGTCAGGAAAAGCGTCGAACCTGTCGCTGTAGACCAACAAGTCATCCATGAAGACCTCTAAACAGTCACCCACCATGTCCGAGAAAATGGACAACATGTACCTTTAGAATGTCGCCGGGGCGTTACATAGACCAAAGGGCATCCACCGGAAAGCATAAGTCCCAAGCGGATAGGTGAATGTCGTCTTATCCTGGTCTTCGAGTGCTATGGCCACATGATTGTAACCTGAGTATCCGTCAAGAAAACAATAGTGACTCTTCCCAGCTAACCTCTCTATAATCTGATCAATATAATACAACGGGAAATAATCCTTCTTGGTGGCTAGATTCAATCGTTTATAGTCCACACAGACCCTCCAAGAAGTAGGTACCCGGGTAGCTATCTCGTCTCCAGACTCACTCACAACTGTAGTGATGCCCGTCTTCTTGGGAACAACATGCAATGGACTAACCCATTTGGAGTCAGAGATGGTTTAGATAAAATTGACGCTCCACCATTTGGATATATCTTTCATGACTACCTCTCGAAGATTCAGGTTCCGCCGTCTCTAGAACTCACACGACGGCTTCACATCCTCCTTGAGATAGATATGGTGGGATCATAGGACCGGACTTATCTTTTGGAGATCAGATACACTCCATCCTATTGCCTTGTGGTTCCTTTCAAGAACCTCCATTAAATGAGATTCTTGCTCTCCAGTCAAATTTGTTGAGATAATGACTGGGTACATCTCATGATCACCCGCAAGGAACCTATACATCAGAGAGTGCGGCAAAGGTTTCAGTTCAGGACAACTGGGAGCTGGCAAATCTGGCCCTTGAAAGGTCTGAGTGAATGCAACCAGATCTGAATGAGAGAACTCTCGCTAATCATGCAAAACTGGCGAAGACCGCCCTGTTGGTGTATCTGTATTCGGTGCTAGCACAGTCTCCACCCAAGCTGCAGGATCTGTGGAAATCAAACAAGGTAATAAATCATCAAATTATGCCTAGTTTATGTCTGAATCTGAGGGATCTGAATCATAATCACAAGAAGCAAAATCTGCTTCGCTGTCTTGAATGTGGTCGTCAGCCTCAACAATGTCCTTGGCAAAGAGTGTGCTCTCCGAACTCTCCTCTGCTAGAAACTGTGAATCTGTAGCACCTGAAGATAAGAGAAGGGCTCGTGAAACGGGATCTGACCAAGCGGCTTCATCATCAATGATCACAAAGTCGTACTCCTGGTGTACATCTCGCTCTGCCTCTGTTGTCTGCTCTGCATCGTTGAACTTCTCTGAGCAACCTGAGTCTCGCACTCTGGTCTCATCGATCATCTCTTTTTGTATACTCTCGCCCTCGACGCAAAAGTATACCTTCCCACTATCATGGTCGGACACTGCCTTGGCTGTGACCAAGAATGAATGTCCTAGAATGATGAGGGTATCTGTCACAGACTCAAGGATCTCCATGTCCAACACAACAAAGTCCACGGGGAATTTCAGGCCTTGAATTGTGATGACCACATCCTTCAACAACCTCTTCGGCCTCTTTACAGATCGATCAATAAACTGATGGATTGTCATGCTTTCTCTAAGAGGGCCAAACTCGAATCGGTCGAGTAATGTTGTCGGAAGGAGGTTGATGGAAGAGTCGCTGTCTAATAAGGTACGGTCGAATCTTTTCTCATGAATGTGGCATTTGACATAGGGAGCTCTTGCATCTAGCCTCTTGGTTGGTAGACGATTCTAAATAGCGAAGCAGGTGGCACGGGTTAGCACATGGATTTCTGATTGATGGATCCTCTTCTTCTTGCAAATAGTGATCTTCTATATTAAGTTCTTATAGAAGAGAGGGATGAGCTCAAGTGACTCCTGTAGAGTCAGCTGGATATGGAATATATGAATCATCTATTGGCTGAACTCTAACTGCTAATCTTTTTTTGGATTTTCCTTTTTATTCCTCTTCGCCAAGCGGAGTGCTTGAGAGAAGGGAATGGTTGGGCCCTCCTCAGATAGAGGACTAGAAAGAGGTTGCTTCTGAGAAGGCATAGAATCTATACAAGTATCATCAATCATCACATATGGACTCAAAGATGAAGAAACCTTTCCGTTATTAATTTTTTGTTCTTTTTCAAATAGTCTCAAGATACAAAAATTAGAGGCTACACAACTGGTAGAGAAGTGGTGGCATCAGTACCACCCACGGCATCGGGCTTTGCGGCGTCAGCACCGCACTCTGGCTCAGCATCATGAGAAGTGGTGGCATCAGTACCACCCTCTTCATCTGGAGAAGCGACGGCCTCAGTACCGTCGGTTGGATCAATATCCCTAGTGGCTTTAGCACCACCGTCGTCAACATCGTCATTAGCAGCATCAGCACCACTATCCTCCTCATCTGGCACTCCTAAATCTTCATGGTGTCGTCGCTCAGATGAGGCACCACCGACAGGCATCCTACCGGTCCTATGTGTAACAAAGTCAGCATCAAATATATATGAAGTAATGCCACCCAATAAAGTACTAGGAGTGATGGTCTCTATGAATTGTACCTGCTCAAATTTTCTTTTGAGATTATTCGGGTTGGGCTCAATCTGAGCAGGTATAACGGCCTTGCCCTTAATGATCTCCCTCATCTCTGCGCGAAACTCGCCCATCTCCCGCCTAAAGGATGCCTACTGGTCTGAAAGTAGGGGGGGTAGATCATCAAGGGTTGGGTTCTCATAGGCTGGCCCATGAGAATCGGACGGGTTGCCTCGCTGGAAATGAGGCTTCTACTGCCTCCACTGTTGTCCCGACTGGTGGGGATGAGGACCTGACTGAAAGTGTTGTTGCTATGGCTGGTGGGAGAACTGGGGAAGATGTTGCTATCCGAACTGCCAACCATGAACTGGAGACTGCTGCAAGGATGAGGTACCTCCGGTCGACCACCAAACTCCGAGATGATCTCAACAGATCCCGAGCTGCTGTTGGTCACACCAAATCTTGTTGACTTCAATCAACGGCTCATGCTCATAGGGGGATGGAGGGAGAACTGCCAGTGGCTAATCCTGTTGATAAACCACCATTTGAGTATCTTGAGATGGTAGTGGGTGAGAGTACTGGTGATGCAGCTACCAGAACGGCTCCACCGAGATGTGGTGGACTTGGCGAACCGGGGCGGAGTACTGGGATGAGCTGTTGTTGCAAGGATAAACTCGTGACCTGAGATGGGGTTGAGAAGCCAACTGTGCCTCTTGGAGACACGTGATCTGGATCTTCAGGTCACTCAAGGTCTGTGCCCACTGATCAATCTGAGTCATGCCCTGGAAATGTTCTTCTCAATGATCTTGATGCGATCCAACTTTTCGCTGATAATGCCCACGTCAGTGGCCGACGACTCTGTCTGTGTTGTAGTTGCTGAAGAAGTGGATGGACCCGCATCAACTCGTGCTATCCTCTGATAGGACTGATAAAACTTGGATTTCGGGAGTGGATAAAGTGTCAGTGTAGAGACTCGCTCGGAACCAAAACACAAGTTTTATCAAAATGGCACCGTTATTAGGGAAGCATTGTTTTTACAGCGGTTTTTGAACTGAAATTTCTTCTATTATTCTTGATTTTACACATTTTCTTTCGATTTTCGATTTACAGTTTTTTCTTCGGTTTTACGATTTTTCGTGTTTCTTTTAAAGTTTTATTTACGGTTTTTTGTGTGCTTTTGTTTCTTAACTAATTCTTGCAGGGCATGTAGGTTCAGCCGGCTTTCTCGAAAGCCGCAAAACAGTTGAAAGTGCAGAGATCAAGATTCTCGGTTGTAGAGGGCAAGAATAGTTAGGACTTGAGTTATTTCTTTTCTTTTATTCTTATAAAAAAGGGGGCACTTGCCCGTGTTTTTGTTTTCTTAGAAAGGGGCCCAATGAGGGCATCCTGACTTGTACCTCCTCTCCCAATTTCTTTCCCGGAGTTTGATTTACCGAGTGCCGTGCATTCGGAGGATCAGGGCATCCACCATGGTTTTTCTCGCATCGTCGGTTTTCCACAGCTTTTCTCGAGGCTAGCTGCTTGAGTAGGAGTTTTTGTTTTTAGTCTCTTTGATTGTGCTTTCGTAGCTAGTCTTAGGACTCGTAATCTAGGTGCATGATTTTAAGAATTTTATAAAAATAATAAATAAAGACACTCGTTAGATGTTTATCTAAAAAAAACACAAAAAACATAAAACCCCAAAAATAAAATTGGGACTACTAATGCATCTGATCTAAAATAAACGTAAGGTTCAATTGATTTAGGAGAGTAATCCCCGCACATTTCTTCTCAGAGTGCGCGAGTGAGAGACTTCCCATAAGGATAGAACCAAAAACCCGTATTTCTCGTGAAATACTACTTAGTCTATACACCTAATCACTGCTTTTCAGTGGGTACTCTCGGGTAGCCAGAAATGGTCCAGGTTTACTTAGTAGAGTGGGGGGTTTAGAGGACACTGCGTAAGGCTCCGTCCTCAAGTAACACGGGTAGCTGGAAACAGTCTGTACTTACCTCCATACTGGCTGAGAGCAAGTAGTTCTCTGTAAAGATTCGGGATAGTGTTTGGGGAATCTTCGGGCACCTATCAACTTGCATTAACCGGGATTATACTTCTATGCTAATACAATCCTAAAATCGATAAGAGAAAAGACCAAACTCTTACGGTCATCACCGGGTTGTGTTGGTGAAAACATGGTTTGCTTTGTGTTTTCTTGTGGGGCGTGAGTTACCGCGGCTTTACGTGTTTCCACCTTTCTTGAATCATAAATCGTGCTCTCCCAATCATTCTCTTGACATCGAAGATGACGACTCGACCGCTTTTCTGCTCAGACTCTGTGAGCTCTTGATTGTCCACCGTCTATTGTACATCTTCACAAGCTCGGGATGACCCTCTTCCCGAGTTGGTCCCAACTGATCTCGAGGAGAGTCAGACCCAGACTCTCTCGCCTCCCAGCCAGTCTATTGGGGCAGACCCTTGCCTCAATACATCATCAATATCTCCAACTATTTTTTTGCTAAGTTCTTATGAGAAGTTTTCTTTCCCAACAGATCTGACAAACATTGCTCGTGGCAAAGGACCACCAGAGGAGAGGCCAGCTAAGGATCACCACACCGAAGGAAGACCGGATCCAACTGCAGATATCACGATAGGAATTCTCGATACTTTATAACATTTGAACTTACAGATTCGAGAAAAGTTTAGAACTCAGACTGAGTTGCGGGCTGAGATAGTTGCGCTGCGAGGAGGTGTCGGGAACCCTTTACTGCCTACAATGGTTCCCGCTACTTTACGAGATGAGTATGACCCTGGTGCAAGAATGCTACATCACTGGATTTGGCTACCGTCGAATTAAGCGTCATACGAGTTGAGGCCATCCTTCATCTCATTGCTTCCCAAGTTCTACAAGAATGCTACAGAGGAGGCGTTTACCTTTCTGTAGTAGTTCGAGATGATTTGCGGTATGGATAGCTATCCAGGAGTCACGCAGGAGGTTGTTCGCCTCAAAGCCTTTCCCTTCGCCTTAGCAGATAAGGGACTTTACTGGTTGAGCCGTCTAGGAAGGGAAGTTTCTACATGGGATGATTTAAAGTCCACATTCCTGCATAAGTATTTTCCTCTAGGGAGGATGAACATGATGAGGAGTCAGATCTCCAACTTCACACAGCTACCTAATGAGTCTTTCCATGAGGCATGGGACATTTTCAAAGATCTTACGGAGAGATGCCCCCATCATGAGATACCAATCAAGGTGCTCGTACAAAACTATTTCGGATGACTCTATCCGGACATTCAGGGGCTAGTGAGTGCCGCATGTGGTGACAATTATTTGAAGAAGGATGCCGAGACAGTCTGGTCCTTCTTCAAAGGGATGGCTGAAAATTTGAGAGTCGTTGACTCTACTCGAGCATTCCAGAAGGCCCCTCAGCCACCAAATCACCGAGAGCATCATAAGGTGGCAAATATTTCAGAGTCTAAATCCAATACTAACATGGGCTTCATTAGCGAAAAATTAACGTTGGTGGATGTAATTCAGAAACAAGTTCAGAACTTACAGCCACTGCAAGAGTTGGAGAAACTCTCATCTCTGCCTCAGCAGCTGAGTGATCTCATGAAGAAGGTTTTAGAGCTTCAACTTCAGTATCAGCAGGCCCAATCTTCTTCGATTGCACAACCTGCAAGGAGGACTTTACCCGCTCCACCCACCCAACAGATTCATTTTGTTCAGAGTGAGCCCGAGACTCCGCAGATTGATTGGCATGAGGAGCAGTCTCATGCCAATCCTGGTCAGATCACCAGTGTTGTTGATATGGATGTTAAGCCTTAAGCAACTCTTGAGATTAACGGGATTTGGTATACTCCGATTCAGTAACCGAGTATACCCCATCATCAGCAGCAGCAGCAGTACAGTCACCCATAGAATGGACGTCCACACTTCCAACACCGACAGAAATTCACGCAGCAATAGTCTCACCAGCGTACTTATCAGAGACCACATTCCTATCAATATCTTGTTAACCATTCACAGTCATATCACTATCAGCAGCAGCAGTAGTCTTCCTTTACACCGCAAAGATCCTCCCAGCCTTACACCTCGCAGCAATTCACGTCAGGGCAGGAGAAAGTAGAAATCCAGGGTCACCACACCGAACCTGAGATAACTTCACAAGCTCAGTCTCTAAATCAAATCATGGATATGTTGAGTCCGCTCCAAATTGTGCACAAGACAAAGATGGAGTAGGTTAACCATCGTCTGGATGAGTTAACTGCATCGAAGACCACTCTTCCAGCCCAGCCTCAAATGAATCAAAATAACAAGAGGAGGCATCTAGATCAGGTAGACAACACTACAGGTATGATCTCTTTTTCTGAATTTTTATCTAACTTCATTCGTCTCTTGAGCGGTAGATCGTCACGAGCAACTGCTGGAATAGAGGAGAGGGCACTTGATGAGAAGTGAGAGCAAATCCATGAGCAGCCACATTCTGATGCTGAGGAGGAGAACTTTCATGAGGATAAGGACCACCATGAAGATCAGAGAGAATGGAGCGATGCTGAAACTATTGACATGGACACCGGCAAGTCAAACGATGATATCACGCCAGACCATGTTGATACTCCTGATAAAAATGTTTCTTCCCCTGTTTTAGAGAGTTTTGTACATAATTATGAATCTCTTGATGTACAAGCTGATTCTGAATGCAATAAAAAGTTTGATTTTCTCATTCCTGATATTCTTCCTTTTCCTGAAGCTTTGTTTCAAAAAGAAAAGAAAAATAACAAAAAGAATGTTGTGACTCCAGATACTGAAAGATTATTGAAAGATCATATCCTTTTGAATATTCCACTTCACGATGCCTTGGATCATTTTCATACACTCAAGAATCAGTTGAGGAACAAATGCACTACACGTAGGAAAAAGAGATCACGAGTTGAGAAGCATATATTGACCAAGACAACTTCGTGTGTGATTCGAAACAAGGTACCCAATAAGAAGAATGATCCTGGAGCTCATTATGTCACTTGTCAGATTGAAGACGCCACATTCCATCGTACTCTCTTAGATAGTGGTTCCTCGATCAATTTGCTTCCATCCTCTTTGCTTGATAAGCTCAAGCTAGGTCCTCTCTACAAATCATGAGCGATATTTCAGTTTGCAGACTGATCTCTGAAGAGACCTAAAGGCGTGTTGAGGAATATTATCGTGACCTTTCAGGGCTTGCAGTTTCCAGTGGACTTTACTGTCCTAGACATGACATGCCCTACACAGTTACACCTTGCTCCAATCATTCTCGGGAGGCCCTTTTTGCAGACAGCAAGAGCACTCTTTGATTATGATGCTGGAAAGTATCATTCCGCATAGACAATGGAGAGATACACATTGAGATGGAGAGAGGATGTAGCAGTCCCAAGTCAGTATTATCATTTACTTCAGTGGACACCATTCTTGTAGACGATTGCCAGCACATTGATGAGACACAATTTCCTGATCTTGAGAGCATTTATTTTGATACCCAGGATATCCTACATGAGGACAGTGTAGATCACATGGTACCTAGTTCTTCATATGATTGTTCATATACAAAGATAGATTTCATATCAGATTCAGATGAGCAGTCATTTGCAGCAGACATCTCAGTACCGCAGATGGAGAGTACACATATTACAGCACGAGAGTTAGTTGATTACATTTCCAAGATCATACAGTCTATTCAGCGTAGAGAGTCGATGGTGTGATGGTTACACATATAGACACCTTCTGTAGTCTGACTCCAGAGACGCATATTTCAGAAAAGAGAGCTAGGCCACATACAGAGTTCACTCATAGAGGAGGCTCTACTTGTTCAGCCAAGGATCGGTACACACATAAAAAGCAGAAGATTCAGTATGACCCTGGTTGAAGTGATCTATTTTGTAAAGGACTCATGATCATTCTTTCACTTTATCTCATCATGTATAAAGGCTTTTGAGCCATTCGATTTTTGGAGATCTGCAACACTTGTATATTCTTCGTAGACCACAATCGTCCCCATTTTTGCTCATCTTCTATGCTTAGGATACCAGATCCTAAGAGTAGGGGGGAACTGATTGTTCGATGATTAGCATTTTCTATTTTGTTCTGTTACTTTTGTATATCCTTTTTTTACAAATCACTGTCCCCAATTTTTGGCTACACTTTTTTCTATACTTAGGATGCCTTATCCTAAGTATGGGGGGACTGAGTGATTTCGATGATCTCGTTCTCTTTATACCTTTTGTTCCTTCATTATATCTTTTTTTACTCAGTCACCTCATTTTTTCTCTTCCGTTATACTTACGATGACCTCATCATAAGTATGGGGGGTTGACTGACTTGTATTCTTTTATTCTTTTTCACCCACTTTTACTTAGCACGAGTCATGTCCTCCTTTTTCTCTTTTGACGCTATGAAAACATAGCACAAGCTAAGTATGGGGGGGTGTATATATTGTATATATACTTTTGTCCATAACTAGTACTTTTATGTATTTTCTATATCTATAAAATCCATAAAAAGTGGGTGAGGGCTAATTTAAAATCCATCTATCTATTTATCTATTATTTATAAAATTATTGTAAATAAGTAGAATATGTCTAAAATCTGTATTTAAAAGATTTAAAATAAAATATGTATTTAGAATACTTAATTAAAATATGTATTTAAAATATGTATAATACTTATTTAAAATTCTATTTATTAAAAATCTGTGTAAAAATCATTTAATCCTAGTAAAATTCTCTGTATATAAAATCTGTAAAATACATTAGATATTTAATTTGAATAAAATATATCTGGTAAAATTCTTGTACAAATACTTGTTAATAAAAATTAGAAAATCCATAAAAAATACTAAGTCCTAAAATTCATAAAAATTACAAAAGCCTTAAAATCCATAAAAATGAGTAAAATTTAGAAAATATACTTCACAAAAACATGGCTGCATTTGCATTCGGATTTTGTAGAAAAAGTTTGATTTTTGGAACTAAGGATTGAGTCTAGTCTAAAGGATGGAGCTTGATCATGGTCTTTAACTTTCGTTGTAAGGAGCCTAGTTAGGATCTAGAATTTAGACTCTTCAGGTCTTGTGACTTAAAATCTTTGGGTTCCATAAGATCATATTTGGGAAAACAACTCATATGTGCTTAAGTAGACCACTTGGTGTCATCCGTACAACTCTGCACCAGTGAACCAATCTTGGACACATGCACTCTACACTTAGCTTGACTTGCATGGAGTTGCGAAGGGTAGTACATCTTGGTAGTGTGTTTCAATCTTTGTCTTTGCGGCATTGATGTCTAAAGACGAGAGAGATTGGGGTTGCGATAGTCGCTTCGGATGAGGGAAGGATCTGCTGATACAATTTTTTCTAAGACCTCAAAAAAGGGATGGAACAAAAGATGCTAATATCCGTTGAGGCACAAAGAGATGAGTGCAGTGCAAGCAAATTACAAAGCCAAATAAAAGAAGAAGCCACCCAATACAAATACGACCACAATGATCCAAGCTTCCACCAACAATGCCTGCACATCTTAGTGGAGACCTAGCTACATCGGTTGAGCTTCACAAGGAGATGCGTATACACTGGTCGCACTCCACTTCTTTTCTCATTCTTCTACTTTCTCTCTATATTTGATTGTGGGCATAGCACGAACTGACCTCAGAAGGGAATACCTCCCTCCCTGAGGAAAGAGTAGCTGGATAAGGAATCAATGGAAGTGTATAGCCGAGATGGGTGGTTTCTTCTCTTCTTTAAGTAGGAAGAGCTAAATCAATTCACACACTATACAAATTGACGTCAAGGTTGATAGAGTTTGCGATATGAATAAGTCTAAACTAGCTTATGAGGTGATCTTAAATAAGGATTTGTGGAACTAGAGAATTTTTGTGGATAAAATCATAATCCTAGTTAAGGCTCTGACAAAATACTTGCTTCAGGCCCGATCGAGCTCTGTCCTTCGTCTGTTCTCATTAATTAGTTTAGGAAAACAAATTCATTCTAACTTTCTTTCTTTTTCACTTACTTTTCAAATAAGTGTTTGCTAAGGGACTAGCAAAGTTTAAGTATAGGGAGTTGATGAATCCATGATTCATTAACTTTTCTGTCGCATTTTGTCTTAAAATCCTTAACAAATACATGTAAATATTCATTAATTTCCACATTTTATAAAAATCTCATTCATAAATAAAAATACACTTTAAGCATAAAAAACATGTAAATAAATAAAGAATAAAAAAATAAAGAAAAGAAAAGAAGGCAGATTGTAGATATGTATATATGTACAATATGACTTAGATAATATAAATATAGCTGAAAGATATATTTATGCAACCTAACCCCCGAGATCAAGTGAGTATGGATTGGTCGATAAAACAACAAGTAGGCGGAGATAAGAAAAGAAAACTATAAAAAATAATTAAATAAAACTCCACACATTATTCACTATTTATCAAATAAATACCAAATATTCATTTATTTTTAATTAATTCATATGAATATATTTTTCATCAAACTCTTTTCCTAATTATTTCTAAAAATGTTTATAAAATTATAAAAATAAGTTAAAAATATTATCCTATATATGCCAAGAAATCCTACTTTTAAATTATTAAAATCTCAACTTTCGAACATCAAAATTCATCATATGAACTCCAATTTCACTCTTCTCACATTTAAAGTTCATAAAATAATATTCTCTAATTAATAGAGGTGGTTTCATTCAATTCGGTGTCTGTTTGCAAAGAGTCAGTTTTGGGACCTAATGACAACGAGGTTTCTGGGCTATTTATTTTATTTAGAACATATTCCTTATAATTTTATTGATTTTATAATTTCTAATTATTTTCATGATCTTGTAATTTAACTTTGATTTTTTTTAGAATTTTTGGACCATATTTATTATTTTAATTAAAGGAAAAACTCTAATATATATATGAAATTGAACTATCTAACTTATACATGTATTTATTAATATATTGAAAATAATTTATTAAACACAAAAAAATTAACAAAGACTTTATTTATTATTCTAATAATTAAGACAATAAAAAATTAATATTTAATTATCTATTTATTGAATTAAAAATTCAATACCTATTTATTAAGTATTATCTATACCTATTTATTAATATAATATTTATATTTTGAATAATATTTATTATTTACAAAATGTAATTATACCATAATTTAGAGAATTTAATTATTTACATTTTTCATTTTTATACCTATTTAAAATAATGTTATTTACTATTAATTATATAATTTATATTCATTTAACACTCTGGCCATCCAGGTGCTGACACGTGTCAGCACCTGGTTCTTCTTCCTCAAGAAGCCGGTGGTAAGTCTGCTCTGCCCGGCCGTTTCCACCATTTTTCCCGCACACTCCATAACATCTTCACTCAATCCAAACCCTCCCTGACTTCCTCCTAACAACCCTCTTACTCGCCAGCCATTTGATCTTCCTTGGAGCTCAAGCAAATCCTCTATAAATGGCTATGAAGTTGGAGAGAACCAACTAACTCTCCCCTAACTGATTCTTCTCCAGAACCATCAGCCGACCCTCCTCCTTGCAAGCTTCATTCCAGCTGCTTCCGGTGGTGACAACACCAAGGCACCGCCTCGTTTGGAAGAGGAACATCGGAGGAGACGTTCCAAGGTCGTCGTCGTCCTTGCATTGCCGCTTCGAGCTACGTGGAGCTCCAGGAAGCCGTCCCGTCGAGCAAAGACCAGGAGGTCGTATACCTTCTACTCCCCAGGTATTTCATTCATCTTTCAACCTTTTATTTCTCGAGATATGTGCAATATTAGCGTAGATAATGGCGCCATTACTGAGTTAGATCATCCATCTTAGACACCCTAATGAATTTGAACTTCAATTTCAATCGAATCAACCCCAAAAGGTCACCTTCTTCCTTTCCATTTTGCCATTCATCAAACACCATGTTGTCAACTATGCTGGAAACGTCATATTGATCTTGTGATTTTTAACAAATTGGCTGATTCTTGAACGAATTGAGCATATACACTTGTAATTTGCAGATCAATCTTTCATCTGGAGCGAATCCAAGGACATGGAACTCTTAAGCACAATGAATTAGCCCTTCGAAGAAGATGCAAATCCATTATCAATTTCCAAGAGCGATTTTACCGGCCACCTTCTTCAGCCTTCTTCCGTCTTTGTCAGCCACCTCCGACCAATCCCTACCGCGGGCGAGCGCGAGGGGTGGAGGACCCCTCTGGCCCCGCCGGAGTCCCAAGTCAGCCGTCAGCCGCCGACAATAATTCGGAGAAGGAAGTCCCTACGTCAGCTGCTCAACATAAATCAAGAACTCAAGAACACTTCAAGTGTACAGCCTTGCGACACATGGAAGGTTTCGACGGTCCAAATCGCGCTTCAAATTCAAATCCTGACCGTCAGATGTGAAGGGGTGTGAAAATTGCAACATACGCCCCAGCGAGTTCCAAAAGTCTAAACGCGCCTCTAGAGTTTCCAGTAATTGCAATTAGGTCCCTGCATAGGGACCTAATTGTAATATATCATATTTCTTTTGTGTTTTAGTCCCTCCAGTGGCAGTTTTATAATAGAAACAAAATACGTTTCTTGCAGTTAGGCCCTTGGCTTGTTAGGGCCATTTGAACCCCGTATTTTTCACATTTTTCCGTGAAATTTTTAGAGTAGCTCGACAACTACCCAAGCTATTTTCGAGTATTTTTCTCGAATTTTCCATCGCTTTCTGTTGCATTTTGATTTTGTCTTCTTGAGTTTGTTTTAAAATGAATTTGTTTCAATTTATTTCCATGTAAAATTGAGAATAAAAGAGAATTTTTGTACTCGGATTTCGGGAGCGAATTAAAGTGTCGCTGTAGAGAAGCGCTCAAAACCGAAACTCGAATTTGATCAAACAAAAATTAAGGTAAAATAGGAGATGAAATCCTATTCTACCATTCACTACAAATTTTAATTAGGTGAGTGTGCCTGGGTCGAACTCAAGGAAGCAAAATGTTTAAACACGATTTTCGAGATAAAGAATAAATTCCAATAAAAATTCTCTTTTATTCTCGATTTACAACGAAAGAAATTGAAACAAATTCGGTTTAAAACAAACTCAAGAAGACAAAATCAAAACTGCAACAGAAAGCGATGGAATATTTGGGAAAAATAATCGAAAAATAGCTAGACGAGTTGTCGAGCTATACTAAAAAATTCATGGAAAAATGTCAAAATTACAGGGTTCAAATGGACTTTACAAGCTAAGGGCCTAACTGTATGAAATGTATTTTGTTTCTGTTAAAAAGAAGCCCGTGAAGGGACTAAAACACAAAAGAAATATGATTTATTACAATTAGGTCCCTACGTTGGGACCTAATTATAATTACTGGAAACTCTGGAGGAGCGCTTAGACTTTTGGAACTCGGTAGTGTTTATGTTGCAATTTTCGTACCCCTTCAGATATGAAGGTCAGTATTAGAATTTGTAGCACGATCTGGACCGTCAAAACCTTCCACGTGTTGCAAGGTTGCACACTTGAAGTGTTCTTGAGTTCTTGATTTCTGTTGAGCAGCTGACGCAGGGACTTCCTTCTTCAAATTATTGCCGACGGGAGACGGCTGACTTGGGCCTCTGGCAGGGCTAGAGGGGTGGCTCCTCCACCCCTCGTGCTTGCCCGCGGTAGGGATTGGTCGAAGGTGGCTGACAAAGACGGAAGAAGGATGAAGAAGGTGGCCGATTCAATCGCTCCTGGAAATTGATAATGGATTTGCATCTTCTTCGAAGGGCTCATTCATTGTGCTTGAGAGTTCCATGGGCCTTGGATTCACTCCAGATGAAAGATAGATCTGTAAATTACAAGTGTATATGCTTGATTCGTTCAGGAATCGGCCAATTTGTTAAAATTCGCAAGATCAATATGACCTTTCCAGCATAGTTGACAACATGGTGTTTGATGATAGGCGAAATGGAAAGGAAGAAGGTGACCTTTTGGGGTTGATTCGATTGAATTTGAAGTTTGAATTCGTTAGGGCATCTAAGATGGATGATCTAACTCGCTAATGATGCCATTATCTACGCTAATATTGCACACATCTCCAGAAATAAAAGGTTGAAAGATGAATGAAATACCTGGGGAGTAGAAGGTATACGACCTCCTAGTCTTCACTCGACAGGGCGGCTTCCCGGAGCTCCACGCAGCTCGAAGCGGTGATGCAAGGACGACGGCAACCTTGGAACGTCTCCTCCGATGTTCCTCTTCACCACGAGGCAGTGCCTTGGTGTTGTCACCACCAGAAGCAACTGGAATGAAGCTGGGAAGGAGGAGGGTTGACTGATGGTTCTGGAGAAGAATCAGTTAGGGGAGAGTTAGTTGGTTCTCGCCAACTTCATAGCCATTTATAGAGGATTTGCTTGAGCTCTAAGGAAGATCAAATGGCTGGAGAGTAAAAGGGTTGTTAGGAGGAAGTCATGGAGGGTTTGGATTGAATGAATATGTTATGGAGTGCACGGGAAAAAATGATGAAAACTGTTGGGCACAGCAGACTTACCACTGGCTTCTTGAGGAAGAAGAGCCAGGTGTTGACACGTGTCAGCACCTGGTTGGCAAGAGTGTTGAATAGAGTATAAGTGATATAATAAATAGTAAATAACACTAATTTTAAATAGGTATAAAAACAAAAATGTAAATAATTAAATTCTCTAAATTATGGTATAATTAAGTTTCTTAAATAATAAATATTACTAGAAATATAAATATTATATTAATAAATATGTATAGATAATATTTAATAAATAGGCATTGGAATTTTAATTCAATAAGTAGATAATTAAATATTAATTTTATATTTTCCTAATTATTAGAATAATAAATAAAGTCTTTGTGAATTTTTATGGGTTTTAATAAATTAATTTAAATATATTAATAAATATAGGTATAAGTTAGATAGTTCAATTTCATCTATAAATTAGAGTTTTTGATTTAATTAAAATAATAAATAATCCCCAAAAAATCTGAAATAAATCAAGGTTAAATTATAAGATCATGAAAATAATTAGGAATTATAAAATTAATAAAATTATAAATAATGTGTTCTAAATAAAACAAATAGCCCAGAATCCCCGTTGTCATTATGTCCCAAAACCGACTTTTTGCAAACGGAATCCGAATTCAATGAAACTACCTCTATTAATTAGAGAATATTATTTTATGAACTTTAAAACGTGAGTAGAGTGAAATTGAAGTTCGTATGAGGAAGTTTTGCTGTTCGGAAGTTGA
The DNA here is from genome assembly GCA_037367405.1 of Ottelia alismoides. NCBI lineage: Eukaryota > Viridiplantae > Streptophyta > Magnoliopsida > Alismatales > Hydrocharitaceae > Ottelia > Ottelia alismoides. The sequence goes on along the minus strand of JAZKJV010010763.1, from coordinate 843,615 downwards.
AATTTTGATAATTTAAAAGTAGGATTTCTTGGCATATATATAGCATAATAATTTTAACTTATTTTTATATTTTTATATACATTTTTAGAAATAATTAAGAAAAGAGTTTGATGAAAACATTTTTTATGAATGAGATTTTTATAAAATGTGGAAATTAATGAATATTTACATGTATTTGTTAAGGGTTTTAAGATAAAATGTGTAAGAAAAGTTAATGAATCGTGGATTCATCAAGGACACGACATGGGGTTAGGGCTTCCCCTTAGTGTAGAGCCGGGTCTGGAATATAACTATATAATTCTCGGCCATCTCCTCATATATGGCCTAGACCTAATCTTCGTCCTTGGAAAAGTAGGAGCCCCCACAAGAAGCATTCACTAGCCCTTGCAGCTCCGGTGTCAGCCCACAAAAGAAGCTTTGTACTAGGTTGGGCTTGGATATGTCGTGATGTGGACACCGATCGATGAGCTCACGAAACGATCCCATGCCTCATGGAACTTCTCGTTCAGGATCATGGAGAAATTGTTGATCAGAGCTCGTGCTGCGTTCGTCCAACCGAGTGGATAGTATTTGTTCAAGTACTCAATCCGGAGCTGCTCCCACAAAGTAACGTATCTCCCCAAATGCTTCATCCCGTAGGCTGCACTGTCAACCAGGGAGAATGGAAAAGCCATCATCTTGATGGTGTCCTTGTCCACGTATCTATCATGGACAATGCTGTTGATCATCTCAAACTCCCGCAGGTGTAGATGCGGCTCCTCGGTGGCAAGCCCATCGAACTTGGGCAAGAGCTAAATGGTCTGAGGGGGAGCTTGAAGTCTCCCAGAATCACCAGAAGCTGGATCCAACAGTGTGTAAGGGTTGCACCAGGGGTGTTCAACTCCCTCATCGACCTGGTAGGTCTGGCTGGCTTCTGCAGCTCATTTGACTGTCCTCCATATCCTCCTCCAATCTAGGGAATCTCTCCACCGTCTGCTCAGTGCAACCCTCCTCTGTCAGCTTGTATTTGTGCCATCTCTCTACACACCTCTGCCATGAAGGCTCCCTGGTCTCTAATTTGCCTATGCATTGTCCCTAGGGAGGCTAGAAGTGTATTATTGATGGAACCCTGATCTAAAACATACGTCAAACCCTAGGGTTGTCCATCGGTGCTCTCCTCACTGCTATCCATCTCGCAGGTCTCTACAAAGGAAAAAGACATGAACTCAAGTGTCGTCATATGAATAGATAGTTGTGTTGGTCTCTGCTCAGCCACCTCGGGACTAGAAGAAGGGTGGTCAAGGGGGAATAGGGTAGAATCGAACTCGGGTTCAGAGAGCGGATCTAGGCTCTCCCGAACATGCCTATATGAATGGGGTGGAGTGCTCAAAAGCGGTGCTACAAAAGGCTGCCTAAGGGACCTCCGGCCCATCATCGTGATTTGGAAGAAGTGCAAATGGGATCTGGAAACAAACAATAACAACAGTCAAACCCCAATTCTCCTACGCAACGCTGAGCTGATGATTGTGAAGGTTTGGTCGTTTATCTTGTCAATTTTATTTTGGTGATAATTCAGTCTTGTAGAGTGATTAAGCGAGTTATTAGGAACCCGATGCTCTCAAAAGACTGGCCCAATCCTAAAGCTAGATCTTTCCTAGCCAGTAGAAGTTGCGAACCATTTAAAGGCTACCTGATCAACTCGCTCTGTTAAGGATATTGCGGCTCGCTTTACCGGAGAACAGAGTGTTCCTCACTAAAGAACGACTAAACCCAAGACCAGTAGTCTAATGAGAGTTAAGGTGAGGCTCTAGCCTAGTGTACAGGTCACTCTATGGCACAAGTAAACGAATCAATGAGGGGATGACTCTCCCAAGATAAAATTTTAAGTGAGGTGTCTTTTAGGATAAAGTTTGTTTAGCAGTCCCAATTTTAGGGTTATCTCTTTTTATGGTATTTTTCAGTAATCAAAAAAATACTAACGAATTTTTTGTTCTTCTGATTATTTTAAGTTAAAAAATGGGGGGAGAAGTCGAAAAAGCCGATGCGCGATCAAACAGTATGATGCATGCAAAGTAGGAAATGTGTACCTGTCGCCAGCACTCTACATGCAAGGTGATCCGCGTATAAAATTAAAGACAAAAATAAAACTAATCTAAATGATGCAAGAAGAAAACGACCTTAGACGAGCAATTTCTAGTAATCGTGAAGAACAATAGTTAACTGACTAGAGAGAGGTTGAGGTCCGGTCTCTGATGTCGATCGGTGTCTGCTACAACAGATCCTGCACGCGTTGTATATGGCCTCTAGCGGCACATGACCTCTCAATCAATTAGGTTAACTTATGATTTTTATTAAGGTCCAATTACAAATATATAGGTGCAGGCAAAATATTAGGGTTGGGCCTTAATTAGTTACGTTATAATCAGAGAAATTCCTAAATCTAAGGGCAAAATTATTTAAGAATCAAAGGAAAGAAATGCGAAGAAAACAAAACTAGCAAAAAATGTAGTAAGGTCCGCCGAGCACACCTGTACTCGACGAAACAGACCCCGATAAGCCTCAAGTGTCCAGAGAAAGTCTGAGTGTCCCTGTATTATTACAACAATAATAAGGAGTATTCTAAAAAGTAAACTAAGCTACTCTAAATGATATAACTATTCGCAGCTCCTCCCCTGCTCCTCCTCAGGTACGGGTCTCTTCCAAAGCGTACTCGGGTGGTTCCTCTCGTGAAAACTAAAACAGAGAATGCATAAAAAATAGTTATAACAACTAGAGATAAAAATCAACAAAAATCTGAAAAAGAAACTACTAAGTCGTGCTCCCCGGCAACGATGCCTTTCTGTTGATGCAATCGACCGACTATGGTTAAGTCTCAAAAATAATCACACGTCGTTGTGACCCCAATCAGCCAATCAAACTCAACAAGAAAATAATAGAATCACACAAATAAATCAATCAAAGCACGAAATCCAACGTTAGCAGTCATCGTTATTTATTTAACCTATTGCGACCAGGGTCGAACACAAGGAGCATGGAAATATATGAAGTAGTTGTAAAATCAGATCATAAAATTCATATTCTTGTAGTTTTTACTTTTGCAATTTTTTTATAATATCAAAATAAGAAAACAAGACAAAGCAATAAAGGGCAAACAAGCTTCAATAATTTTTATTAAGAGTAAAAAATGCTCAAAATTAGGAAAAAATATCTTTATGTTTTTCAAATATTCAAATGTTTTTGGTGATTTTAGGGATTTTTCCAATTTTTAATTAAAATGAAAGAAGAAAAAACATGGAAAACAATGTACGACCTGGACTAAAAGGCATAATTAAAATATTGAAAGTGACCTAATATCCTGGGTGTTATTTTTTTGAAAAAGTAATTAAAAATACCTAACCACGGGAACTGATATCCAATTTTTTTGAATTTTTTAGAATTTTTAATAATTTTTATAAGTTTTTGAGTCTTTTGTAATTTTTAGTGTTTTTATAATGATTTTTAAAGAGAAAATGTACTGGAATGAAAGCACACAAAAAAAGCTCACATTAACTTTTTTATAATTTTTAAAATAATTTATATTTTTTTGGCATTTTAGAAAATAGACTAAATGATTTTTAGGGGTTTTTGATTTTTATAAAATGCCAAATAAAACTAAATTAATTCACAAAAATTACCATAAATATTACATGTTAACAGAAGCTAACAGTAATTTTTATGGAAATTTTAGAATTCTTTAGGTATTTATTTGATCAAACATAAAGCATACAACATACAGGGACCTAGATGCAATTATTCAAAAGTTACAGGCCAAATAACAACACAATTAAAAGTTAAGGGGCATGATCTATAAATTAGCCAGATAAACATGGGCACTACACGTGACATAAGCTCAGAGGAGCATAAATGCAAATACTAAAAAGTTCCCATTCAAAATGTAACATCCATGAAGTACATGGAATATTATGCAAATAAACCACTGAGCACGTGGAACTACACGTGAGTTTACATAAGCAGGACTAAAATGCAAATATTAAAAGTTCGAGGTCTAAATTGTAAAATATCTTAACTATAAATTTATTTAATGGACTAGATAATAAAGAGTAAAATGCGAGCTAAATAATGCAATATACCCTTAGGCATGTGAGGTGCGCGTGATGGCTCTGGCGGCTCTGATCATTCCCTGCGAAAGGATCTAACGGTCTAACGAATGTCAGGGACGTTTGGTAGATCTAACCTGTCAAATCTGATCCAATGGGTTGAAAGGCTGCAGCAATGGTCGGCTCAGATCATAACTGGGGCTCTGCTCCTCATCCAACGGTAATGGAAGATGGTGGACGAACTGGTGAGTGGCGAACTTTGAACAAGGATGGGTGCGCATCCTTTGGGCTGATCAAGCCTCCAAATGGTCGAGCACCTCTGGAGGGGTGCTCCACGTCATATGTCGGAGGTGGATCGTCTTAAGGATGGTCGGATGGTCGGGACATCGGAGCTTCACCTGGAGCTGCTCCTACGAGAAAATGGAGGTCCAGTAGGGGCTCCCTACATGTTGGGGTACCTGCAATGCAAAGCTGGGACTCAGGGCTATGCTTCGGTCCGAGTTATTGCTTGGGGAAACACAAAGAAGCTAAGGTGAGGCGGGTAGTTGATCTCCAGCGTATATGGAGGATGGAGATCGAGCTCAATCGTGTTCAGATGAGCCTGATTTGAGAGGGATAAGCCGCGAGGGAGGATGAGGTGTTCATCGAGGTTTCGATCAGTACGGATGGGTGCGTGGGTGGGGCGCCAGACCTGGTGGTCAGAGATAAAGAGCGTGCGGTGATGCAAAGTGGAATGATTGAATCAAACATGGAAAGGAAGGGGATATGATGGATACCTAAAGGTCTGGGAGGACTGATAGTCCCAAAATCCCAAAGACCCGGGTGAAGGTAATAAGACAAGGGTCGTTGCGACCCGGATCTCAGAGGATAGGTATATCAAGAAAAAGATCGAACCGCGAAATAAATCGAATATCAAACAAAACAAAGCAAGCGGTCCTAGCTATGAGATTAACCTGGTATAGCACCCAGGGTCGAACACAAGGAGCACGGGTTGGCCTAGGGCCTACGAAGTAGTAAAAATGAAAATAAAAGAAAAACAAAATGTTTTTAGTCGTTTTTAATAATTTTTATATTTTTTTTGGATTTTTAATAGGTGAAGAAAATAAAAGAAAGTCAAAGCAAGCACACTTGATCAATTTATTTAACACACCAAAAATCAAGCAAAAATTCAAGAAAAATTGTTTTTATGTTTTTTAGGTTTTTTAACGTTTTTGGTGAATTTCTTGGATTTTTATAAGGTGTATTTTATTTTCTAAAAATCAAACAGTAAGAAAAAGACTGGGTATTGTCCAGCCAGAACCAAAACCCTTAAATAAAATATCTAACGATCTCAACAGGTTCTGGAGGTAATTTTCCTATATTCTAGATAAAATAAGGAAAATTTGAGCACCAAAATTATTGTTTTTGGATTTTTAGATTATTTATTATAATTTTTATGAGTTTTTAGGTGTTTTTAGATTTTTAGGGTTTTTACTTAATGAAAAATAGCCAAAATTGGCTAGAAAATCAAACAACACATAAAGAACAGTAACTAATTTTTTTTTAGAATTTTTGGAGGTGTTTTTATATTTTTTTGGGATTTTTAAACCTAGACAGTAGCTAAAAAGAAGGTTTTTGAATTTTTAAAAATACTAAATAAAATCAAAAATGTCCTCAAAAATTCTCAAAAATTCTACAACATGGCAGGAGCCATGTGTAAAATTTTCATCGAATTTGGAGGTGGTTTGATATTTTATTCAAAAATCAAAAGGGGGCAATGTGCACAGGGACTTAAGTGCAAATACCCGCAACTCTGGGGGTCCAGGTGCAATTTTCCCAGCAAGTCACGCGCGTGGCGCGTGCCTGGGGCACTCAGGGACCTTCTGGTAAGAAAAATAAGTCCTTAGACCTTTTGGTAACTGGTACCAAAAAGTCCAGGGGCTCGGTCGCAATTAACCCACTAATACACGCACATGTATAAATAAAATGCTCACAGGGGTATAAAAGCAAATACCAGAAAGTTTCTTTTCATTCAATAACCCAACAGAACTACAGGATAAGAGATGCAAATAACCCAAACAAAGCACGTGGCGAAGCACGTGAGCTCACATACACAGGGGTATAAATGCAAATAAAAACAAGCACAAGGTCCACAGTGCAATTTACCCTACGTAAATAAAACTACTAAAGTATTTACAGGACTGACACGTAAAACAAAAACCTAAGAGGGGGCCTAAGTAATTTACCCCTTATTGCGCCGACGGCCAGATTCGCGCCACGTGGAGGATCCAACGGTCTCGATGAGCTGGCGCTTCTCTCTTCTACGCACGTGGGCCGATCGACGGCTCTGAGGGAGGCCACGTGGATGATCGAACGGGGCTGGGCTCAGGTGCCTCTCTCCTCAGCGCTAACGGTCCAGATCAGCTCCTCAAAGTGATCAACGGTGCCTGCTCCTCCGTGGATGGACGATCGAGATAGCAACTGGAGCGGAGGAGCTAATCGGACGGTGCTGGAGGTCCCTCGAAGAACAGGTGGCCGGCGAGGTTCGCCGGCCTCGTGCGTGCGCTGGGGGCCTCCTCAGCTGCCTCCAAGGATCGGAGAAGATAGGCGATGGCGTCCCGCAGCTGCTGGTAGCTTCAGATGACCCAGCCGAGCCCTGGAGGGGCTCCGGCGAGGTCGTCGGCTTCAAGCTCCTGGCCTTGATGTGAGGGGGGCTCAGATGCCCTCCTTTTGACCTGCAAAACGCACCAGAAGCTTCGCGGGTCGAGGGCAAAGTTCCTCGACCCGATGAAGCGGCGTGAGGGTGATCGATGCGTCGGGGCGGATGAGCTCCGGCGAGCGGAGGATGGTGGAGCTCGAATCCCAGCTCCGGGGCGAGCTGGGTTGAATGATTAGGCGAAGAACGTGCGTGAGGGAGTGGCGAATGTGAGCGTGGGTTCCGATGATCAAAACGATACTCGATGTGGCCGGAATCAGAGGAACTCGTCAGAGATGCGATTTGGGTGAAACAAGAAATTACACTAAATGGGCGAGCTAAATGGGTACCTGGGTGATGCGGAAGACTGTGGTGGAGCTTGGCTAGCTCCTGGTCGTCGCCTCGAAGGGCGTCAAGGCCTGAGGCTCGAGCTCCGGTTGAGTGGCGGAGCACGGCGGCGCGAAGCTGCCGGATCGATGGTCGGGGCACCCTCTCCTCACTGCAACAGGGGCAAACGCGAGCTGTCACCTCGGTGATTGCTCTGGAGGTCACGGGAATGAGAGTGGTGAGCCAAAGATGCGAGTGAAGTGCGGCGGAGCTCAGGCTATATAGTGTGAAGGGTCCGGCAAGAAGGGTGCGGGTAGGGCGAGCTGGTGCGCGGATCCCAAGGCGAAAGCTCCGGCGAGGCTCTCGAATGTGATGTGATCATTGCGGACCCGGAGTTGGGGCGAAAAAGGATTCGGGTCATCAAGAGAAAAATCCGAGAACATGGGTCGGGTGAGCGGACCCGGGCTCTGGTGGTCCTGGGGGAGGTGTTGACCGGGGGTCAACAATCCCCCGTGGACCAATCAGAGCCCGCCAAGGCTTGAATTTTTATTTGAATTTTTTGGGCCATTAAATGGCCGAATTTTCAAAAACTTAAAACATGAAATATTTTTAATTTATTTTTTTCTATTTTTTGTGATTTTTAATTAATTTTTGGAAATAAAAATAAGGTATATACATAATATAGCTATACATAGGTATATATACAATATATTGATTTTTGATTTTTGATTTTTAATTAGTTATTTTTATACATTTTTATTCCTATTTTATATTTTATTTATTTATAGAATAAAATGAGGAATAAAAGGCTATTTTTATTTTATTTTTATTATTTATATACATAGGTGAAATAAATAGATATATACATTTATATACATGGTATATGTACAATATGTCTTTGTATTTTTAATTTTGTAATTTTTATTTGATTTTTGTTTTAATTCTTTTTATTTAGTTTATGTACAATATGTAACATGGAATATTTACAAAAAGTTTTGAAAATAAATGACTTTATTTACAAGGTGAAATAAGTAAAGGGTAATGATCTATGTACATGGTGAAAGGTTCTTTTTGGATTTTTGATTTTTAAGTTTTTATTTTGTTTTTAATAGCTTCTAAATATATACAAATATTTACAACAAATTTTTGGGTGAGGAAAATATATAATTTATTTATTTACACAAATATGTACACATGAGCCCCTATCTCCCTCTACTTGGCTTTTATGCGGTCAGGCCCATGCTGAGCCCTCCCTTGGGTTAGGTTGCTCAATATTTATTCTAAATATTTCCCTCTTTTTCTTTTTCATCTTTATTCTTTTATTTTTGCACAAAAACATGCTAATTATAAGTATTTACAAACATGCATGCTTTTGCTAATTTTTCCTATTTACACATATCTACATGCATTTGCATAGGTTTTTGTAGCTAAAATATAAGAATAAAGAGTGATGAATGGGTATTCATCAAGGACTCCTGAGATCTAGGCAATGATGGTTGTCGATGTGATGGCCTCAATAATGTTGTGGATGGTCGGGAGGCTAGACGCGGCATTGCTCGTTGGCCACATAGTTGAGTTGCGTGATTACGCAACCAAACTCCAATCCAAAGATGGCCTGCAGTAGCTGTCACTCAATCAAAGGTGTCTAGGGTGGAAGAAGGAGCGATGCACGAGCTGAGCTGCAGTGGAGGCGGAATAGGATACTATATAGGGTTCCCAGGGTGGAGGATGAATCGAGAGCAAGCGCGCAACCCTAGGAAGACCCACACCTTCCTAGGGATCCGCAAGGGTCGTGGATCCTAAGAGAAGGCTCGGGTGAAGATTCGGGTCGAGAGGAGGCCTGACCCGGCCGGGAAAAAAGGAGAAAATGCTCCGGCGAACGGAGTCGGGTCGGATCAAGCTTGGAAGAGGGCATTGATTTCGCGGTCAACATCTGGTCCCAGTCAATAATAAAAGGAATTTACAAATTCTTTATAAAATCAATAAAAAACAGTAAATGAATTTAATATAAAAATTGTAAAAAATAAAAAAAAAATTGTTATTTTTCAAGATATTTTCCTGTGATTTTTAATTATTTTTATGAGAAACAAATTATTGTATATACAATATATGGTGTTATATATAGGTATAATATACCTATGTATCTTGCATAATTATTTTTATTTTGTTATTTTAACATAAATACCCCAAATTTGTATTCTATTTATTTTCAACATGTTTTTAGGGGTACAAAATATTTCTTATTTTATTTTTATGATCTATTTACATGTATAGAATAAATAGGGAGTGAAACATATACACATATATTTTGTACAAGTGAAAAAAGATTTTTTTTTACTTTTATTTTATTTTTTTGATTTTTATTTAATTTTTGTTTTATTTTTAGAAAAATATACAAGGAGGTAATAATAATCTTTTGTATTTATTTTATCAAAATAATGATTATTTACATATCTAGGTTAATATGTACAATATAGAATAGGCCCTATCTCTCTCTACCAATTTTATTTGGTGATCAGGTCAAAGCTTGTCCTTTCTTAGGGTTCGGGTCACTTTGTATTTATTCTAAATACGTTCTTCCGTTTTCTTTTCATTTATTCTTTTATTTTTGCATAAATACATGCTAATTATACAATGTTAACACATGCATGTTGAATGCTAACTTATTGTATTTACACATATTTACATGATGCTTTGCCAAGATAAATAACTAAAATAAAAGAATAAAGAGTGAGAATCAGGGATTCATCATTGCCCAATACGAATTAATCAAACTATACAACAACAAGCAGGATATAATTAAATGTGTGCAAAAGAACAACTGTGGAACTGGTCTCACGTGAATTACATCTTTATTATAATTATTGTTATTATTATTATTATTTGTTCTGGATATGGATATGAGTAACCAAGCATCATGGATAGTCTGTGGTCATGAAGTGAATGAGGCCTCACACTATGACTCTAAGGTAAAAAGAACACCTTAGGATTGGGGTACCTCCATAGGCATGTGGTGGGGTACAATGCATCCTAACTAAGTTCCCAACACATCCACTTAGCGCCACATTACCATTTCATTCCGATTCACAACTAAGATTCTAACCTGTGAATCATCGTGACTAACCCAATCCTCCTCATGCACCGAAGACTGATATCCCATTCCCAACTTCATTAACCACATTTTTCCGGAACTCCCCTCTTAGCGCTCCCACTTGGAATACCGATCAATGTGGCCTACACTGGCCCGTACACGAGTGTTAACTTTAAGTGACAAGCGAAACACTAGCCGACCAACCATGACTACTTGGCCCACGCTCGAGCACCGGGCTAAAGCACACAAGTGTCGAGGCCAACACCTTCAGACTAGCACCATGATTTCCCAAGCAACATGTCCCCAACCATCGCAGCAACAGTAGCAGTTGGGATAGTCGTCATCTAGACCTCTATCCGGGACCCCAAGGGTGCATGCTCCATCCCTTGAGGTTCTTAACTCCATCTACCCAAACATCATGAAATCTCAACCATATGATAATAGCTACCCTTAACACAACACACAATACATTTTTGTTTAGCCAACTCTAATTGGTCCTTGTTTAAGAAGGGAGACATGTACCTAAAGGCAACAACAAGAAGTCTCCTCACTCCCTTTTTTTCCTAGTTCAGCTATCGCCTCATATGTGTATGGCTTCAACCACTCCAGAAGCCCCACCCATCTCTAGAAAGGCATTCAGGTTTGCTAATCAAAACATGTAACTTGATCCGAACAGCCACGCATAAATAAAATAATAATAGACAAATAAAAAAAATGATCGTTCTTTATTTAAACAATAATGTTTGTCAATACATTTAAGATCAAATGATAGAACATCCATAACGAGGTTGAAATTTACAGTTGGATTAATAAACTTCTTTTCTACCTTCCATTTGTAGGAATATCTCAAGGTCTTCAGACCCCAAGATGTCTGCATGTTGAACAGTAGTTGACTTTTGGGTCAAGCTTTGTTACACCAGGGATAATGTAGACAAATTGATACCTTTCTTCCAAGACATTGTCACATATTTCTATTGAGTAATTGAACATCCAATATTGTTAAATATTTCAAACGTATCTTGTTGCTTTTATTGGTTGATTTGGAGTTATTAACTTCACCCAACACTGACTTGAGTAGTGGCTTATTCATGACAATGATCCGAGGCTCATAATCCTTACACCTCTGACTAGTGGGATGTCCAGATGGAATGTACAGAGCCACATTCTCTACGATTATATGCAATACCACCACCAATTCATAGTGTAAGAAGGGCAATACAAGACAATGAGCTTAAACATGAGCAAGAAATGGTGTATTCATATCTGCTAGTCGTTGGCAATATTAAACCTTAAAAGTAATAGAAAAAAATGGACAGTTAATATGCTTGACACTATCTAAGTATCAGCACTAATGTTGTTTTCATTTCTTTTGCTAATCCTAGAGATTTTCTAGGTTCTGTTAATACCTATGTAGAGACAGGCTTCTCAGCCTGTACAGTAATGTCCCAACGGTGTCCTATAGATCAGCTTAGCACATGATCTTTATGTTATTTTTCATATTTGATCTTGATCATCTCTCTAGAACTCAAATCACGTAAGGAAACCTGTATTACACCGACCAACATGACACATATCTATTCAGTTAATAAATAAATGGCATGACTTAAAATATTATAAATGTTATAACAGTGTATATATACGTTGAGTACTTCCAACAACTTGATTGTTGTTTCACTGATTACTTCTAGTTTTTTTGCCATAAATTGGAATTGTATAATGTGCTACTGCTACCCGGTGTAACATAAGAAAAAGGGATTTGGTGTAAAGATGATTATGCGGGAGACATCCAAGAAAGAGGAAGCCGAGAAGGAAATATGTAACATATACTCCGCATAGTTGAAATATATAGTATTACAACCACCTAGCAGCTTACCGTGTGAATGCTTGGAGCTCTACCATATTCGTATGGATACGACTAAGAATAGCGCGGAAACCGCAGCAAGGAGGTGGGGATATCGTAACTTCTCTACACGAGTGCGCCCTCAGGTCGTCGATCCGAGGTGCTCCAGTGACCCTTGGTGAAGGAGAGGGAGGAGGAATGGAGGGAAGGGTTGGAGGTCGAAGGAATGGATTTGGAGGCGTTTGGATGTGATTCACGAATGGGGAGGGTCGGCTCATATGGTCCAACCCGGATTCGGATCCGGGTTCGGATCCAAATGTGACTTGTACCCCTCCTCGCTAAAATGGTCATAACTCAAGCTCTCGAAGTTGGATTTTTGCGTTCGTAGACTCGTTGGAAAGCTATCGATGATATCTATGCAATGGACTACTCAACTAATTTTTTTGGACAATGAATAAAAGCAGATTTGCAATTAAGCCCAGATGCAGTTGGATTTTGCAGTTAAGTTCCTGCTCGGGTTTTGGGGTTTCACATCATAAAAATCTCAAAGGAAGTCTCGTCCCCGAGACTTAAGATGATTCTGGTTGGTTTCAACACCCAAACCCCATGGAATCCTAGTCTCACAGGGAAACGAATGCATAAAAATCTAAAGAGAGCAAACCCCATAAAATCTCAAAGGGAACTTGACTATGATTTCAGTCCCATACATGTGAACAGCTGAGGGTATTTCTCCCACATGTCTGCCTCAGGTTCCCACACCGCATCCTCGATGTCTTGACTTCATCATAGTACTTTGACTAACGAAATCTCCTTCTGCCCCAGCTTCTTAACCACGTGATCTAATTTCTTCGCTGGCTCTTCTGGGAAGGAGAGGCTTGGCTCCACAGCCAAGTCCTCGTAGGTGATCACGTGTCGGGAATCTCAGATGTACTTCTGGAGATTCAACATGTGGAACATGTCATGAATGCCCTCGAGGTGTGGGGGAAGGGCCACCCTCTAGGCCACTTTCCCAACACGGATCAAAATCTCGAATGGCCCCACAAAATGCAGTGCTAGCTTTCCCTTTGCACCGAAATGTTGTACACCCCTCATTGCAGACACACGTAAGAATACAAAGTCTCTGACTTGTGATTATGAGAAACACTTAGTCACACAGGATTGACTAAAAATTGCCCATTAGGGTACGAATACACAACAACATACCTGAAACTCGAGGTCTCTACGTTGCCGGTTGACGTAACTCTTCTGACGGCTCTGCGTGGTCAACAATTTCCTCGTAGAAATCTCCACTATCCTGGAGGTCTCCTCAATGATCTGCAGGATGAACATGGTGTTGTCACCCACCTGCTGCCAACATAAAGGAGTGGTGCACCGCCTCCCATACAATGCTTCAAATGGTGTCATGCCTATACTGGCATGGTAGCTATTGTTGTATGTAAACTCAACTAGTGGGAGGTGATCCTTCCAAGATCCCTTCCACTCAACCGCACATGCTCGTAGTAGATCCTCCAAGGTCTGAATTATCCTCTCAGACTGCCCATATGTCTGTGGATGGTAGGCTGAACTCATATGTAGCTATATTCTCAAGGCTCTCATGAACTCTCCCCCAGTAGTGTGATGTGAAACAAGAATCTATGTCTGACACTACTTCCTTAGGTATCCCATGCAACCGAATGATATGCTGAACTTATAACTTGGCTAGTTGTACTGGTGTATATGTCATGTTGACCGGGATGAAATGGGCTGACTTGGTCAATCGGTCAACGATAACCCATATCCCATCAAGCCCTCCAGGGGTACGCATCAATGATGTGACAAAATCCATGGAGATGCTCTCCCATTTCCACACCGGGATGGGATGAGGCTGCAGTAAACCAGGAGGCCTCTAGTGTTCTTCCTTCACCATCTGGCAAGTAAGACATCTACTAACATGTTCAACTATGTCCTTCTTCATGCCTTCCCACCAAAAGTGTTGATGGAGGTCTATATACATCTTGGTGCCACCTGGATGTATGGAAAGTCTCGAGCTATGGGCCTCATCCGGGATATCTCTCCTCATCTCCTTGTCATCTAGGACACACACATGATTCCCCTTCCATACAATGGTTTCACAGACTCGAAATACGTCGAATTCATCCTTCAAGCATATGTGGTACAAGTCTTGGATCCTCTGATCTGTCTATTGCCCTTGGACGATATTGTCCAACAAGCTTCTATACTGGTTGGTACTATCACGACATCAGTTGTTCCCTCAAATGGATGCCACTCACAAAGTGTAGTGAGCATATCCCAAGTCTGCAACCAGGCTATCGAATCCTCAGTATATGGTCGCCTACTCAAGGCATCTGCTACCACATTCCCCTTACCAGGATGGTAAAAGATGCTACAATCATAATCTTTTAGCAGTTCCATCCACTACCTTTGCCTCATATTTAGCTCCTTCTGATCAAAAATGTATTTCAGGCTCTTGTGGTCTGTGAAGATCTCAAATGTCACCCCATACAAATAATGACACCATATCTTTAATGCAAAGACTACAACCTCCAACTCTAAATCATGAGTGGGGTAGTTGCGTTCATGGTTCTTCAATTGTCGTGACGCGTACGCCACAACTTGTCCACGTTGCATTAACACTGCACCCAAGCCCTCTTTGGAAGCATATGTGTACATGGTGAAGTCCAAGGTAACCAAAGGAAGGGTGAGGATGGGCGCAGAAGTCAATCGCTCCTTGAGCGTTCGGAAGCTCAACTCGCATTTGTCACTCCAAACAAATGGGACATCCTTCTGGATCAACCGAGTGAGGGGTAGAGCCAACTGAGAGAACCCTCTAACAAACTTCTGTAGTATCCGGAGAGGCCAAGGAAGCAACAAATTTCCGTAACCGTCTTTGGTTGCTCCCAAGACACCACTGCCTCTATCTTGGCGGGGTCAACTAACACCCCAGCTCCTGAGACTGCGTAGCCAAGAAAAGCCACCTCAGAAATCTAAAACTCGCACTTGTTGTATTTAGCATACAACTGATGCTTTCGGAGCGTCTGTAGTACGATTTTGCGAAGATGAGACTCATGCTCATATTCATCATGAGAGTAGACTAGAACATCGTCAATGAACACAATCACAAATCTATCCAAATGCGGACGGAAGACCTAGTTCATCAAATCCATGAATACGGTAGGTGCATTCGTAGACCTAAATGGCATCACCAAGAACTCATAGTGGCCATATCTAGTACATAATGCAGACTGCATTACATCGTCTTCCTTGATCCTCAACTGATGATATCCCGACCGCAGGTCAATCTTAAAGAACACTGCTGCTCCCTGCAACTGGACAAATAGTTAATTATTATGGGAAGTGGGTAACGGTTCTTGACCATTCTCTTGTTTAACTGCCTATAGTCTATGCATAGCCTTAGGGATCCATCCTTCTTCCTCCCGAAGAGGACTGGGCTCCCCATGGTGACGTACTGGGGCAGATGAATCCCTTTTCCAACAGCTCCTGCAACTGTACCTTGAGCTCCTTGAGCTCACTGGTGCCAACCTGTATGGAGGGATAGAAATCGGTTGTGTACTTGGCAATAGCGTGATCTCAAACTCTATCTCTCGTACTGGCGGTAATCCAGGTAGTTTGTAAGGAAATACATCAGGGAGCTCATGCACAACTCTGACATCCTCTATCATCTGATCCTATGCCGCTGAGTCTACCACATAGGCAAGGTAGCCTACGCAACCCTGGGTAAGAAACTGGTGTGCCCTCAAGGCGGAGATGCACTCAATCCTGCCATTAGATTTCGTCCATAGAACTGAAATGGCGGCACTCCAGGTAAGTGGAAGACCACCTCCTTCCCAAAACAGTCCAGGCATGTGTGGTGCCTCTCTAACCACTCCAAGCCGAGGATGATGCCGAAATTCTCTAACTATATCAACAACAAGAACGTGGGCATATCATGCCTTCATATTTGCACATCCACATCCTCCACTTCCTGGTGGATAATGAACAATTGGCCCCCTGTGCCCTGGATGTAGTATGGGGAAGCAACCTCCAGCACTGACTTGCCCAATGTGGGCACCATAAGATGTGCAAGGAAGGAATGTGTGGCCCCTGAATCAAACAATGCATGTAAAGAAATCCCATGGGTTGAAATCATACCTCTGGCGACCGATCCAGAAGCATGAGCATGCTCCTGTGTCACTACATTCAGCTGCCCTCGTGGCGGGGCGCTAGATCCCGCAGCACTAA
Source organism: Ottelia alismoides (assembly GCA_037367405.1). Classification (NCBI taxonomy): domain Eukaryota; kingdom Viridiplantae; phylum Streptophyta; class Magnoliopsida; order Alismatales; family Hydrocharitaceae; genus Ottelia; species Ottelia alismoides. Next base: position 827,368 of record JAZKJV010010763.1, on the reverse strand, counting down.
CCGTCTGTTGTGGGGCTCACTGGACGTCACGACCAACTCGACGGAATCCTGATCTCTAAAACTGTTGGAAGACCCAGCCGGTCTTCCACTCTGTTGTTGCGCGCCTGAGCTACTGGCATGCAAAGGGCATTGGGCATTGAAGTGGACCGGTTGTCTACAAAGATAACAGGTGCTACTATCTGTCTGTGACAAGCTCCCCACCAAAAGCGGAACTGCCGCCCCCAAGTCCACTGCTCTGTTTCTGCGTAGGGGGGCGAGAAGAAACTGAACTGCATTCTGTCAAGGCATGTACCAAGGTAGGCGTGAACCGGCTGATAGGTGCTACTGTCGCTGTCGGGTGGTGGCGATGGTCTCTACGAGACTGGGAGAGGTCCCGTCGTACAACCCTACTAGGCTGAGGTAGAGGAAATCGTGACTGACTCCTCTATAAGCAGTGTTGTGTCGCCTCCCACTTTGTTGCTTTCTCTGTGGCATCCTTAATGGAGGTGAGGTCCAAGGTAGATACACACTCCTGTACCTCCTCATGTATTCCCTAGATGAACTTCTGTAAGTTCTCCTGGGGGTAGGTTGTCTTAGCAGGGGAATGGCGAGAGACCTCTGTGTATCGGATCAAGTACTCATGGGCCGTCATCAACCCCTGTCTCAACTCAACAAATTATCTCCTCTGATCTTCCACCCAATGGTCTGGGTAGAACTCTGTACAGAACTCATCAAAGAAGGTCTCCCACGTGATGGGTCTCGTCAAGTGCTCCTTGGTGGCATTCCACTACCGCTCTGCATATCCAGCTAGTGAGTACTCTACAAATGACACCCATGTGTCCTCGGGTGCATGTATCATTTTCAAAATTTTGGCAACCTCTGACATCCATAGCACGACGGTGCCAGAGGTGGTAGTACCAAGGAACTGTGGTACTGCCGCTCGCTAGTATGCAACATAAGTGCTCTGATGCTTCTGCTAAGCATCCGCATCCTTTGACTACTCAGGCTCCAAGGAAAATGACAAGTTGACACTCTCCTCCCCTTCGTGAGAGGGATGGTAGGAAGGGCCATCCTATCGCTGGAGCTGTTGCTTCATCGCCTCTTGGCGCTGCTGGATCCTCTGTACCACTTGTACAAGGAGAGCCAACTGCTACACCATATCTGGATCCACGAGAGGTGGCATGGTTCTGCAAAAAGTACCAAGGCATTAATGCTTATTTTTCTTACTAGAGACATGTGGACATGGATGCAATCATGTTGTTCTCCTGTGGACTCGTGTTGGGTCAGAAGACCTTAACACTATCCAGTATTTGAACACCAATAAGGAATGATATGTGCAGAATGGAATGGAGTACCACTGACCTGATACCAAGCTATTATGCCCCTAGGATCCAGGTACTCGACAAACCAATCCACTCACATACATTCCGCATTCGAACATTTGATATTCACAATGAAGGAGAAAATAACAACATGCATTGGAATTTAGAAACTCTGCTTCTCATTCAACCGGCTCACTTTCACATTCCATTCATTTCCCTTTCATTGTCCCTCCATGTTCACAAAATACACATGTATGCATATTTAAAAGATGTGTCCCAACATACATATTACATGCCATGTCTCTCAACAAGAATGCTACAAGTAAGATGGATTGTAAAACTACCAACAACTGTACCATAAAAAGTGTCATGAAGCTGCACAAAAAGGTGACTCCAAGCTGCTCACTGCTGAGGACCTGCGGATTCACACGTAGGTACATTATGAGCAAAATTTTCCCAATACGAATTAAACAAACTATACAACAACAAGCAGGATATGATTAAATGTGTGCAAAAGAACAACTGTGGAACTGGTATCACGAGAATTACCTCTTTATTATTATTATTTGATCTGGATATAGATATGATTAACCAAGCTTCGTGGATAGTCTGTGGTCTTGGAGTGAATGAGACCTCAAACTATGACTCTTATTTTTACACCTTAGGATTTGGGTGCCTCCGTAGGCAAGCGGTGGGGTACAATGCATCCTAACTAAGTTCCCAACACGTCCACTTAGCCCCACTTTACCATTTTACTGCCGATTCACAACTAAGATTCTAACCTGCAAATCATCGTGACTAACCCAATCCTCCTTATGCACAAAAGACTGATATCCCATTCCCAACTTCATTAACCACATTTTCCCAGAACTCCCCTCTTAGCGCTCCCTCTCAGAATACCTATCAATGTGGCCTACACTAGCCCGTACATGAGTGTTAACTTTAAGTGACAAGCGAAACACTAGCCGACTAATCATGACTACTTGTCCCACGCTCGAGCATCGGGCTAAAGCACGCAACTGCTGAGGCCAACACCGTCAGACTAGCACCTCGGTTTGCCAAGCAACATGTCCCCCAACCATCGCAGCTACAGTAGCAGTTGGGATCACGGTCATCCAAGGCCTCTATCCAGGGCCGCAAGGGTGCATGCCCCATCACATGTGGTGCCTAACTCCATCTACCCAAACATCATGAAATCTCAACCATATGATAATAGCTACCCTTAACACAATACACGTGATATTCCTATTTAGCCAACTCTAATCAATCCTTGTTTTAGAAGGGAGACATGTACCTAAAGGGAACAACAAGAAGACTCCTCACTCCCTTTTTTTCCTAGTTCAACTATCACCTCATATGTGTATGGCTTCAACCACTCTAGAAGCCCCACCCAGCTCTAGAAAGGCATCTAGGTTTGCTAATCAAAACATGTAACTTGATCCGAACAGCCATGCATAAATAAAATAATAATAGACAAATAAAAAAATTACCGTTCTTTATTTAAACAATATTGTTTGTCAATACATATAAGAGCAATAGACAGAACTTCCATAATGAGGTTGAAATTTGCAGTTGGATTAATCAACTTCTTTTCTACCTTCCATTTGTAGGAATATCTCAAGCTCTTCAAACCCCAATATGTCTGCATGTTGAACAATAGTTGACTTTTGGGTCAAGCTTTGTCGCACAAGGGATAATGTAGACAAATTGTTACCTTTCTTCCAAGACATTGTCACATATTCCTATTGAGTAATTAAACAACCAATATTGTTAAATATTTCAAACGTAGCTTGTTTCTTTTATTGGTTCATTTGGAGTTATTAACTTCACCCAACACTGACTTGAGTATGTGGCTTATTCATGACAATGATCCAAGGCTCATAATCCTTGCATCTCTGATTAGTGGGGTGTCCAGATGGAAGGTACAGAGCCACATTCTCTGCCATTATATGTAATACCACCACCAATTCATAGTGTAAGAAGGGCAATACAAGACAATGAGCATAAACATGAGCACGAAATGGTGTATTCATATCAGCTAGTCGTTGGCAATATTAAACATTAAATGTAGTAGGAAAAAATAGACAGTTAATATGCTTGACACTATCTAAGTATCAACACTAACATGTTGTTTTCTTTTCTTTTGCTAATCTTAGAGATTTTCAAGGTTTTGTTAATACCTATCTAGAGACAGGCTTCTGAGCATGTACTATGTCCCAACGGTGTGCTATAGATAAGCTTAGTACAGGATCTTGATGCTATTTTACAGATTTGATCTTGATCATCTGTCTAGAATTAAAATCACGTAAGGAAACCTGTATTACACCGACCAACATGACACATATCTATTCAGTTAACAAATAAATGGCATGACTTAAAATATTATAAATGTTACAACAATGTATATGTACGTTGAGTACTTCCATCAATTGATTGCCGTTTCACTGATAACTTCCATTATTTTTTTGCCATAAACTGGAATTGTATAATGTGCTACTGCTACCCCGTGTAACTTAAGAAAAAGGGATTTGGTGTAACAATGATTATGCGGGAGACATCCAGAAAAGAGGTAACTGAAATATATAGTTTTACGACCACCAAGCAACATACCGTGTAAATGCTTGGGGCTCTACCATATTCAGATGGATACGACTAAGAATAGCATGGAAACCACACGAAGGAGGAGGATCGTCGATCCGAGGTGCTCCGATGACCCTTGGTGAAGGAGAGGGAGGAGGAACGCTGGAGGGAAGGGCTGGAGGTCAAAGGAAGGGATTTGGGGGCGTTTGGGCATGATTCATGAATGAGGAGGGTTGGTTCATATGGTCCAATCCGGATTCGGATCCGGGTTTGGATCCAAATGTGACTTTTACCCCTCCTCGCTAAAATGGTTAAACCTTGGGCTCCCGAAGTCGGATTTTTCCGTTTTTGGACTCGTTAGAAAGCTATGGACAATCTCTAATAAATGGACTTAAACTAAATTTTTTGGACACTGGAATAAAATCAGATTTGCAATTAAGCCCAGATCTAGCTTAATTTTGCAGCTAAGTCCCCGCTCGGGTTTTGGGGTTTCACAATCAAAGTCTCTCCTCGAGCCATGTATCATCATGCAAAAATCGAGCAGAGAGGTGAAGGAGCCATTATGACAATCCTAGAACTGGGGTCAGAGAGTTGACCCTAGGTCAACAGATGGTGTGGCCTGATTGGGCCACGTCATCCACAAAAAGACAAATCAGAAGAAAAATAGAAATAATTTGAAAATAAATAATAAATGAATACTTTAAATTTTGGTTAAAACATAAAACCATTTAATATTTTATGCAGTATTTTAATATGATTTTTATTTATTTTCTCAAGTTTATTTATTACAAGTTGGCTTTTAGGGTTTTATTTATTTGTATATTTTTCTATGTTTCGGGTATTTTATTTTTATTTTGTATTTTTGAATTTATTATTTTATTTACATAATTTATATATTTATCACTTATTTTTATATATGTAAATAAATTTTTGTTCTATTTTTCTGGTCTATTATGTTCGTATTTATATAGGTATTAGTATAGGCATTTAATCTATGTATTTTAATATAGTATTTTTTTCATATTTTATTTATGGTTTTCTTCTATTCTAAATTCACAGACTATAAATAATTTTTACAAAATTATAAAAATATAAACTAATAGAAATAATAAAGAATAAATCAAATAATTATTTTATTCAAGTAATGTATACAATAGGGGGTCCAAAACCTATCTTTCACAACTTAACTCCAAAGTAAATTATACCGCCTTCATGAAATAGCTTATTAAAAGTTATATAAAATTAGAGGTGATTTTGATACATTTTGAATTTTTTATTTTGGAGATATGGGTCTAGGAAGTTTGAGTTTTTGCTTTTAATTTGAGTATAAAAAGTACACTGTATATTATTTTTTTGTAAACTCAATTTTGTATTTTTATGTATATTATTATCTACAACTTTCATGAACAAAGTTTATTTATTTGAGGTATAAAAAGTAGAGAATATAATAGGTCCCAAAAATACAATAATGATGAATAAAAGAATAGGGGTTTCATTATATTAATGGCCCTTATCTTCCACTATTTTATTCCTTATAGACCCAGTCATCAAGATGCTTTGGTCTCGGGGTTTTGGATCATAAAATACCTTTGGCATTTTATTATTTTTCTTTTCTTTTCTTTATTTTATAATCTTGGCATTAAAAACTGGATTATATATGCAATAAATGGAATAAATACTGAATATTATTTTGTAAAAATAATGTTATTTACATGCGTTAGCTAGGGTTTTTATAGCCAAAATGATATAATAAAGGTGATGAAATGGATATTCATCAAGCAGCCACCACCTACTGCATTTCTCCTTCATTTCACCCTCGGACATGTCGAGGTAGTTTTTCCCCAAACCTAGTATCTTTTTCTGTAGGTCTTGAAGGAGTTACTCCTAATATGAGGGAATTTTGACAAACCCAATGGTTCTTGGAGCAACTTTTCGTCCTTAACCTTTGTGTCTTTGTCCAGCAAACCTCAGAACTTTGTGAGCCCTTCAATAGCCAGAGGACCCCTCCTGGAGCATCTTGCGCCTCTAGCATCAGCTCCAAGAGGTCAGAGTTAACCGGAATCGCATGTCGAAGCATGTCCACGGTCGTGTTCTTCCTTGTTCATCCAGAGAGGTCCACACCCATTGGGTAAAGCTCAGTCTCCAGAAGCTTCAACCGTCGTCGGATCAGTCGTGCCTTGGCCGTCAATCTCGGTCCTGGGATCTAATCCCATCACTTCATGCCGAAGCATCATCGTGTGTCTGGAGGCTGCCATATAGATAAGTAGGCAATTCTCTCCCATTGAATCGAGTGCAGTTGATGGTATTTTACACTTTCCACCTGCTTATTTTTATATTTTAGTATTTAATCTAGAAACTTTCATATGTAGTCTTGAGGTTTGTGTAAAATTTGTATTGGAACCCTATATATTTTCGGTATTTGCTTTTGGGTCCAGTCCACGTCACCTCACGTGTGGTCCCACGTGATGTGGCGATTTTGCATTAAAACCCCTGCATCTTTTGTATTTTCCATTTAGTCCAAGAACAAAAATATTAGTTATATATATTGGGTATTTTGCAGAAACAACCTCGCACTTTATTTTAATTGCATAAATGCACTTTCTAGATTATTTGTTTTTGTGCATATTTTCTATTTATTAAAAATATCATCCATGCTCAAAAAAATCTCAAAAAATAGGAATAAGTGCATGTTAGCATCCATATTCACGTTATATTTTCATTTTTGCATTTTAGGTAATTTAAATATTTTATAAAATAAAAAACCATGATTTTTCCTTGGTTTTATATCAAAAATTACCAAAAATATAAAAATTTTAAGGAAAACTTCCAAAAATATATTTTGTTTTTTATAAAATTTAAAAATCCTATATAAAATTAAAAAACCAAAAACCACTAAAAATAGAAAAGACAAAAAAAGTATAAAGCTCCAAAATCCTTTATAAAAATATAAAAAATCCAAAATTATTCATTTATTTTTTATAAATTCCTTTATATATTATATATATATATTAAAATTTATTTGGAAAATTTTGGACACTTTTTGCTATTTTTAATTGTTAAAACAATTCGACCTATTTATTTGATCCCTATTTTGGGATATTTTTAACTTTAAAAGATATAAATATTAGTAAAAATTCTCCAAAAATAAAAAAATAGTAAAAAATTATGTAAAATTAAAAACATTTTATTTTGTAATTTTTTATTTTTAGTAGAGATTGTAATTATATTATCCTATATTGTGTATATATCTTTATATATTCCTATATTATATATAAAAAGGAAAAATAAAATTAGAATTCAGAATATATAAAAAGAAGATAAAATCTATAAACTAAAAATAATAGAAAAATATAAAAATTAAAATCTATAAAAAATATAATGTTAAAAATCGATACAAAAACACTTAGACTAGAGGAACACCAATTTTCGATTCAATTGCCCTGATTTATCTAGTTTGCTCCATGTGTTCGACACTCTACACGTATTTACTCCTATACACACATTTTTGAGTTATAATAAATTGTAACTCCACATCTTACTTTTTATTGCTTGATTTATATTGTGGGTTAATTGTTGCTTGAATTGAGGTTTCGTGAGTGGTCGCTTCAATGATAGTGTAGTTGTCGCCATGTGTAGACTACAATAGACCCTCACAAAAGCGCCTTCAACAAATGGAGCCATTATTGGGGAGAAATTGTGCATAGAATATCTTTGTTTGTGCCTTCTTGTCTATATTTTCCTTATTTGTTTTCTATTTTATTTGATATAATATTTGAATTGTCTAACCTCCTTCTTATTTGTCTTTATTGTGAGGACCGCGAATCGAGGAAGGATTTCCTAGGAGTGTCTACGCACCTAGATGAAGTCGTCTTACCTTTCTTACCTAGTAACAGAAGCGGAGGACTTGGACGATTTTTAAAGATAGAGCCCTTTTCTTTTTTGTTCTTGTTTTCATTTATTTCGTAATTAAAGTGAAGGAGAGATATATAATTGTAATAACTTAGACTCTTTAGGACTTTCACACTTCACGAGGCCCACTACTTGAGTAATTCTTCCCTTGGGGGCCTCGTTGGTTTTCTCGCATTTTCTTCACCTTTTCTTTTTATTTGTTTCACAATTTTATCTTTATTTGTTTTGTACGATTGACCCCAGTTTAGGATTTGCTTGCTCGACAGATTAAGGTCCAAAGCCCTAATATATTTGCATGTACCTTTATATTTGCTTTTGGACTTAATCAAATTGTAATTGTTGACTATTTTGACTCGATACCATGTGCTGAGAGAAGCTCTATACAACGCTTGCAGGATCCCTAGTGGTGGACTCTATTGAACTTCTGAGACCGGACCTAGGTCTCATATCTAAATAGTTAGCATCTGGTGCTTCATGCTAGTAGCAATTACTATTCTAGGGCAATTTCGTCAGATTGCAATTGCATATAGATATGTTTCAATTCTGCTTAGCATCGTTGCATGAAGAGAACTGGAGGCAAGGTGCGCATCTCTACTTAGCATTCATCATCGATTTCACTTGCATTGCTTTTCAGACTCTCTACATCTGATTTTATCACATGGGATCTAAAGAAATTGACTCCTCATTCGGTTCGTGCATTTATATTAAAAAATACAAAAGAAGTGATAACCAAAAAAATTGGGAATGCTAAGCTTACTGACCCTAAAACCAAAAGAAAATTCCATGTCTTGGAGAGACTAGCCCCCTCATTGTATGTGCATTTTATTCATACTTACACACTAAGGATTAGTGCCCCCTCCCAGGCTTTCATACGTGCCTATTCAACTTTGTATTTCTCACCTAACTCTAAAATTGAAAAGATAAAAAGATTGAACTTTCGTGGTCCTCATTGTATTGAGTTGGTGAATTGAGGGGTTTGTTTCCTGTATATTTGGTTATGTTTGTCCATCCTCGATCTTCTCTATGCATTTGTGCCTTTTTTCTCACAAATCTTGATTTGATCTTCGTGATCTCCCGATCATTTACTTTTGTTTCTGAGTAGGCAGATTGGAGTGACTTTTATCCGTAATTTACGGATCCCTCGTACCCTCCAGCCGATCCACCTCCACTCTTCCATGAGGACTTTGCTCCTGATTTTTATTTTTGTACATATTCTCCTTAGCCATAGTTTCAAGCCTCAAACTTTTACCCACCACTGCCAGCCCATTTTCCTCCATCTCACCAACCCGAGACTGACCTGTTGGAGTCACTTCGCATGGAGCTCATCCTTGATCACTTAACCAAGATGATGGAGCAAATGAAGAAGAGGATTGATGACTTCGCTAGTATAAATAAGAACCACAATGCAGCTTCACCATTTGATGATATGGGTTCATTCGAGGATGCCTATGAGAGCTTGCAATTGCCCAAAATGTAAAAAATGAGAAAAAAATTGAAAAACAAAATTGATTTTGGGAGACATACAGTTGAGTCAAATTGTGAAGAGAGAGCATACATGCCAAAATCTTTGACCACACACACACCGTAGTTCCCACCTTTGACCCCTAGGATGACATTGTACAGACTTCTCTTAGTGATCCTTGTGTAGATGATGATTTTGACCTCCTCCCTTCTATGGAGGAGACTAAAATTTTAAGAAAATGTTGATTGAACCGGAAGTTGTGGCAACTATTCATGAGATCATTGAAGCCTCACTTCGTCAGGCCATGACTCAATTATCTGCTCGTAAACCCAAGAAGAGAAAGTGAAGGATGAGATCTGACGACACATTTTGACAATGGCCACTACCTACATCATCACTCATCACCCACACATTAGGAAAGGGGAACAATGTCACACCTCTTGTGAGCTGCACCATCTCTGACCATTCATGTGATCACAATCTCCTTGATGATGGTGCTTAGATTAATATAAAACCCTTCTCGCTAGTACATTCTCTTCACTTAGGGCCTCTCAAGAAAACTAGGATTATTTATCAATTTGTTTATGGATCAATAAAGTGGCCAATGGGTATTTTGGAGAACATTGTCATTTATATTCTGGGCATGAGCTTCACAGTTGACTTTGTCATATTGACCATGGAGACCTCCACCCCTGGGGATCATCCTCCAATCATCATAGGACGACCTTTTCTCTCCTCTGCAAGAGACATTATTGATTATTGATCCGGAGAGATTCGCTTTTGTTCTAATATCAGGATTGATGTGCTGATCACTGCATCTACTGTTGACCAGAGACCCACATCCCATGAGAGTGTACCGGTGTTAGCCAAAACCGAGGACTATGACCATGATGATGATATCAGAGAGTTTTGCTATATGTTGCATGATATTGAGACCTGAGAATTCCTCTCCAAGGAGGAAGACTCGGAAATCATAGACCGTGGAGTTCCCCCTTCTAGTGTGCGACAATGCATTGATGACATCCATGGTATTTACACTGTAGACACTCAGGAGCGGAGGGCATACATAGTAGAGATTGCAAAGGTCGAATTTGACCTTATAGATTTCATGAAGGCATTCATGCCTTTTGATGATGACCTAGTGGAGACTTCCCAGGTCGAACGCGACCACACTGGTTCCATTGACCAGTTTGTGCCTTTTCATTTTGAGATTGTTGAGGATGTTCACAAGGTCAATCTTGATTGGTTTATGTCTGTTGATGACCCCTATATCGACCTACGCCTTGTCAGATCCATTCCTCAGCAAGCATGCAAGAAGGTTCGCTTTCTACCTTCTTGACCTTTGTATATCCACCTCTTTGTATATCCGTTTTCATTTCACTCCCTTCCATCTACCATTTTAGCTCATCCACCTCATTACATGTGTTTTTCCTTGCTTAGGACGTTTTGTCCTAAGTATAGGGGAGGTGGATGAGTTGAGTGATATTTCCTCTTTTTCTTCTTTTCTTCTTTTTGTATTCATTTTTCTTTTTCTTCCAAAAAGTATCGCCCCATCTTTACTACTATACTTAGGATGTATTTTGTCCTATGTATAGGGAGATGTGCACCCTGAGTGTTCATTCATTGGTCACCTCTATTGTCTCCTCTCCTATTGATTTTCTGTCTCTATTTAGGGATGTCTTACCCTAATTATAGGGGGAGATAATCTGAGTGTTATCTATTCATTCCCACCCTCGACCTTCCCTACATGTAGATACAACCTGCTATACTTAGGGTTATTTCATCCAAAATAAAGGGGGGACGGTTGACCTCTCATTCAGTATTCTTTCAATCATTCATTCTTTATTCATCGTTGTAATATAAACTATTCAATACTTAGTACGAGTTATGTCCTCTCTTGTTCTCTCTAATTTTGAGGACATGGCTCAGGCTAAGTATATGGGGGTCATATATACTTCGTATATACTTTAGCCATAACTCATACTTTCGTATTTTTATAATTTGTCTAATTAATAAAAATTAGCACACACTTACCCAACTCTTTGTATATACTGATTAATAAATCATGTAAAAATATTTTTTTACAAAATGTTTGAAAAATAGTTTGAAAAACAATTTGAAAAATCTTTTGAAAACTATTTGGAAAATGTTTTGTTAAATATTTTCAACCATTGTAAAAATATTTTGTTTGTAAAAAATTCTTTTCTTTGTTAGAAATAAAAACTTATGAAAATTATTTGCAAATGATTTTGAAAAATGATTGCAAAAATTAGTTTGAAAAAGTCTATCCATGCTTTTTAAAAAATCTTTGCAAAATGGTTTTCAAAATTTTGTAAAATGTTTGTAAAAATTATTTGTTAAATTAGTTTAAAAAATAAAGCTTTCAAAATTTTTATAAAAACCTGTTCAAATTATTTTTTAGAATTGAGTACATAATAAAACTTGTACAAACGTATAAATTTCATAAAAAACCTAACTCATGTAAATATAATATGCATCCTGATGTAAATATCTATACCTATTTTTAGTCAAAAATTTTTGGTTTTCAAAAAAATCCCTAAAAATGCAAAACAAAAAAATCCTAAAAATAATTGCAAAATCTTCTAAAAAATTGCATAAAAAATGAAAAAACCTTTTTCAAAAATCCTTAAAAATTTAAAAATTAGAAAATTGTATCAAAAAAAGATTTTTTTGCATTGTGCATAACATTTGCATTTTTTCGGATTGAAACTGATAATTGAACTAATCTAAGTAAAATCTGAAGATCGGAGCTTGGTTGGACCTTAAATATACTTAATCATAGGAACCTTATAGGAATTGGATTTGAGGTACTTTAGGTCTAGTTGATTTAATTGTTTGAGATCATGAGTCTTGGTTCATTGTCATCTTGACTTCATAAGTAGCGTATTTTGAAGCACATGCACGACTCCTGTTGATAATGACCTCGCTTGTACACCTGCACTTTTCACTTTGCTCACCTCAGTTGAAGTGATAAAGGGTTGGATGGCATGAAACACAAGACAATGGCAACATCAGAAGTCATACTTTTGTGGCCATTGTACCCCAACATGTTCAAACAGTGATGAGGTCTAAAGACAGAAGTTGTGGGTTGCAATAAAGCTTCAAAAGATGGATAGTCTACTGGATCAAGAAGAAAACGTCCTTATGTAAATGTTGATGTATATATTATTCAAAAACATGGAAAAATAAAAAACAATAATTTTTTTTATTTTTTAGTTGTAATTATAATTATATTATCCTATATTGTATATATCGCTTTTATATATTCATATATTATTTATTAAAATGAAAAAGAAAATCAAAAAATAAAAAAATATAAAAAGAAAATAAAATTTATAAAATTAAAAACAATAACAAAATATTAAAAATTAAAATCCATAAAAAATTTAAAATTAAAATCCCACACAAAAATACTTCGACAAGAGGAACACAAATTTTGGATTCAATTGCCCAGATCTATGTAGTTTGTTCCCTATATTCAACACTCTACACATACTTACACCTATACACACATTTTTTAGTTATAATAAATTTTAATCCACATCTTATTTTTCATTGCTTGATTTATTTTGTGGGTTAATTGTTGTTTGAATTGAGGTTTCGTGAGCGGGCGCTTCAGCGATAGTGTAATTCTTGCCTTGTGTAGACTACATTAGACCCTCATCGATTTCCTCATTCAACAAATGTCCTCCCTACCATCGGATCAGGATTGGGGCCCCGATCTAATATGTGCCTTAATTTAAAACAAAGCGTCGTCCATCCAGTGTTGTAGGATCAACCACGTGGACGCACCTCAGCCTTTCTATGGTGCATGTTTAAAGGGGTAATTTAACAAGTAACACCACATTTTTTGTAGATTTAATATTTAGTCCTGTAAATATTTATTTACATTTTAAAAGTTTTGTAAAAAGTTAGTATGGGCCCCACACTTGTTGAATATTTCACATTGGCGCATAGCCAGTTCAACACATGTTGGGTAAATCTCATTTTTATCCCTCAACATTTATAATTTCTATTTAGTATAAAAAATCACATTTCAGTACAAATATTTTTAGTATTTTTCATCCAACTCCTTGTATTTTAATTTTATTGCACTAATACCACTGCCAAGCATGTATAAATTATTTTATGCATTTCTTTTTGGATTAAATAGATCCCTTGCTCTATAAATCATGTAAAAAATATTGGATGTGTTTTGAATATGAAATTATATTGCATTTTCAGTTTATTAAAAATCATTTTGGTTCCATTTATTCCCTATTTAAAGATGAAAATATAAAAAAATTGAAAAACACTTCAAAAATTACAAATATATATATTATATTTCTATATAATATAGCTACAGAAAAAATCAAAAAAAATCTCAAAGGAAAACCTTAAAAATTAAAAATCCTCCTTAACCTAAAAAATTAGAAAATATTTTCAAAAATGAAAAAAATAATTATATTCTATGTTCTTAAATATTTATTTAATTATTACTGTATTTTAAAAATATTTTTAAAGAATTTTTTGCTATTATCTACTTTCAAAACCTTAAAACATTCGACCTATTTATTGACTCCCTAATTTGCAGTATTTCCGATTTTAACAATACATAAAATTCAGTAAAAAAATCTCAGAAAAATTACAAAAATTGAGAAAAATTAAAATAAAGACAAAAACTATTTATTGTATCATTTTGAATATTATTAACTATACTTATAAATAGAATACACTACATAGTATTGATATACAAATATATAGTTATATATACATATTATTATTAGTTATTATAAATCCAATAAGTATATTTTTAACTTCTTAAGAAATAAAAAGGACTTTTCTTAATTGTATTTTCCTGATTGTTTTTACATTTTTTATGTATTTATATCATATATAGTTATTTTATTATACATATTATTAAATATATACATTTACATATACTTATTTCATATTAAAAGAAATTAAAAATTAGGAAAATATAAAATTAAAATAAAAATTATAAAATTAAAAAGTTAAATATAATATAAAATAAAAATTCCATAAAACTTAAATATAACAAGAAACTCATAGAAATTTTAAAAACACAAAAAAATACACAAAAAATAATTGTTTTTTATTCCTTATTGAGAATATTTTTTTTCAATCCATGTAGCTCGCTATGGTTTGATACCCAGAATACTCGCACACTATAAGCTTTTGTATGGGTTATATAAAATTTCAGCCCTCCTCTTATTGCATTGCTTTATCTATGACATTGTGGGTTAATTGTGAATCTAATCAGCTCCCGTACGCGGTCACCTCAGCAATTGTGCCTCGCCTTGAGAGTACACACAACCGCCTTCATATTAGCTGGTTAATCAAATAAAGTCATTATCAGGGAGCAATGCTCAAGATATGTTTATTGTAAATAATTGTCTGCATTATTTACTCTCTTTTTATTTATCTTTTTTTAAATAATATTTTTTCTACTTCTAACATATCTCTTTGTTGAATTTATTATGGGGGACAGCGTCGCGACATTGACTTCTTAGGAGTTGACGCACCTGAGCGATAACGATATCTGCCTTTTCTGCATAGGCTGATTGGAGAGAGCAAGAGAGAGAGAAAGAGAGATGAGACGAAGGATTTTAGCTTAGGATATATCTTTTATTTTAAGAGAGCGTTTATTTTATTTTGCAATTATTAATTGTAATAATTCATGACTTGGACACTTTTTGGACGCTACATTCTACGATGTATACTATCCTGGTGTTTCTTCACCTGGGGGCCTTATCGATTTTTGTTTTTTTATCACTTTTTTTATTTGTTTCTCACGTTTTGAGTTTTCTGACATTCTTTTCTTTCTTTTCTATGATTGAACCCTAGTTTTTTAGGGATTTCTTAGTCGAGTAAAATAGGTCCAAACAACTAATATCCACATTCTCTTATAGATTCAAGTTTGGACTTAGCTTAAAATTAGATTGTTAAATACTTGGGATTGAAACCGAGCACTGTGAGAGACTCTATACAATGTTACAGGATATGCTCTAGCAGACATCGAAGAGTCTCTAAGATCTAACATTTTGAATTCTTTTCTAAGTAATTAGCATTTAGTTCTCCACAATAATAATGGCTCCTTCTTAGGGTGAATTCACCGGCTTGCATTGCATTTAGTGTAATTTAAAAATTCTTTTTTGCATCCCACATAGAGAGAGATCTAGGAAGTGTTGTAAGTCTTCTTAACTATGAATGCATCATTCGATACTAGGGTGATATTTCCTCCTTAATGTCAACTTACAAGGCTTTTCTGACTCCTCTCCTAGTTTTGTATCACTTAGGATAAAACGAAAATACAAGAAAATAACTAAGCATATTATTTTTAAAATACTCAAAAAGTGAAAATTTAAAATTAAAACAAGGAGACTGTTTAATAAGTTTTACCTAATTAAAATTCGCAACGGATATTCATTGTTTGGGGTTCATAAATCCCACATTATTTTCCTGCACAATCTAGACTGAGTGAGGCATGACCCTTAAGAATTAGAGCCTAAATCCTGATCTGTGGTTGCCTTGATAATCACCTGGGATGACGAAGTATTGGCGATTTTATCGTACATAGGCGAGTAGGCCCTTTTCGATGATGGCATTCCCACCTTTTGTGAAACATCCGACTTGGTATGAAGAATTGAGCTTAGGCCACACCCTCATGGGTATGTCTGTCTCATCACCATACGTCTGAGTACCTCACTTATGGGAAAGTATCGATTTCACCTATTGGATTCCTCTTTTATTCTTTGGCCAAGTAGCCGTTTAGGGACATGATCAATGACCTGAAGTTACTCTCTAAGGACTTGCTAAAAGATTTCAGGAAAATAACAAATAAAATAGAAAAGATAAAAATAGTTGAACTCTTACGGCTTCACATTGTGTGAGGTTGGTGAATCCACATTTGTATTGTGTTTGTTTGAATTATAATTAGGTCAAGATCCAATCATGTGCACTTGTGCCATTTTACTTTTCATTTGTTTTTATTTTTTGACTCGCTCAATATGATCCTTCTTATACTTCTTTCTTCATCTATTATTCAACATCATGCTCCATTCCTCATCTACTCTACTACTCTCCAAGATGTCGTCTCAAGGAAGGTTTAGTCGGGACCCCACCAACACCAACATCGATTCCATGAGTTCTACATCTCCAATAATTCAGGGCAATTCTGAGAACTTGGTTCATATCTTGTAGACCGATTGATAGGCTCCTCTACTTCATCCTTTATTCCAATAAATCAGAATGACTCTTGTCTCGCCATTTGCCCCTTGTGGATGGAGATCGATTTTTGTCTATTAAATGCTCTTTTCACATATATATATATGGAATTGACCCTAATTCAAGTTCTTCCATGCCATCTATTGCCAAAGATTTGCAGTCTGAAGGGGATGCATCTTTTTGTGCGGAAACAACATTGGACCCTGTGCAGATCACATCCTCTGAGTCTAATTTAGAGATGTCTCCTCAAAGGAAGGGAAACGAAATATCCCTGCTGGATCACGGATAGTCGATTAGAACATGGTTAATGCTCAACTACTTGCTTCCATCCATGCCATCCAAGAACAACTGACGGAACTGGCCCTAGCCCAGGTTGCTTTCCAAGAGAAGTTGAAAGACCTGAAGAGAGAGAGAGAGAAGGAGAGAGAATAGAAGAGGAGGAGTAGGAGGAAGAGAAGATGAAAAACAAGAAAATGGGCATTGTGGTGGGACCTGATGATAGGGATCTTACGAGGGTCTAAAATATCCTCATGAAGAACGAAGATAAAATGTTGCTGAGGTGACCCCTCACGAGATCCGAGGTCAAAAACAATCAACCTACACAAGCAATGAAACAAACAATCAAAATGAGGGGTCAAAAATTTTTATAACCCTACATATAAACGTATAGTGGAAGTATGTATAGAGTGTTAAACATAGGGAGTGCGGGGGATAAACAACAAAAATTGATTAAAAAATAACAAATGTTTTTGGTATTTTATGAGGATTTTTATTTTTAGTGGGTTTTTTAATTATTAAATTTTTAGATTTTTGGTTTTATATTTTTTTTAGTTTTATATTTTATATTTTTATTTTTATATTTTCTGATTTTTTTATTTTCTTTATTTTCTTTTTAACTAATTATAATACAAGTATATATAAGATATAAATATAATGTAGATAACATGGATAATAAAAATATAAAATGAAGATAAAATTATGAAAATACCCTAAGGTAATATCCTTTTTATTTAATTTTTAAATTTTCGAAAAATATTTTTGGTATTTTTGATAATTTTAATAATTATAAATAATAATAAAAGTAAATATAGATATATAGAGAATAGGGCTTTTATATTTATAGATATATTTATAAATTCTTTAAATTGAGGAAATAAAATATTTTTGTCTTTTTTAGGTTTTTCTCCACATTTTGGTATTTTTCTTGTAATTTTTATTATTTTTTTGATTTTTGAATTAAAATGTC
Source organism: Ottelia alismoides (assembly GCA_037367405.1). Taxonomy (NCBI): domain Eukaryota; kingdom Viridiplantae; phylum Streptophyta; class Magnoliopsida; order Alismatales; family Hydrocharitaceae; genus Ottelia; species Ottelia alismoides. Next base: position 809,622 of record JAZKJV010010763.1, on the reverse strand, counting down.
AAAATGGTGACTTAGATTAATAGTCCAATTGTTTTGCGAATTTAAAAATAGCTAAAGGTCTCGAAATTTTCCAAAACTATTTGTAATAAATAATAAATATAATAAACAAAATACATGAACAGAAACAACATTGTTTGGATTTTTACAGATTTTTTTATGATTTTTATATGGATTTTAAAGGTTTTTAATTATTAGTGATTTTCTTTTTCTATTTTTAAGGATTTTTGATCTGGTGGTACAAACTAAAAATAATAAACAAGTAGTATATTTGGGAATTTTTCAAAACAATTTTATATTTTTGTATTTTTGTATGTTAGAAAAGGAAAAATCACTCTATTTTTTATTGTTAATGAATAAAAATATAGGATAAAATACCTTAAAAAATATATTGTTAGAATACTATAAGGTATTCATTCTAATTTATTACAAAATTTTAGGGAACAAGAGCTATTTTCAACAAAAATAAAATCAATAATTAGCCTTGTAGGGGTATTTTTGCAAATACTTAAAGTTTTGGTACTATTTTCGAACAACCTAAAGAATTTCGAGGTTAAAAATGCAAATTTTACAAATATCCATAATAATATATACCCAGAGGGTATTTCTAAAATTAATACAATGTTTAGGGGGGCATATGCAAATGTCCCAAATATTTAATACTTTAATTTAAAATTACAGGACTAAATGGAAATACAAATAACCCAAGGGCTTAGGTGAAAAATGGCTAAGTCCCTCACCCGTACGAGCACGTGAGGTGACGCAGACTAGATCTAAGTGTAAATGTCAAAATCTGAGGGTTCTGATTACACATTTTACACAAAATATATAACTACATAATTAAGTTTATGGACTAAAAATAAAATACTAAAGGTACGGTGGTATGAGGCAAAATTACCCCCGCTAGGTGATCCAACAACTCTGGTCCTTCACTTAGCCACAAGTCGTGCGGAGGACAGGCGATGATGGTTCGAAGGAAGGCGACCCAGATTAGATCCTCGATGTTGACCGTGCGGTCGATGGTGGTTGGATCTAATGACTGGTAGAAAAATTGGAGCTTCACGCTAATCGGACGATTGCTGCTCTTCACTAAGAACAGGGAAGAGAAGCAACACAAGCGAGCTTCGATTGGCTCCTCCTTCCTCCTCAAGCGTGCTCCAACTGTCCTTAACTGTTCAAAATGATCGTCTGGTTGGTGCACGTATGCTGGATGCGCCAGAAATGTCTTAGGAGCTTTGACGAGACCCAATGAGGTTTGAGAAGTATGGGAGACCTAGGACCTTTTGTCTTGGACAAAATCAACCTAAGAGATGGTCCTCCAGAACCTACAGGAAGCTCTAGTATACAAAATAGGGGGTTTTGGGGGTCTAATCGAGGCAAAATGAGGCGAAGGTGAGGTCGGGCGGAGGTGCTCCGATAAGTGGCGGAGGGGAGCACCTAACTCCTGATTCGACGAGGATCAAGTTGACTGAAGGAACATGGAGCGTACAGAAACGTTGGGGGAATGAAAAGGAGGTGATAAGTGGGATGGAGCACAAGTGTGGGACGATGAAATGGAAGTTGGAGCTAAGCTCCGACGAACGTCGAATCTCAGAGCTAACTAAAAACAAGGCCAAATTAAGCAAAATTAACAACTATGCTATGCTATTTTACATACTAGGAACGAAATAAAACTAAATACTATGGCTCTACCTCACTGGAGTGAAGGATCCAGTGGATCTCTTCCATTGAAGGTGACGATGCTTGGATCTCAACTTCATGTCCTCTTCCTCCACACCAAGCCATTCACCGATGTTCTTGCTGTCACTAGGAAGCTTTAAGACACACGAATTGGGGATTTCGAGGGACTAAAGGAGATCAAGGAGTGAAGGAGGGGCGAAGGTTATGTTGTATATAGACAAGGTTGTCTTGAGGATCGTTCTTGATTCAGAGACTCCTTGACTGAGATGATGACTCGACATGTAAGTCCGTCGATCGAGAGACAAAAGTATGGAAGGAATTGATAAAAAAAATGCAAGAATCGAGCTGCAAAAATAGAAGAAGTCAAGTTCCTAGCGTCTGACACCCGCAATCCTGGGGAGACTGGGGAGTTGACCGTGGTCAACCCAGACCAGTCTCCCATTGGTCCACATAAGACACTCGTAGATAAACCAGAAATAAAAATGTATATTAAGTCAAATTAAATTAATGGATGATTTTATTAATTTTAAATTAAAGCATAAGTAAAATTTCTAATTTTATAATGATTTTTATTTATTTTGTAGGTTAATTTATTATTGGCTACTTTTTACAAGTGTAAATATAGGTATATTCACTGATAAAGTATGATTTTATTTCTTATTTGTATTTTAAATTTTATCATTTTATCTACATAATTTACATATTTTTGCCTAGAAATTTATTTTTATTTTATATTTCTGATATAATATGTACACTTAGTTAAGTATAGCTACTTGTTATATAGGTATATATGTGTACAATTCATCTACGTATTTCTGTATACTAATTTATTTTATTATATTTTAATGGTTTTATTTTACTCTAATTATGTACATATGTTACAAATAATATTTACAAAATCATAAAAATAGAAAATATTGAAGGAAATAAATAATAAAAAAGATAAATATTTTATTCAGGTGTATTGTACAATAGGGGTCCAAAACATAACTTTTGCATCTTAATTGCAAATTAAATGAAACCACATTCACTAAATAACCAATAAAAAGTTATATTCAATTAAAGTGATTTTGATGAATTTTGAGTTCATATGGAGGAGATATAGGTATGAGAAATTTGGGTTTTGGATTTTTATTTTGAGGTATTATTTTTACATGAAATAAAATTTGTATTTTTCTATGTATTTTTGTGTACAACTTTCATGTACATAGTTTACTGATTTAAAGTATAAATAATAAAAAAATAAAATAGGTCCCAAATTTGGCTTTTTGATGAATTAAGAATTAGGGTTTCTTATATTTATTGGCCCTTATAACACCCTACTTAATTCCTTGTCGACCCGATCATCATGATGCGTAGGTCTTGGGGTTTAGGTTCATTCAATACCTATGATATTTCATTTCCTTTTCTTTTCTTTATTCTTTTATTTTGTCTTTATATACACTCTTTTATAAAATAATTATAAACCAAATAATATAGGTTATTTTATGCAAAATAATCCTATTTACATGCATTTGGCTTGGGTTTAAAGTCCAAAATGAAAGAATAAAGGTGATGAAATGGAGATTCATCACCCCCTATACTTGTCTTTGCTAGTCGCTAGATAACACTTATGCTTATAAGAGCAAAAAGAAAATAAAGAAAAGAAAAATAAAGAACATGGATTGATTTTAACTTTTAAACTTGTCTTCATAAAATCAAACTTTGGAGCTTAGTCAGATCTTTGGCATATTAAGTTTGCTCGGAACCTTTTTGGGAAACAAATTTGAAACACAACAACCTCTAAGACCCACAAACTCTGCCCAAGTCTCCTCAAAAGCCAGGTCGGAACAAGTCGTTGTTATATGTAGTCCCTTATGACTATGAGTCTACCTTGTATAGTGTTAGTGGTATGTTGCTCCTATAAGATGAAGTGTTAAAAGTTAGTCTTATCCAACTTGGTGACCCTAATTCCCCAATCCAGTAGCTCTTTCCTCAAAAAGTGGGGTATTCCGTTCTAAGTTCAAGTGCAACCGGTTCAAGAAGAGGAGGTGGAGAAGAGAATGGACAGTAGCCAATGTAGTTACCTATCCTAGGATGCTTTACTAGTGTAGCCAAGTGTGCAGGCTCACATGGATTTGAGTTTGAAGCTCAAGCTTGCTTATTGACTATATACATACATACTCCGACGAGAATTGATTTTTCTTGGAATTTCACCCGTCTACTATTTTTAGATTTTTTGGATATGCATTTTTTTAATACTATATACAACAACATTTACATAAGGACTTTTCCTCTTGAGCCAGTAGCCTATCCCTCTTTTGAAGCATTATTGCAACCCACAGACTTTTTGTCTTTAGACCTTATCGCTATTGTGTCGGATTGGGGAACGATGGCCACAAAATGTGTGACTTCCTATGTATCCATTAGCTTGTGTCTCATGTCGGCAAATCCTTCCCTCTACCACTTCAACTAAAGTGAGAAAAGTGAAAGGTGCAGGTGTGCAAGCTATGTCATTGCCGACAAGAGTCATGTGTGTGTTTCGAAATATTCTACTTAGGCAGTTAAGACAACATTGAATTAAGTCTCGTTGTCTCAAAGAATTAAGTATAGTACACCGAAAGCATCTCAATTCCAGTTCCTATAAGGTTCTTGTGATTAAGTGGATTAATGTCCAACAAAGTTCCAATTTCAGAATTTATTTAGACTTGTTCAATTGTCAATATCAATCCGAAAAATGCAGATGCCATGCATAATGCAAGAAACATATTTTTGTGATGCAATTTTCAGGTTTTGAACTTTTATAGATTTTTAAAGAAAAGTTTGCAATTTTTATGTAATTTTAAAAAACATTTTGCAAATTTTTAAATATTTTTTATTTTTAATTGTTTTACGAAATTTTTTTAAAAAAATAGAAATATGTGCAACTTTTTACACTGGAGTGCGTTTTGTTATTTACAAGAATTTAGGTGACATATTTTACATAAGATTTCCAAAAAGATTTTTGAAAACATTTTTCATAAACATTTTGAAAACTCATTTTTGCAAAAAATTTTGACACATTTACAAACCTTAAAAATCATTTTGCAAATATTTTCCAAATAATATAAGTAGATTTTTCAAACAATTTTTCAACCATTTTTCAAATCATTTACAAATAGATTTTTAAAATATTATTTAAACAAATAAATTAAATTTTTAAAAATAAAACATTTTTATAAAGATTTCAAAATATTTTACGAAATATTTTCCAAACTGTTTTCAAAAGATTTCTTAAAAAGATTTTCCAACTATTTTCAAACCTTTTGCACAACATTTTTAACATGTTTATTACAAGTGATTTCAAAGATTTATTGTGTTTTCTTATTGAGCCATATTATTGAAAATACAGAAGTACAGGGTACGACTAAAGTATATACATCGTATATACAACCTCCCCATACTTAGATTGAGCTATGTCCTCATAGATTAGAGAGAAAAAAGGGAAGACATAACTCCTACTAAGTATAAAGCAGTCTATACTGCAATGACTAATGAATAAACGAGTGAGAAGTTGACCATCCCCCCATACATAGGTTGAAATAATACTAAGCATAGCAGACAGTACATAAGGCAGTAAGGGTCAAGGGTGGGAATATATGAAATCATCGGCTCGACCTGTTCCCCCTATACTTAGGGTTAAGTATCCCTAAGCATTTACAGAATAACTAGAGTTAGTGGAGTAATGGAGGGATCAAGAAATGAACAACTCAGGGTTCTCACTCCCCATACTTGAGATAAAGTACGCCCTACATAAGACAATGACAAAAGGGATGAACACCTTTTCGGAAGAATAGAAAGATGATAATGAAAAGAAGAAAATAAGAAAACAAAATCTTTTTGTGATTTTTAGCTCAGATGTCTAATCCATTTGCCTTTGTGAGCTCATCTTGAAATACCCCCTAGATTGAATCAACAACATGCATGAATATATCATGATCTAAATACGACTTTTAACAATAGTCCATTGTCTACGAAGGGTTATGTGTCGGGTGTTAATTTTGATATGAGTTGACTTCCGTTGTTATGCACAGTCTTCACAATGAATGGTCCAGTCCACTTTCTCCTTGCTTGGAAAAATCTTTAACTTCGCATCAAATAACCCTTCTGTCTAGGTTAGAAAGTCTTCCTACAGATGTGTTTATAATGCCATATTTTGACTTTTATCTTTATACATCAGGATGTTATAGTATATGTAGTTTCGAAACTCAAGCAATCTAATCAGATCAACTTTTCTATTCTTTCCTCCTCGCTTGAAATCAAGGTTACACAACTTTAGTGCCCATAAGGATTTATGAATTAAATCTATGGGCATGTTGTAAGGCTTGCCATAGACAAGGAAGTAGGGAGACAAGCCAAGAGGGGACTTGTATGTCGTGCGATAGGCCCAATGAATCGAGTCCAGTAATTGAGGCCAATTCATGCGATCCAGATGCACAAACTTCTGCAATATTGTCTTAATCTCCCTATTAAAACATTTGTCCAAGCTATTCGATTGTGGGCGGTACGTGTTTGATGTTGTATTCTTTGATCAACTTTTTGACCACCTTGTTGATAAAATGGCTCCCCTCCATTAGAAATGAGAATTTTGGAGTTTCTGAATCGTGAAGTGATGTTATCTTTCAAGAAGCAACAAACTATGCAGCTATCTATGGTTCGGGCAGGGATTGCTTCCACCCATTTGCTGATATCGTTAACGGCAAGTAGGATGTACTCAAATCCCTGATTGTTAGGGAATGACCCCATGAAATCAATGCCCCATGTGTTGAAGATGTCGGATATCTGAATGTACTTCAAAGGTATTGTGTCACGCATGTTGATGTTCCCAGCCATTCTATAATAGTCAGTGCACTTCTTTACATAATCATCTACATCCTTGAATAGAGTTGGCCACCAAAGGCCGCATCAAAGCACTTTTGTCATTGTTCTCTTTCCAGAATGGTGTTCATTGTCTTAGAGCATTATAATAGTGGTCTAGGATACCCATAATCTCCTCATGAGGTATACACCTCCTCTAGATGCATTCTGCGCCCTCTCGGATTAGATGTGGTTCTTCCCACTGGTAGAAATGGATGTCATCCAAGAACTTGTCTCATTTGATCTTCAGCCAGTCTGGTGGAGTCCTCTTGGAGATGAGATAATTCGCAATGTCTGCATGCTAGGGGAGAGAGGATATACTCAAGACTGCCTCATTCGGGATGGTCTTTGTGATTGGAATTGAATTTTGTTCAAGAGGTTCTATATTGACTATTCTAGAAAGATGGTCTGCCACCACAATTTTGATGCCTGGTTTGTCATGAATCTTCAAGTTAAATTCTTCGAGTAGAAGGATCCAATGAATTAGATGAGGCTTGGCATCTTTCTTTCTCTGAAGGCACTTGATGGCAGAAGGTTCGTGTAGATTATCTCCCATGATCCGAGGAGATGTGATCTGGACTTTTCCCAGGTAAACACTATGTCTAGCAGCTTTTTCTTTGTCACTGTATAGTTCTTCAGAGCCTTGTTTAGTGTTCGGCTAGCATAATGAATAACATACGAAATCCCATCTAGTCTTTGCCCTCGGACAACACCAATGGCAAAATTGAAAGCATCCGTCATGATCTCAAAAGGTAGAAACCAATTAGATGGCATGATAGGAGCATGTGTGATCAGGTATTTCAATCGATCAAAGGCTTGGAGAATATGATCATCCATAATGAAATCAATCTTCTTGCCTAGCAATTTTGTCAATAGTTGGGCGAGCTTGCTGAAGTCTTAAATAAATCATCGATAAAAACTGACATGCCCCAAAAATGAATTGGACTTGTTTCAGATCGGTAGGTGGCTGAAGTTTTGAAATTACTTCCACCTTGGTTGGTTCCACTTCCGTGCAACGTTTTGATACAACGTAGCCAGCACGATCGCTTCAGTCACCATGAAATTTCTTTTCTCCCATAAGAGCATGAGGTTCACTTCACAACACCTCCTCAAAACTCGATCTAGATAATACAAACATTGATCAAATGAGTCCCCATAGACTAAAAAGTCATCCATAAAACCTTAAGAAAATTTCCCACCATGTCTGCAAATACAACCATAACACATCTCTAAAATGTAGCGGGAGTGTTACACAGCCCAAATGACATATGTCGGAAGGTGTACGTCCCAAAAGTATAGGTGAACGTTCAAGACCCGTATTTCAACTGTGTTAATTTTGTCGAATTGTTGTAGTCGAGCAATTAACAGATCAATCAAAACTGTTGATTAATTATATCAATTAATGTAAGCAGTCAATTTGTGTTTTTTTCTTGGGCATGACCAAGGTCGAACTCAGGGAGGTCACTGTCTCTTTAAGTCAATTATTAGGTAATCTAGAATTTAGGTTTTCAAGGAGTATTTTTTTGTTACTTTTAATGGAATTAATAAATGCAATGAAATTTTAGCAAAGTTCAAGGGATAATATGTTTTCGATCAAATAAACTCCAAACAAAATGAAACCTAAACCAGAATGTGTATGAATGTAAAATTAAGATACTTTAAATTTTTTGGAATGTTCTGATATAATATGAATAATATACAAATTAAATATATAGACTAGGTGATTTTGAGTAAAATAATTTTAATAAATAGCAAACAAATTTAATTTCAAGAAATAAAATGATCCTATATGGTTATTATGAGGATCTATCCAGGAAAATTAATAAATCATAAAAATGATTGATGTATGACCTACTAAAAAATAATTACTAAAAAATTGTCTAATTTATTGCAATCTCGATATGTGTGCAAATAATTTGATTTTTTGGGCACATTGTAGAACAACCGAAAATCTACCTATTGTGAATTTTGGGAATTTTTGGAGAAATAGATAATATCAATTAATGATCACGTAGTGGGTAAATTATGCAATTTTCCACCAAAATATCTATATTAAATAAATAATGTCTCATAAAAAATAAATGACCATACACAATGATAAAAAATTAGTAGTTCTACAAGATACAATTTTTGGAATTAAAAAAATGATGATGGTTCGAATATATGCTTCAAGACAACGGTCTAGATGCAGAATTACAAATTAAATAAATCTAAATGCAAGCAAAAATGGAATTAATAGCAATCACTGAAACCTACTAGGGGTTCGATGCAAATTTCTTCGCACAGTGTGTGCCATGCATGTGAAGCCTGGTAGGCAGGGGCTTTAGCAAAATATGGAGAAGAGCCGAGGACGTCGATGCAATTTTCCCTCATGGGCGTATTCCACGCACATGCCCTGCTAGAGGAAGGGTGGCCTACCTGTGATTGGCGTAAACACTGAGGGCCTTGGGTGCAATTCTCTCACATTCTCACGTGATGAGCACGTGAGGGGAGATCCTTAGGCGAGGGTGAGCTCGGGCTTTGCCTAGCGGAGTGGGGAGCCCACGGCTCTGGCTACGAGCGGAGGTTTGCTGTCGAGGGGTGGCGAGGGACGAGTCAGTCACGACTGATGAAGGTGATGGTGATGCGATGTATGGTCCCAGGCGGAATAGGAGGAGGTGGGTAGTGGCTCCACTGCTCATCTGGAGGCACGACCGTGCAAGGGTCTAGAGGCTAGAGGGATGGGGGCAGTGGATGGTTGCTGAAGTGAGGGTGTGTGGCAGATGTTGGCGTGCGAGATAGCATATGGTAGGAGTAGGGATGTGCATGGTTCATGAATTTGATGGATACCCAGCCTGATCCGTATGGATCGATCCAAAACCAATTGGTATCCAGTAGATTGCATTGGATCGGGTACCCAACCCGTTTTAACCCGTGATATACGGAGCTCCGAACCTATGATCTGCGGGTATCCATGGATCGACCCATCTCATCGACCCTTTAACTTGGACGATGCCCGTTGATCTACTTGGTAGTATCCACTACGAAGGCAAACATATAAATACGTATACGGATGTAGATGATACTATATCTTTATCCATTTGTAAATACGAATTGGGGTGCAAATCCAGATACGAATCTATATTACTGTGTTAAGGGATACATATGTAAAATGAATATTAATCTCATATGAATAATATTGTAAATATTATATATATTAGCATAAATATGCATGTGTCGGATGGAATACATATGATATAAATATTATAAATGTGCAAATGTTTAATAATTATACCAAATTGGTAAAATAAGATAATAAAATTATGTTATATATGGTTAAAAATAAGTCTACAACCATAATTATATATTAAAATAGATATACAAAAATTATTTGAATTATTTGCTAACATTAAATGATATCCATATCCGTGTCTATGTCAAAATCGGATTTTTGCGGTACCTCAGGCGCGTGCACGTGGGAACACGCTCAAATCAGCACCTCACGTGCCGATTCGATTTGGAGTCGAGTTGAGATTTAAAATACAGTATAATGATTAGTAATAATTTCATTCATTCATCATTCAGAGATTCCTTTTGATTAATAATAAATATGTAATCTCGACGTTTCCTCTCAAATCGGCTGCTCGATATAATATTTTCAAATGTCGATTTTTCGTAGACATTTATTTTACAATGATTTAATTAATAATTATATAATAAAAAATCAGGTGAAGATCTATATAAAAATGGATATGATGACGAATCAGATACGATGTACCCATACCTATGCCTCAACCTCGGGGCTAGGGATGTAAACATGTATGGTTATATCGATGTCTAATTTGTCGTTGTATTTATTGTATCTAAAGTTTGACATCTGTATTTGTATCTATTTATAAAATGGACACGGATATGTATATCATTTTGATATTTGTAGACATCAGTATCTATATCCGTATATCATTATCACATACATTTATACCATATTTCTTCATATTTGGTATATATTTTATGATATAAGCACATATTATATTTTTATGTTGTATTTTCCATCAATTCATGCAGCTAATCTATAAAGTATTTCCAATATTACTCGTATACGATTAATCTTTAATTTACAACCGTCTCCATTTTTTAAAGATATGTCAAATAGTTTTAATATCAGTTGATATATGTATCCCAATCCATGTTTGTATTAAAAATAGAAAAGGAAAATGGTAACACATATTTGTGTCCATATATGTATATGTCCATTTGCATCCCTACTTGAGACTCATTGACGGTCATCGGGCTCATCAACATGCATGGATCGATACCATTCAAGGTCCCTCGACAGAACTAATCCTACATATACCATAATTATGCAATAATATTGTTAAAATTGATAGGAAGACCGAGAAAAATAGACAGTGGACATTTAATTTTTAAACATATAGCGAATTTTGTATTTTTTGGCTTTTTCATCATTTCCCTTTAACACAAATCCCCATTTTGGAGTTTCCACTTTAGCAAATTTTGCTTGCAATATATCTTATTATTTTGCATCCACAGTTACCCATGGGTAATCCGATATCCATTTCACAAAACGGGTATCCAATCTAATGGATAACCATTTTGATTGGAGCGGGTCGATCCGTTAACCTGATGTCATGGTTCGGATCGGGTCAAGCACATATGGAGCGGGTTTTCGCCCCACGAATACCCCTAGTTAGGAGGCGTTGCGGCTGGCTACTACTCCAAGGGAGGCGGATGTGGAGCGGCAACACACAGGGGCGATGGAGGCATGACGGTTACATGAGGTGCGAGAGCTAGATGTTCTTTTCCTGGGGAGGAGTTCGAGCCGGATATGACAGCGGAGCCTCAGGCAGCCGAAGGCGAAATGCGAGTCTAGGCGGTAATGCAGTGACAGCTATAATGGTGTCTCTCTAGTGGAAGGAAGGAGCACCAACAACGGTTATTGAAGCATTGCGAATATGGAGAAGAATGGAAGATGGAGGAAGAGGAAGGCGAAGTTATGGTCGTCGCTCGACGGGATGGAGGTGGTCGATACAGGCAGAAAGAAGGAAACATAGGAGCAAAGAAGGAGGAAGATGAAAGGTAAGAGAATATCTGGAATCGATGAATGCTTGGGTGACTGGATCTTGGAGTTCCAGTAGGTCATGGCCTCAAGAGGTGCAACGATCAGTCACCTCAAAGCTATACATTGCTTCTGAAGCTGTTGCGACGTGTGCCTATGCTCACGGATCACACCATCAAGGAATTTGCTCATCGTTGATCAATCGGTTGTGAGGTGCATGCTATCACCATGAACCGACCAAGAGTTGGAGGTTCATCCTTCAAGTTGGCGGATGATCACACAACAGGTGCGGTGGGTGTGCCTTTATGGATTGTTGGCAGGTGTGGGTCCTATGGGCACATATGGAGGAGGTGGATGAGTTGCACCGTTGGGAAGGGTACGAGCGGTTGTAGAAGATTAGGGGAGTGAGATGAGGTCAAGGAAGGAGTGGCGGACGTGGGATGTGGTGGTTAGTTAAGGGTGTGCGTAGGAGATCGTGGAGAGAGAGGTGGGAGCGACGACGATTGCATGGCGATTGCCGTAGGAGGACTGGGTTACGTAGGTGGTGCGGTTGGAGGAGATCAAGAGGTGTGGGGGTTGGGAGTCAGCTGCACAACCATAAGATATGGAGGCAGTTGCAAGGCTGCAGCATACGGCGTAACTACAACGTGGGAGGGGAGACGGTCGGAAGGCGCAGAATGCGTAGGAGGGAAGGAGAGGGTACCACCACGTGGCACGCGCAGGGGTGTCCACGTGGTGGGCAAAACTAAAGTTAAAACAAACTTAAAAATTAAAACTATACTGAAATAAATAATAACAAATAATCAATAAAATAAATAATATTAATAATAAAATCAAATAATTAAATCATAAATAAAGCTAAATAAATAAAGAAACATAAATAAAATAATGAAAAGAAATAAAAAATAAAATTATAAAATTATATAGATAAAAAATAAATCAAAAATCAAAAATCAAAATTAAATGTGTCTCGATGCTCCTAGACAAATAAAAAAATAAATGGAAACAAACGTAAAAAAGAAATAACAAAAGGGGTCAAATCAAAAAAGTAGCCACCACGAAAGTTGCTTGTCTCGACAAGATCTACAAATTTATAAAGGGTCGAATACCAAAATAATTATTTGTACAAAAAGTATTTTTGGGTGGTATCTTATAGGTATAAAATACCAGAATTTTTGTCTTTAGCATATTTTTTGGAACTTATATAAGATAAAAATCAAATAACATTAGAAAAAAATATAAAACAAATATTTACAACTTAATCAAGTTTTTTAGATTTCTAGCAATTAAGAAAATAAAAAGATAAGATAAAATAAAATAAAGGGACATCTGTACAATATACAATGAGGGCCTAAAACCCAAGTTTCAGATATGAACTCTGATTATTTTGAATTTGATCTTTTTTTGAAGGTAAATGAATGTACATTAATTCAAAAGTGAGTAGGATCAATAGGAGACAGTGTGAGAGAGATATTCCCACTTTATGACTTCAAGTCTCAAACTAGGGTTTGGGTTTTATTTTTCAATTTTACAAGTTAGTATTTTTATGATATTTTTCCTCTATTAGTGTTAGTAATATATACATTATAAAGTAGATTTTATTCAATTTTAAGTTAGTTAAAAAATAGATAAAAATAGGAGGGAAAGGACAATATACAGGTGATATTTATAAGGGAATTTGTCTTCTTGTTTAATGCAAAAAATGCATGCTAAAATGCAGATATTAATTCTAAGTGTGTGAATGGTAAAAATGTAGAATAAACGATGAAATGCAGCAAATTACTTGGTACGAAGCTCTAATTTCTACTTTTAGAGTGATGAATCATAGATTCATCAAACGTGGTCTTCTCTTGATATTCAGGTGCGATTGCAACTTGATTGTACCCAGAATACCTATCTAAGAAGCAGAAATATTCCTTCATGTCCGGTCTCTTTAGAATCTAGTAAATGAAGAGGAGTGGAAAGTGATCCTTCTTGGTGGCAATGTTGAGACGTTTGTAATCCACAAAGACTCGCCAGGATGTAGATAATTAATGAATTTCCATTTCGTCACCTTTATTCATTAATTTTGGCCTTCATTCCATATCTAGATGCATGTAAATAACATTATTTTGCTTGAATCAACATTCATTATTTATTGTATAAATATTGTATAAAAAGCAGTGTTTACAACCAAAATAAAAGAATAAAGGATAGAAAAGAAAAAGTAATAAAATGACAAAGGTATTCTATGACCCCTAAGCCCTGAGACCTAGGAATCATGACGACTGGATCTATAACGAATAAAGTAGGGAGAGATAATGGTCAAAAAACACAATAAAATCCCTATTTATCTATTCTTCAATAATGCACTTTTGGTACCTTTTTTTTATTATTTATACCTCAAATCAATAAACTTTGTACATGAAAGTTGTAGATAAAAGTACAAAGAAAAATACAAATTTTATTTCACATGAAAATAATATACAGTGTTCATTCTACACTCTGAATAAGATTCCAATATCCAAACTTCACAGACCCATATCTTCTCCATATGAACTCAAAATGCACCAACATCACTTTTAATTGTATATAACTTTTAAGTAGCTATTTAATAAAGGAGGTTTCATATAATTTGGAGTTAAGATGCAAAAGTTAGATTTTAGACCCTAATTGTACCTTTTCTGCGTTTTATCTTGCCTTTTCATAACTGTTTCTTTTCTGCGTTTTATCTTGCCTTTTCATAACTTAGTATAGGTGTAGCTTAGCTTTCTGTCATTAAATCAGTAGCTGAGCTTAAGATTTTAAAATCAAAGATCACCGGAGCTCTCTGCTTCGACCATGTTGTGCTCTACCTTCGACTATGCTGACTCACCTAGTCAAGCCCATTCCTACCCTCATCACTTCATGCATCCATTCCACCCTTCGATCGAACCTGACCTTTTCTGGATTGGCGAATCAGAACTCCTCCTCTGCCATCACCAGAGTTCCTCCATCTCTCTCACCCCTTATGCATAACAACTTCAAATTGGGTCGAGATGAATTGTCTCGAGCACATGGTTCTTCTTTTATAGGTAGGATGCACTAAAGACCAGTAACATGTTGATTTCAGCTCAGGAGAAGGTTCCTAGGTGCCCCCTTCTCTCTCGAGCTCTAGACCTCTTCCTAGTGAGGTCTGGACCTTTTGGTGGCATCAGTTGACATGGGACACTTCCATTAAGATTAGGAGTCTATTGGCAACGAAGACAGCGATCAAAGCGATGAGTTATTCAAGAGTAAAGGGAGGGTAGGGAGTTGTTCTTCCCTGTTCTCCATCCTCCCTTTACAGCCGTCGAATTCCATGAGTGGACCAAATCTATTCTAGGCCATTTATTATAGATGAAATGATGCCTTATCTCAACCACAGATGACGTTAAGTGTGCCTACGTGGCACGCTTCTAGTCGTACATCCCCACGCCCTTTGGGGGTAAATATCATCAACACTCCTCCACCTTTTTTATTTTACTTTTTAGTTTTGTAAATAATTTTCATAGTTGTAAAATTTTTGTAATAATTACAATTAGACCCCCACACTTTGTTAATATTACATATACATCATTGCCAAGTCACCTTACGTGGACCCCTACGTGAGGGGACATTTTGCATGTATGCCCTTGAAGTATTTTTAGTTAGTCTATAAATTTTAATTAATAGTTGTAAAATTCTAGAAAAATTGCATGAACCACATCCCTTATTTTTAATTTGCAAAATGCCCTTTCTATTTTACAATATTGTGTGCATGTTTCTCTAATTTTATAAATACAATCCATGCTCTAAAATCATGCAAAATAGGATAATGTACCTAGATGTTTGATCTTTCATGATATATTTTTAAAATTCCATTTTATGCTAATTTCTTATTTATTAAAATTCAAAAGAGCATCTTTTATTATATGTCTAAATAGAAAAATCCCAAAAATATTAAAACATTGTCAAAAATTCAAAAAAATTACCTATAGTATATTATTGTATTTTATAGCTTCAGACCGAAAATAACTAAAATGATAAAAATAAAATGATAAAAAAATCCAAAATCTTATAAAAAATATAAAAAATCTGCAAAAAATCCAAAAATATTTGTTTTTTATGTTATACTTTTATTATATATATTATTACATTTTAAAATTAGTCTTGGGAATTTTGACTTTATTATTTATAAATCTCGAAACAATTCGGCCTATTTATTTAATCCCTATTTTGGGATATTTTTGAATTTAAAATGTCTAAAAATTAAGAAAAATATAACTAAAAAATCACAAAAATAGCAGTAAAATATTAGAACCCAAAAACATTTTATTTTTTAAATTTTGATTATTTTTTGCTATACATATACTTAAAATACCCAATATTGTATTATATATCTATATATACTTATACATGGGTTATTTTATTATTATATTATTATAAATACCTTATAAATATTTTTAAATATATATATAATATAATCATGACTATATTTGTTAATATTTTCTGATGTTCGTATATTTCTTGATTTTATTATGATATATATCTTATATCTTATGTACATTATCATATATATACATATCTATACATTATTATATAATATTCAAATTAAAATGAAATAAAAATTAAAAAAAGTATAAAAGAAAATCAAATAAAAAATTAAAAATAAAAAACCCACGTGAAAAATACATTTATGTACATAGTTCAATCTTGATTAGCAATAATCATTAGGCTCTCTTGTTTGCTCTCAGTGGTCTGACCTCTACATGCTTACATGTTATACATATTTGTTTATAGAGTATAGTAAATTTCAATTCACATTTTTGTCATTTACTGATTAATTATATATTATAGGTACTTGTTGTTTGAACTGGGATTGGTGAGCGGCCACCTCAACGACAATGTAGTCCTCGCCTTATGTAGGCAACATTAGACCCTTGCAAAATCCTGTTCAATAGTACTCTGGTCAGAATATCCTCTCCCTTATCATTTGTCACAATGGTGATCCTGGACTACTTTGTCACTACGTGTAGGGGACTCACCCACTAGGAGTCGGAGAAGGGATATATGAATCCTGCATCACAACCTCCCGAAGGTTTGGATTCAGACTGCGTTGGAATTCACGGGATGGGTTGTTGTATTCTTCAAGGTAAATGTGATGTGAGAATAAGGATGGATTGATCCCATGGATATCCGATATCTTCCAACCTATCGCCCTACAGTTTCATTCAAGAACTTCTATCAGACAGATTCTTGGTCTTCAGTTAGATGAGCATTGATAGTGACAGGATAAATGTCCTGTTAACTAGCAAGGAAGGCGTACTTCATGTGGTGTTGGAGAGATTTAAGTGGTGACTTCAGCAATGATTGTAGGTGTCGATTCTTTAAACTATCATATGTCCACCTCTGGCGATTCAACTTCATCATTTAGTACATCACACATATCGACAATGAAATCTTCCTTCTCAAACAAGGGGGATTGTTCAAATTCTTCTATCACATCAACAAAAATCTCATCCTCAAAGGCTTCAGTTAATTAGACTATGCATTCCCGTCCTTCCTATGGGGAGAGGAATTCGAGGGTTTCTCTATCATCCAGAAATAGATTTCTTTCTATGATCTCTACTAAAAGATCACAGTCCTCAGAGCATTACGATTTAAGCACTTTCATTTCAAACATATCTTCTTTTTGCTTTCACTTAGCCACAATCTTTACATGGATTTTGTCAATGCTAGAGCGAAAGGTGATCTCTCTAGTGTCATAGTCAACTACTTCCTCAATTGTTCGAAGGAACAACTGGAAAAGGATAATCAGGGTATGGAGCAGAGGTGCGTAGGTGTACATGTCCAAGACAATGAAATCAACAGAGAACTGCATCCCTTGAACAATAATGATCAAATCCTCCAACATGCCCTTAGACCGCTTGAAGGAATGATCCGCGAATTACGGAATCATCTTTGTTAGCTTAGGCGGTCCTAACCCAAATTCTGTGAGTAGTGATGTTGATAGAAGGTTGATAGAAGACCTACTATCAAGCAGGGTATGTTCGAACTCTTGATATAAAATGGTGCATATGATGAGCGGTGCTCCCTTGTCCTTCTTGTGCAGGATATTGTTGATGGCATTGACTGTAGACACGGTGAGGATATGCTTCTCAGATTTTCTACCTCTGTTTTTCTGGGGTTGACGCTTCGTTGTACATGCTTATTTAAGTCCTCTTTTCACTGCAAGCATGTACTCCATGGCTTTTAACACCGACATTTCAAATATCTGGTTTTGCAAAATTTGGACTATATCAGGATCAAACAAAGTATTTTTTAAATTTTTACTATTTTTTATTTAATAGCTAATGGAAAAGGCATCTGTACACCATCAAAAATATTTTCATTCAAATTTCTATCCATATCTTTCTGTACAGGTAGATGGTAAAAAGGAATATAATCATCTACATCTAGTGGACTAAAAATGACAAGCTCAGGTCCGTCGGCTGACTATGGTTCTGTTGTAGGCGCTGGCATCTCCAAGGCTGGAATGACTTCATAGAGATTGCAACTATATTTTGTATTTTCTTCATTTTTTGTATTTTTGTTTCTGGTGCTGCTCCAAAAATTGTGATGGCCCTGATGTCGGTCTGGCTGACGACTCGCCGTCGGATGCTTTGCTCTTCCATTTCATTGTCGTAGATGGCTGGAGTGTCCTATTACTCTTGAGATGTACAATATCAGATAAAAGAAAATTATTTTTACCTTAATTGGGTGGGGCACTACAGGCTACCTGCTCCTTGCAACATAAGTTTTTGGGTTTGCTTCAACCTTCCAGAATGACTGTTTTTGTGATCAAGAGGTCGTCTATCTTTTGGCTCATATCAACCATGTTCTTCACAAGTTGAGCCAGACAATCCACGGTTGGGTTGACCAGGGCAACCTCAGAAGTGTCGGCCTGATGGGACCGTTGATTTTGATGGTAAGAGGGAGGTTGCTGTTGGTAACCCTGAGAATAGTGAGGGGGAGGAGGAAGATACAGGTATTTATGGTTTTTCAGCAAGGAATATTGGCGATTATACTAAGCAACTGTCTGTTGGTATTGCTGATTGTGGTAAATGGACAACTGTTGATAATTATTCTGCCTCCAGTTGTAACTATACTAGGGAGGCTATTGCTGGGCCGTGTCTAGATGGAAATTCCCCCTTCCTTGTTGCGGATGATATGGTTGGTTGACATTGGGTTGATGATGGGGTTGTCCCTGAGGATAGGTTAGTTTTTTATCATTGCTCTAGACACCATTCACCTCTTAAATGTGTTGGGGAGGTGGAGAAAAGGCTCAAGATACTGATGCTGGAATTCCGGTGACTAGTAGACAACCATCTGGTAGTATACGTGATGGAAAGAAGGTTGAATAGGACTTGGTTGAGTTAGTTGTGCCTGTGTCTGCTCCTTCTTCTTAGCTGAAGGATCAGTGGTGGTGGTCACCGCGGTGTGGGCGCTAATGGTGCTTATGAGTATCTCCAATTGCTTGGTGATAATATCAAGCTTGTCTAAGCCCTTCATTGTCTGCTCGATCATGGCTATCTTCTTTAGGTCATGTGACCTCTTCTCAACGATATCAACCTTTGACAAGTGACTCCCAATAATGGTCAAGTCAGAGTTATTACACCTGTCGACTTCATGCATACCTGCCATGTTCATATCCTTGCGGAGGACCTATGCCGGCGGTTGAATCTAAAAAGAACGAGATGAGGATAACACAACCTCCCTTTCTCCATCTCCTAAAAAATCTAACAAACTACATCATCATCCTTGTTGAAGTGAGATCCTCTGCAGGCGGTATCAACCAGACATTGACTAGCTTCTGTCAAATCCCCATATAAGTGCTAGACCAAGCTGGTCCTCAGGATGTCATGGTTGGGGTATTTCTCGATCAAATCACTGAATCACTCCAGGTCTCATAAAAAGACTCTTGGTGTCCTTGAGAGATGCTAATAATTTTTGACCTCATGAGATTAACATGACCAAGAGGATAATACTTGTGAAGGAAAGTAGACTTCATGTCCTCCCAGGTCATCACCACCTTCCCATATAGTTTATCTGGTATAGTGATTTGCCTTAATGGCTGAATGGGAAGGCAGTCATCTTAATTACACCCAACATGATGTTGGGTTAGTCCATTGTACTAAAGATGTGGTTGAACTATTTTAGATTGATGTAAGGCTCCTTGTTTGAATTCCCATTGAAGCAAGGGGAGGAGTGAAAGTAGTTGCGGCGTCAGCTCAAAATGCATGTGGACTGGTGAAATCTGGATCCACTCATTTATGCGACAAGCTCTAGGGTTGTATGATTGCTTTAGGGGTAGCTTGGGTTGGTCTCTCCCTCCTTCTTCCCTGCCTTCATGAGGTCTATCTATAAAGAGATCATCTCTATCATCATGAATATCATCACCTCCTACTTGAGGTGCCTCCCTCTATTCGATCTCCTCCTTAATTCGTTCATCATATCTTGAAAGGCGACCTAAGCTAGAACTCAGTCAGTTAGATGCTGCTCAATGGCCCTGATAAATGCGAAGAGCTCAATATTGACTTCATTCTAACTTGGACCAGGGCCCTTCTCTGTATCTGGCTATGTGTTCTGTTGTTGGGGTCCCTTTCCGCTTCCTGTAGGAACCATTGCTAATGCTGACTGCAAATAAACGGGCTCAAGATCAGGGTCAAGATTTTCAATGGGAAAGATACCTCGATCAATCTACATGCAAGCACCAGATGTAGAAAATGATTCATAATCAGGGTCATTTATTAATCTTATTAGGTATGAAGAAGAGTATGGAGTGAAATCAATATCCATCAAAAAAGGTAGAACTCGAGAAGAGAGTTTTCCCAGTCTAGGTGAGGAAGAAGAAACAGAGAGTCCCGAGGGTGGTTAACGGAGTCTAAACCATGCACTTGGGAATCACCCCGAATTATTGGAGATGCCAAGCTCGAGGAGTCAATGTCAGTGTCGGCAGAGTCCCGACTAAGTCATGCTGTAGTCGTCATCTCAAGGGAGAAGAGAAGATCGAGTTGGAAGAAGGATATGGTGAGGACCGAGAAATAAATGGAGTGTAAAACAGTAGAAGGCTCACGATGAGCGTGGTTCAAAGAGTATGTAATAAAAGAAGAATGACAAAAATGCGCAAGTGCGCTGAACTTTGATCATTGAACCAATTGTAAGCAATCAAACACCAAAAAAATTTGGATTCATCAACTTAACTCAATGTGAAGCCGTACGAGTTCAACTATTTTTATCTTTTCAATTTTAGAGTTGTGATTCAAGCAAAAAAAAATTCCATGAGTCCTTAATGGTTAGCCCTAGAGGATATTGTGCACTGCTAGTAATTTATCCCCATACCTGTTCCACCACCTTTGTATCCTGCGATCTACACTTTTTAAAGTCCTCAATATCGATCCTGGGTGGCTACTCAGCCAAAAGAAAAGAGAGAGGAAGTCCATAGGCGAAACCATTACTTCCCTCGTAAGGGAGGTACTCGGACATAAACCGATGAGACAGACACACCCATGAGGGTGTGGCCTAGGCTCATTACTTCAGACCAAGCCGGATGCTCTATACAAGGTGGGAACACCTTCATTGACAAGGTCCTACTTTGTCACATATGATAGAAGCGCCAATACTTTGCCAATCCTAGGTGGTAATTGAGGCAGCCGCAGATCGAGTTTTTGGCTCTATTTCTTAAGGGTCGCGCCTCGCTCAGTTGGGAAAGTACATGAATACAATGTGGGCTTTGTGAATTCCAAGAAATGATGTTCGTTACAAATTTTATGTAGGTCAAAGTGCAATTAAAAATCCCCTGGTTTTAATTTCTGGGTTTCACTTTTTTTGAGTTTTTTCAATATCAAAATGCCTAATGCTTTTTTTATATTTTCTTTTTGATGTAAGTGTTCAAAATCAGAGGGAGGGGAGAGAACGACAAAGAAATGTAAGGTGACACTAAGACGGAAATTTCACCTTAGTGCCTAAATGATGAATGCTTAATTAGAAGACATACAATGCTTCCCAGTGCTCTCCATGTAGGATGAAGGGAAAAGAATTTTTAAACATGATCTACTTGTCGATATGTACACGAAGAAAACACTCAAAATAGGAATTGTTATTCACGGGAAGAACCAAATGCAAAATACAAGAAGAGAAACCTAAGAGTCTGGTCTTGGATGCTCCTCAATGCCCACTACAGTCGGTCCTACAAGAGTTGTATGGAGACGTCTCACGATGTGAAAATTCAAATCTTACGAGGGTCCAGTCCACATAAGGCAAGAGCTACACTGTAAATGAAGCTTCTGCTCATGGAACTCAACTTATTCAACAATTAACCCATAATAGATATAGCAATAAAAGCAGAAATAAATGTGGAGTTAAAAGTTATTATAACTCTACAAATGTGTGTTTATGCGTAAGTAGAGTGTCGAACACATGGCGCAAACAAGATAGACAGGGCAATAAATGCATAAAATTTGTTTTCCTTCTGTCTATGTATTTTTATATGGATTTTTTGGATTTTTTATATTTTTATAGGTATTAATTTTTATATTTTTTTTAAATTTTAAGATTTTTTATTTTCTTTTTATATTTTATTTTTAATTTCTTTTTCTTTTAAGTATATAACATAGGAATATATAAGGCAATATATATATGAGGAAATATAATTCAAAATACTATTAAAAATAAATAAAATATAGAAAATAAAATCTTCAAGTTTTAAATAATGTTATTTTATTTTTGTAATTTTTAGGTAATTTTTGCTAATTTTTATGTATTTTCAAAGTCACAAATTTGCAAAACATGAATTAATAAATAGACATAACTGTTTTGGAATTTAAAAATAGGAAATAAAGTCAAACAAATTCTAAAACTATTTTTAATTAATATTATATAATAAAAAGAAAATTACAGAAAAGAAAAAGGTATTTTACTTTGGGAATTTTTATATTTTATAAAGGATTTTGTAGTTTTTAATTTTCATGAGTTTTCTTTTTCTATTTTAGGGATTTTTGGTCTGAAGACTCAAAATAATAAAAAAAATTATTGGGAATTTTTCAGAATGTTTTTCTATTTTTTGTATTTTATAAATCAAACATGGGCTTTTTGTGCTCTTTTTATTTTTATAAAATAGGAAAAAGTACTAAAATACCAAACTAAAAATATGACATGAATCTACAAGCAAGCAGGAACTTAACCCTATTTTTTGAGAATTTTTGGAACATGGATGATATTTTAATAAATGAAATACAATTACAAAGAAATGAAATATCAAGGGCATATTTGCAATTAAAAATAAAGTCAGCGATGATTATGCAAATTACCTAAAATATAGAATTGATATTTAAAATTATTGGACTAAAAAGAAATACAAATACACGTAAGGGTATATATGAAAAATTGCCACCTCATGTGGGACTGCACATGAGTTGACGTGGACTGAACCCATAGGCTAATATGACAAAAGTTCAGGGGCTCCAATGAAATGTTTAAAAAATATTAAACGATAAGTGAAAGTTTATATACTAAATGACAAAATACAAAAATTGGGGGTTAAAAGTGCAAAATACCCCCAACGTGCGCGCTATCCAACGATCGAGGCCAGTACACTTGAAGCATGGCAAGTCGTCGTTGCGTGATGATGCTTTGATCACTGATGGTCTAGATTAGATCTCGCGAAGGAGATCAACTGATGTGGCTTGCAAAATCCGACAATGGCCGCTCGATCAGGGAGCGAAAGATAATTGAACAGTTGTGGACTTACTTTGAAGAACAAGGAAGAACTCTCAGTCCTCCCAGCTTCAATTTGCTGTAGCGGGTGCCTCCAACCTCCTCCCCTACTATGGAGATACTCCAAAGGTTCCTAGAAACATCTTCTTGCTGCTGGTGGCTTCAAAATGCTTCAGGGATCACCGAGGTTCTCCCAGAAGGTCAGAGCAGCAAAGGTGCTCTAGATACCTCCAATGTCTTCAAAAAGTCTACGGATGGGCATTGGGGCTCAAGGGAACTGCACATAAAGGAGGCTGGGTTGAGGGCAAATTGCCTCGACTTGTTATTGGAGGGAATGAGCGTAAAATGGGGTGTGGCGGTTATCTCCGGTGGAAGGCAGTCGAGGAAGATCAGATCTCCTGATCCAAAGAGGAGCAGGATGAATGGAGGCACCTGGGATGTAGGAGAAGCGTGCAAAAAAGAAATGAAGGTGGTTGCGGGTCGGAGAATAGTCTAGGTCCTTGCTCGAGCCATTGGGCACATCAGGAGGGGAAAAAGGTGTCCAAAAGGGAATCAAAAATTCGAAGAAGCTTGGGCGAAGGATTATGTATATGTGATGGGAAGGGGTCAAAGAATGAGGAGGCTAGCTCGATGCATGCGCTCTTGAATCGAGAAATCGAGCCAGCATGATAGAGGGAAGATCGAGGAAAAGAAGTGAAGAAGAAAGCAACGTGAATTGACATCTAATCAATCGGGGAAAAATGAAGAAAATGGGCCAAAACAAGGTATGACAGACCTACTCGCTTGGGGAGAAGACCGACGTCAACTCTTGACTCCCCCTGGTTAGTCCATGGACCAACTTGAAAAAGGCTAGTCAAAATTATTTAAAAATTTATAATAAATAATAATTGATTTTATTAAATTGAAGTTATAAAATGAAAATGTTTGTTATTTGCTATAGTATTTTAATATGATTTTTAGGAACTTATTCATTACAAGTTACTTTTTACGGGTATATTTATAGGTTTATTTTCCTATGTTTTGTACATTTTATTTTTATTTTGTATTTTGTATTTTTTATTTTATTTTTTAAATTTTATATCTTTATAACTTATTTTTAGATACATAAATATTTTTTATTATATTTTTCTGATATAATATGTACATTTAAATAAATAAAGGTGTATATTATGTATGTATAAGTATATGTATTTCGTCTATGCAATTTGTATATTATTTTATTTTTCTATGTTTTATTTTTGATTTTCTTCTAGTCTAAATATGTCCATATACTATAAATAATATTTACAAAATTATAAAAATAATAAAGAATAAATAAAATGAATATTTTATTTAGGTATATTGTACAATAGGGGTCCAAAACCTAACTTTCAAACCTTAACTCCAAATTAAATGAAACAACCTTCATTATATAGATTATTAAAAGTTACAAACAATTAAAGGTGATTTTGATATCTTTTGATTTTTTTTTGAGGAGATACGGATCTGGGAAGTTTGGATTTTGACTTTTTATGTAGAGTATAAAAAGTACACTATATATTATTTTTGTGTAAACTCAATTTTATATTTTTATCTACAATTTCATGTACAAAGTTTTTTATTTGAGGTATAAATAATAGAAAATAAAATAGGTCTGGAAAGGACTTTAGATGAATAAATGAATGAGATTTTTATTGGATTTTTGGCCCTTATCTCCCCCTTACTTTATTCCTTGTCGACCAAATCAATTGTTTACTTGGTCTTGTGGTTTAGGGTCATAAAATACTATTGGCATTTTATTCTTTTTCTTTTATTTTCTTTATTCTATGATTTTGGCAATAAAAACTATAATTTATACATAATAAATAAAATAAATGATGAATGTTAGTTTGTGCATAATAATGCTATTTACATGCATTAGCTTGGTTTTTTATGGACAAAATGATAGAATAAGGGTGATGAAATGGAGATTCATCGTCCCCCTATACTTGCCTTTGCTAGTCCGTAGCAAACACTTATGAAATAAGTGTAGAAAATAAAATAAAAGAAAAGAAAATTAAGGAAATTGGATTGATTTTAATTTTCAAAGTTGTCTTCATAAAATCAAAGTTTGGAGCTTTAATCCGACCACTGGATTTTAGGTGTGGTTGGAACCTTATTGGGAATCGGATTTGAAATGCAACAACCCTTGAAAGTCACAAAACCCAGCTCAAGTCTCCTCAATGGTCACATCAGAATACTTCAACTCATACGCTAACCCTTATGACTATGAATCTATCTTGGACAGTGTGTGAGATATGTTGCTATCCTCTGTTGAAGTGGTAAAAATAAGTCTTCTCCAACATGGTGACCCTAATTCCCAAATCCAACAACTCTTTCCTCGAGAAGTGGGGAATTTCCTTCTAAGTTCAAGTACAACTAGCTCAAGCAGAGGAGGTGGACAAAAGAATGGACGGTAGCCAGTGTAGCTACCTATCCTTGGATGCTTGACCAGTATAACCAAGTCATCCACCTGCTGACTCATGAGACATTGAAGTATGAGCTTGCTTATTGACCATACAGATATACACTCCGACATGCATTATATTTCAATCAGGCTTGTACACTTTCTTTGAGTTTTTCTTTTTTCTCAATTTTTGAATACTATATACACATCATTTACATAAGGACGTTTTCTTCTTGAGCAAGTAGACTATCCCTCTTTTGAGCATTATTGCAACCCCACAACTTCTATATTTAGACCTCATTGCCATTGGATCGGGTTGGGGTATAATGGCCACAAAAGTGTGACTTTCGATGTTTCTATTGGCTTGTGTCTCATGCCGGTAAATCCAACCCTCTACAACTTCAACTGAAGTGAGCAATGTGAAAGGTGCATCTGTACAAGATTGGTCATTATCAACAAGAGTCCTGTGTATGCTCCGAAATACTCTACTTAAGTAGTGAAGACGGCACTGAACCAAGTTTTGTGATCTCAAAGAATTAAGTCACTTGACCTGAAGCACCTCAATTCCAGTTTCTATAAGGTTCCGGTAAATAAGTATAATTAAGATCCAACCTAGCTCCAGTCTTTGGATTTTTCTTAGACTTGCTCAATTATCAAACTCAATCGGAAAAATGCAAATGCTATGCACAATGTAGAAAATATTTGTGATGAAATTTTTTAAATTTTGGACTTTTTATGGATTTTTGAAAAGATTTTGCAAATATTTATGCAATTTTCAAAAGATTTTGCTAATGTTTTTGGGATTTTTATTTTGTAACTTATTAGGGATTTTTCAAAACAAAAAAGATTTGGCAAAGAAATAAGTATAGTTATTTACACGGAGATGCATCTTATATTTAGAAGAGTTAGGTTATTTTTTAAGAATTTATTGGTTTATACAAGTTTTATAAAGGAATTTATAATATACCTAATTCTCAAAAATAATTTGAAAAGATTTTCACAAGTTTTTTATTTTGAAAACTAATTTGACAAATAATTTTCACAAACATTTTATACAATTTGAAAATAATTTTGCAAATATTTTTCGAACATTTGATATAGATTTTTTAAACTATTTTGAAACTATTTTTTAGAATCATTTACAAATAGGTTTTCAAATGATTTTATTTCACACAGAGAAAAGAAGTTTTTAAAAACAAAAACATTTTTATAGAGGTTGAAAATATTTAACAAAACATTTTTCAAATAATTTTCAAAAGATTTTTCAAAGGGTTTTTCAAACTATTTTTCAAACATTTTGCAAAAAACATTTTAAACATGATTTATTAATAAGTAAATTAAAATAATTAAGTATATTTTTGTAATAATTTTATTTAATTAGCCATATTATTAAAATTACGAAAGTACGGGTTATGGCTAAAGTATATACGACCCCCTATACTTAGCTTGAGCTATGTCCTCATAGATCAGAAAGAAAAAGAGAAGACACAACTCGTACTTAGTATAGAAAAGTCTGAAGAATAACGAATAAGGAATGAATGAGAAGTCGATCGTCCCCCCTATAGTTAAGATCAACTAATCCTAAGTTACTTAGGACAAGGTACATTCTATGTATAACAATGAATATGGGGTGACACCTTTGGGAATAAAAAGGAAAATGAAAACAAAAAGAAGAAAAAAAGAAAAAGATCACTCAACTCGTCGACCTCATCTATTGTTGAAGAGGATTTTTTACGGGTGTAAATACGTTTCACACAAAGCGGAGATGCAGTCGTTGTGGCGAACTGCAAGAAACCCGATCTTCAGACAACAATTAACCCACAATAAACAAATCAAGCAATGAAAGTAAGTGTGGAGTTAAAATTTATTATAACTCTACAAAAGATGTGTATAGTGCAAGTAGTGTAGAGGTCGAACGCATGAAGCGAGCAGGTAGATCAGGGCAAATGAATGTTCAAAGTGAGTGTGAAGTATCTGTTTATAAGTGCTATTTTTTGTGGATTTTAATTTTATATATTTTTTATTTTATTTCCAATTTTATATTTTTATATTTTGATTTTCGATTTTCTAATTTTGTATTTTCGTTTTTTAATTTATATTTTTATATTTTTGTTTTCTTTTAATTTATAAAATAAAATATATATATATAATATAAGAAAAGAGAGAGATAATCTATTTATAAAATATGTGAAAATAAGCAAAATTTAAGAAATAAAATATTTTGCGCTTTTTATAATCTTATAATGTTTTTATGATTTTCTTATATTTTTGCTAATTTGTTAGATATTTTTAATATCAAGAATACTCAAAACAGGGAATAATATAAGAATCTGAAATTTAAATGGAGACGAAAAATAGTAAATAGTAACCAAAATTCTCAAAATTATTTTTAAATTAAAGATAATAAAATATAGAAAATTAGGGAACAACAATTACATTTTTAGATTTTTTTTGGAATTTTTAATATTTTTGTAGAAATTTTAGGGGTTTTGTAATTTTTATGAGTTTTCTTTTATTTTTTTTAGTAATTTTTTGCATGAAGGTAAAAAAATGCAAAAACACACAAAATATAATTTTTGGAGTACTTTTCAAAAAGTTTTATAATTTTTATGTATTTTTTAATGCAAACAAGGATGAAAATGCATGTTTTTGATTTTTATAAATCTTAAAATGCATCAAAAATGTAAAATAAATACATGGCAAGGAAAGGCAATGCAAACGAAGTTAGGGTGATTTTTTTGGATTTTTCAGGATTTTATAGATGCATGAAATAACTAGAGATAACATAAAGAAAATACAATCCTAGTAGTGGCAGTTTTGTAAATATGCAAAATCCAGGGGCCAAGTTGTAATTTTTTCAAAAAAATATAATTCTATAAAAATATTTCTCGACTAAAACTAAATAGCCAAACAGCCAAGGATATCCCTGCAAAATTCCCAGAACTCACGTGCGTAGCACGCGCGTCTGCTAGGGACGATCATGCAATTATCAAAAACTCGAGGGGTGATTTGCAAAATAACCAGAGATAATATAACGATAAGAAATATTTTTTGGATTGTTTTTAATTACAAAAAGGCCGAGGTCTCTGGTGCAAAATGTCAACCCTCACGTGTACATGTCACATGAGGTGACGTGGCCTGGGACAAAAATGCAAATATGGAATGTTCGGGGGGGGTGTTCGTAAATTTTACAAAAATATGAAATGGTAGATGAAAGTTTCGGTATTAATATTTAAATAAAAACACCTAGGGTGATTAATGCAAAATACCCAAAGTGGGCTCGATCCAACGATTGGCAATCTTTCACTTAACACGTGTCGAGCCTGTGCACACTGATACCGCTTCGCAATCCGACGACCGAGATTAGATCTCCACGCAATGATCGACGGTGCTGGTGAGAGGAGATCAGGCGACTGATGTACTCCACTATGAATAGGCAAAGTACCAACGGCGCTGGAGCTGCAAGGATGATCGAGCGAAGAACTGGTCCCCGACGAGCTTTGATGGGACAATGCATCCTCCTCCGAGGACTTGTAGCTCCCCTGATCATTCTCGAAGACTCCTGCGGGTCCTCTCTATATGCTTGTGGTGTCAAAAGTTGCTGGCGTCTACCAGAGCTGGCCCACGATGTCGAGGTTGAGGAAGAGCTCCAGGTGGCTCCTGTGCGTCATAAAATCGCCCCCAGGTGCCTTCTGAGCTCCAAAAAACTGCAAGAGAAAAAAAGGGGGTCACGGGCAAACTGCTGCGACCACCGTGGGCAAAAGGCAGCAGAGAACGAGAAGAATGGGAGGGGTGGCGAAGGTCGATCCTAGGCTAAGTAGCGAAATAAACGGTGGAGGCTGAATCCTACGACTATGGGGAATAAAAAAATGCAAGAAAAAATACAGAAACATACCTTGAAGGCATGTAGCGCCTGAGATGAGTACCTCACGGCCAAGACGACCGCAGATGGGTGGAACGATGCCTCGACCCTTGCCTGAGCTTTGCACGTGTGCTGGAGGAAGCCTGTCACGTTTCTGGTCCTTAGTACGACGAAAGAAATCCAAACTAGGGTCGAAGAGGGTTCAAGGACGGAGGAAGCTTGGGGGTGTTTTTGAACAATGGACCGAGACGGCGCAAAGAACGATGGATCTGGGGCATGTTAGTGATCCAAGGATCGGGATAACACATGGGTGTGTAAGACCATTAAATAAGGTGCAAAAGTGAAGAAGGATGCATCACGAGATAGTGCGAGGATTTGCCTCAAAAAATCTGCGAGTATGGCCAATAAAACACAGTTCTAATGAGAGCCATACCTCGGTCAGAGAGTTGACCGAGGTCAACCAAGGGAAGAATCTGGTTGGTCCACGTGGACCAACTAGAAAATCCCCTGGAAAAAAGATTTAAAAATTCATTTAAAAATAATAAATGATTTTATTAATTTTAGGTTATTAAATATAAAAATATTTATTATTTTTAAATTATTTTTATATAATTTTTATTTATTTTTTCAAGGTTTAAAATTATAAGTTCCCTTTAAAGGGATATATAGGTATATTTATCTGTATATTTTATTGTTTTATTTTTATTTTATATTTTTGTCTTTATTAATTTTGTTTTTTATTTTATATATTTATAAATTATTTTTAAAAACTTAAATATATTTTTATTTTATTTTTCTGATGTATTTTATGTAATTAAATAAATAGAAGTGTTAATTATATAGGTATACTTATTGGTATTATACATATGTATTTTATACAAGTATTTTATTATAATGATTTTTTGATGTTTTTATTCTAGTTTTAATATGTACATATATTATAAATAATATTTAGAAATTTATAAAAATATAAAATTATAAAAGTAATCAATAATAAATATAATAAATATTTTAATCGATGTAAGTATACAATAGGGGTCCAAAACCTAACATTCACACCGTAACTCAGAAAAATATGAAACCACCTTCATTAAATAGCTTATTAAAATTATATACAATTAAATGTGATTTTGATAGATTTCTAGTTTTTATTTGAGAGATACAGGTCTGGGATGTTGGGATTTTGGAATCTTATTCATATTATAACTTTTTACATGTACATTATTTTTATGTGAAATCAATTTTGTATTTTTTTATATTTAATTATCTATAACTTTCATGTTCAATGTTTCTTTATTTGAAGTGTAAAATGTGGAACCAAAAATAGGTCCCAAAAGTGAAGAATAAATGAATAAATAAAAGGGTAGTTTTATTGGTTTTTGGCCCATATCTTTCCCTACTTTATTCCTTGTTGACCTAGTCATCGGAATGCCTATGTCTCGGGGTTTCGGGTCATAAAATATTTATAATATTTTATTCTTTTTCTTTTCTTTTCATTATTCTATAAATTTGGCTTTAATTACCGTATTTTATACAATATTTACACAAAGAAGCATGAATGATAAAATACCTAAATTAACAGTATTTACATGCATTTACTAGGGTTTTTAAGGCCAAAAAGAATAAAGATGATGAAACGTAGATTCATCATCCACCTATACTTGCCTTTGCTAGTCCCTAGCAAACACTATTGTAATAAGTGCAGAAAAAGAAAAACAAAGAAAAGAAAAAGAATAAATTTGGATTAAGTTTAATTATCAAACTTGTCTTCACAAAATCAAAGTTTGGAGCTTAAGCTGAACCTTTGGAATTTTCGTGTGGGTGGAACCTTAATGGGAATTAGATTTGAAATCCAATAGCCTTCGAGAATCCCAAAACCCTGATCAAGTCTCCTCAATAGCCAGGTCAGAAATATTTCAACTCATACGCAAACCCTTACAGCTATGAAACTGACTCGTACAGTGTAAGTGATAATGGCTCTCCCGAACTGAAATAACAAAGAGACTGACTTCTCCCGTACGACAACCCAATGATTCCCCAATCCAATAACTCCTTCCTCGAGGAGCAGGGTATTCCCTTCTAAGTTCAAGTAACAACCAGCTCAAGAGAGGGGTGTGAAGAGAAGAATGGACGGTAGCCAGTGTAGCTACCTATCCTAGGACGCAAGACCAGTGTAGTCAAGTCATCCAGCTGCAGGCTCACATAATTTGACTTTGAAGCTCAAGCTTGCTTATTAACTACAACATATGTACACTCCGGCAGGCATTTTATTTTTTGTGTACAGGCCTGTCCACTTTTTTTTGGAGTTTTTTTTTGAAATACTATTCATAGCAGCATTTACATAGGGAGTTTTTCCTATTGAGCCAGTAGACTATCCCTCTTTTGAAGCTTTATTGCAACCCGCACTCTCCAGTCTTTAGAATTCCTCATCACTGGACGGGTTGGGGTGCACTTCCCTCCCTAGAGGAGGACAAATGTTTCCACTTGTTTGCGTCTCATACCAGCAAATCCAACCCCCTCACCACTCCAACTGAGTTGAGCCAAGTGAGAGGTGTAAGTGTCCAAGTTAGGTCATTATCAACAGGACTCGTGTGTGTGCTCCAAAATACTCTACTTAGACAATCAAGAATCCATTGAACCAAGTCTCATGATCCTCAAAGAATTAGGTCAACTAGACCTAAAGTACCTCTATTCCAGTTCTTACAAGGTTCCTAATATTAGGTAGATTTTAAGGTCCAATCAAGCTCCAATCTCCGGATTTTTCTTAGACTTGTTCAACTATGAAACTCAATCCGAAAAATGCAAATGTTATGCAAATGCTATGCAGAATGCAGAATATATTTTTTGATGCGATTTTCAAAGATTTTGAACTTTTTATGGATTTTTTAAAAGATAATTCTTATGCATTTTTTGTATTTTCAAAAGGATTTTTAAAATGTTTTTGGTATTTTTATTTTGCAAATATTTTTAGGATTTTTGAAGCAAAGATTTTGGATAAAAACTAGGTACAAATATTTAAACAGGGATGCATCTTATATTTACAAGAAGTAGATTTAAAGAATTTACAAGGGTAAGTGGTCAATTTTATAAGTATATATAATGAATTTTGGTATGATGTATATATTCCTCAAAGTTATTTGAAAAAAGATTTCAAACAATTTTGAAAACTATAGTCCAAAATAGTTTTTTACAAACAATGTTACAAACATTTACACAAATTTGAAAATCATTTTGCAAAGGTTTTTCAAACAGTATAAATAGATTTTTCAAGATATTTTTGCAACCATTTTCAAACATTTGCAAATAGTTTTTCAAATATTTTTATTTTAAACAAAGAAAATATTTTTTTCAAAATAAAAATTTACAAAGGTTGAAAATATTGAACAAAATGTTTTCCAAATAGTTTTCAAAATATTTTACGAAAGATTTTCAAACTATTTTTCAAACATTTTGCAAAAAACATTTTCACCTGATTTATTAATCAGTAAATACAAAAAGAATTTGAGGAAAAATAACATCTTTTTATTAAGTGTTTTTAATGAATTTTATTAGGTATTGAGCCGTAATTATTAACAAAAATAAGAAAGTGCGAGTTATGGCTAAAGTATATACGCAATATATACTACCCCCTGAACTTAGCTTGAGCTATGTCCTCATAGATCAGAGAGAAAAAGAGAAGACATAACTCATACTGAGTATAGACAAGTCTAAAGAATAAATGAATGGAGAAATGAATGAACGAATATGAAGTTGACCATTCCCCTATACTTAGGATCAAATAATCCTAAGTACATCAGACTGTACACAAAGCACGGAGGGTCAAGGGTGGGAATGAACAGATCGTACTCAGACTGTCTCCCCCTATACTTAGGGTGAGATATCCCTAAATATAGATAAGAAGAGGAGACAATGGGGAGGATCGAAGAATGAAAGAAATCGGGGTGCACACCCCCTATACTTAGGACAAAGTACATCCTAAGTATAGAAGACTGACAAAAAGGGGCGACACCTTTTCGGTAGGAAAACAAAATTTTAAAGGAAAAGAAGAAAAGAAGAGAAGAGATCAGAAGAAGGAAGAAGATAGATGATGATGTACACATCACTTCCCCAATACTTAGAGTAAAAGAAGCCCTAAGTATAAGCGACAACTGGAGTAATGAAACAGAACGATGAACACTCGACTCATCCACCCCCCGATACTTAGGACAAAGTACGTCCTAAGCAAGGCAAACACGAGAATGGGGTGGATGGGCAATATGTGAGATGGACAAAGATGAACAGAAGCAAATGTACAA
Source organism: Ottelia alismoides (assembly GCA_037367405.1). Lineage (NCBI taxonomy): Eukaryota > Viridiplantae > Streptophyta > Magnoliopsida > Alismatales > Hydrocharitaceae > Ottelia > Ottelia alismoides. The sequence continues at coordinate 775,699 of JAZKJV010010763.1, read as the reverse complement.
CAAGGATGGTTGTACAAAGGATCAAGAAGGCAGAAAGCAAACCTTCTTGCAAGACCCTTGAGAAATAGATCTGGCATGGTGCACGTCGACATCGGGGTCCATAGTGGACGGAGGCCGATCAGGGTCGACACAGTGAAGATTCTCAATGGTCCTATGGTGTAAAGGCACAAATGGGTGAGTGGAAGAAGTACAGCTAGGTCTGGCCTTGGGAGTCTCGCTGATATCAAAGTGGAATGGGATGAATTCATCATCATCGGAAGAAGTAAGGTCAGAGTCGTCCTGCAAGGTCTCATCTAGGTCAAAACCAAAAGGAACAAACTCATCAGTGGAAGTAGTCGAACTATGTTCATTCTCTACAGTCTCAACTAGATCATCTTTCTCATCAAAAGGCCCGAATTCCCGAATAAAAGCAACCAAATAAAATTCGGCCTTTGTCTCATCAATGTTTAAGTGAACAGGAACAAACTCATAAATGGAAGTTGTCAAGTCATGTCCGACCTGTCTAGTCTCCGAATCTGCCCTCCACTCTAGGGTATCAATCGTGTAAATCCCACGGATGTCATCAACACAACGCCAAGTCCTTGAAGGAAGAACTCCGAGGCCCATGCTTTCTGAGTCTTCCTCCACATGGAGGAATTCTCGGGTCTCAGTGGAATCCAACATGCAACAAAAGTCACTGATAATATCATCTAGGTCATGGTTCTCGAGGTCAGTCAAGATACGTGTGGTTGCATCAGGTGCAGGTCTCTGGTCAACAGTGGATGCAGTGATGATCACTTTGCTTTCGTCAGTAGGATGGAAGCGAATCTCTCCTAATCCGTAGTCAATAACGACCCTCACATAGGCGAGGAATGGTCGTCTCAGGATGATTGGAGGATGCTCCCCAATAGAGGTCTCCATGGGCAACACAACAAAATCAACATGGTAGCTCATGCCCTGAATCGATATGATGGAATTTTCAAGGATACCCTTCGACCTCTTGATTGATCCATCAGCAAACTGAACGATCATCCTAGTCTTCTTGAGAGGCCCTAAGTGAAGAAACTGTACCAGCGAGAAGGGTATGATGTTAATCGAAGCTCCACCATCAAGGAGAGTGTGATCACATGTGTGGTCAGAGATGGTGCAGCTAATGAAAGGTGTAGCAATGTTCCTCCTCCTAGGAATGGGATGGTGTGTGGTGGCGTGGGCAGTGGCCATGGTCAGAATATGACTCTCAGATCTGCTCCTCTGCTTTCTCTTCTTGGGAAGAGGAGCAGATAAACCGGTCATGGCATGCTGAAGTGGGGCACGAATAATCTCATGAATGGTGGCCACCACATCGAGTTCAGTCAATATTTTTTAAATTTTTAGACCTCCTCCATACAAGGGAGAAGGTCGGAATCATCATCTACATGAAGCATGCCAAGAGCAGTCTTTACAACGACATCCTCGAGGTCAAAGGTGGGACAGGGTGTGAGAGGTTGTGTGGTCAAGGGCTTGGGCAAGTGGACCCTCTCCTTACAATCTGAATCAACCAAAGGTCCCGAAATCTTTTTTTAATTGTTTCTCATTTTTTTGTATTTTGGGCGATTGCAAACTTTCATGATCATCCTCAAATGATTCCATATCCTCAAAGAATGGAGCATCGTTCTAGTTTTTATTCCAAGTAGTAAGATCATCTATCATCGAACTAGTGTGCTCCACTATCTGGTTCAAGGCCTCAAGTAAGGATATCATGAAAGGTGACTCTAACTGGTCAGACTCGAGTAGATGTGAAGGTGGAAAATATGGAGGTGGAGGTGGATGTGGATAGAATTCTGAGGTCTGAAACTGTGGCTGAGGCAGATATGTACAAAAATCAGAAAAAATAGGAGGAGGGTCCTCCTTGTAAAAGGGAGGTGGACCGGCTGGAGTGAATGATGGATCCGCAAAATCCGAATAAAATATGCTCCAGGGGTCCATCTCAAAAACAAAAGGAAAATGATTCAGTAGAGCACGAAGGTCAAGTCAGAGAAGTGAAGGAAAAGGCGCAGAGGCGATATAGAACACACACAAGCAAGCACAAACAAACTCACACAAGATAAACCCTCAATTCACCTACTCAACTTGGTGAAGATCACAAATGTGGTCTTTTTATCTTGTCTGTTTTAGAGTTAGGTGAGAAGTCCGAAAGTTGCGCAAATACTTAGGAGGATGAAATGAGATTGGGCACTAATCCTTAGTGTGTGTGTGTGTGCGAGCAAGTAAAAGCGAAGACAATGAGGGGATTACTCACCCCATGACAAATGATTTTCTTTTTGGTCTTGTTTAGGGTCAAGTAATATCAGCAGTCCCAATTTTATTAATTACCACCTTTTTAGTTTTTTTTAATAAAATGCACGAGCCTATCGAGGAGTCAATTCCTATAAGCACCTAAGTGATCAAAATCAGAGGGAGATTCGGAAAAGCAATGCAAGCGGCAAACGATGATGAATGCTAAAGCGTAAATGCTCACCTTGCCTCCAACACTCTACATGTAAGGATGCTCAGCAGAATTGAAACTTAAACTATATGCAAATGCAAGCCGATGAAATCTCCTTAAGTTTAGAAATTGCTATTATCGGGAAGAACCATATTTCATAATTTGACTAAGTCCAAACGTTTTCTATAGGATCATGCAATGGTGCTTAATGTGTTTGGACCTAATACTATCGACAAGATGATCCTAAAACTAAGGGCTTAAACACATAAATAAAGAAAACGAAATCGGAAAACAAATGAAAAAAGGCGATAAAAACTGCAACAAAACTGATGAGTCCCCCAAGGGAACAATCCCTCGAGCACTGAACCTCGTGAAGTAGAAGAGTGTGGCAGAGTTCTGAGAACCCTGAATATTACAAATTAATTGTCTCTCTCTCTCACTTAAATTACACAAATATACGCAATAAAGTAAACATGAGCTCTGTAATCTCTCTATGTCTCCTTGGTGCTATGTCGGCAAGCTGACGCCGACTTCACGTGGGTGCTTAGCCCCTTTGGGTAGAGTGCCTCCCTTAACCTGCGTACCTAGCACAAAGTCAACAAAGAGAAGGGGTTAGACAGCTCAAAACGATATATCAAAAATAATGAAAATAAGTGAAGCACAAAAATAGACAAATAATCACAATCAACAGATTATCCCAATCTAAGAATTATTGCTCCCCAGCAACGACACCATTTGTTGAAGAGGATTTTTCACAGGTCTAGATACGTCTCACACAAGGCGGAAACGTAGTCGTTGTGGCGACCCGCAAGAAACCCGATCTTCAGACAACAATTAACCCCCAACAAATAAATCAAGCAATGAAAGTAAGTGTGGAGTTAAAATTTATTATAACTCTACAAAAGATGTGTATAGTGCAAGTAGTGTAGAGGTCGAACGCAAGAAGCAAGCAGGTAGATCAGGGCTAATGAATGCTCAAAAGTGAGTATGAAGTATCTGTCAATAATTGTTATTTTTATGGGTTTTAATTTTATATAATTTTTCATTTTATTTTCAATTTTATATTTTTATATTTTGATTTTTATTTTTTTGATTTTGTATTTTCTTTTTATATTTTATATTTTTATATTTTCTTTTTCTTTTAATTTATAAAATAATATATATATACAATATAAGAAAAGAGAGAGATAATGTATTTATAAAATAAGTAAAAATAAGAAAAATTCAAGAAATAAAATATTTTTGTGCTTTTTATAATTTTCTAATATTTTTTGATTTTTCTATATTTTTCTAATTTTTTGGTATTTTTAAAATCAAGAATACTCAATACAGGGAAGAAAATAAAAATATGAAATTAAAATGGAGATGAAAAATAGTAAATAGTAACCAAAATTCTCCAAATTAATTTTAAATAAAAATTATAAAAAATAGAAAATGAAGGATAGAAATTATATTTTCAGGAATTTATAATATTTTTATAGACATTTTAGGGTTTTTGTAATTTCTATGAGTTTTCTTTTATATTTTTTTAGTGATTTTTTGCCTAAAGGTAGAAGATGCAAAAGCACACAAAATATAATTTTTTGGGAATTTTTCAAAACGTTTTATAATTTTTAAATATATTTTAATGCAAGCAGAGATGAAAATGCATGTTTTTTTATTTTTATAAATCTTAAAATGCAGCAAAAATGTAAAATAAAAATATAGCATTGAAATGCAATACAACATGAAGCTAGGGTGATTTGTTTTGGATTTTTTAGCATTTTATAGATGCATGAAATAACTAGAGATAACATAAAGAAAATGCAATCCTAGTAGGGGCAGTTTTGTAAATATGCAAAATCTAGGGGCCAAGTTGTAATTTTCCCAGAAAAATATAATGCAATAAAAATATTTCTATACTAAAACGAAATAGCCAAAAAGCCAAGGATATCCTTGCCAAATTTCCAGAACTCACATGCGTAGCACATGCGCCTAGTAGGGACGAATATGCAATTATCAAAAACCCGAGGGGTGATTTGCAAAAAACACAGAGATAATATAACGACAAGAGATATTTTCTTTACTATTTTGAAATACAAAAAGGTCAAGATCCCTAGTGCAAAATGTTAACCCTCGCATGCACAGGTCACGTGAGGTGACGTGGCTAGGAACGAAAATGCAAATATGGAAAGTTGGGGGGGGGGGTGTTCGAAAATTTTACAAAAATATGAAACAACAGATGAAAGTTTCAGTATTAATTTTTAAATACAAAAATACCTAGGGTGATTAGTACAAAATACCCAAAGCAGGCTCGATCCAACATCTGGCAATATTTCACATAACATGTGTCGAGCCTGTGCACGCCGATGCCGCTTTGCAAATCGTCGATCGAGATTAGATCTCCACATGATGATTGACGATGCTGGCGAGAGGAGATCTGATGGCTGCTGTACTCCATGATGACCAGGTGAAGATCCAACGGCGATGGAGCTGCACGGATGATCGAGCGAAGAACAGGTCCCCGACGAGCTTTGATGGGACGATGCAACCTTCTCCGGGGACCTGCAGCTCCCCTGATGGTTCCCAAAGACTCCTACGGGTCCTCTCTATATGCTTGTGGCGTCGAAAGTCACTGTAGTCCATCGGAGCTAGCCCACAACATCGAGGTCGAGGAAGAGCTCTAGGTGGCTCCTGTGCGTAAAATCGCCCCCAAGTGCCTTCTGACTCCAAAAACCTGCAAGAGAAGTCAAGGGGGTCACGGGAAAACTGTCGTGACCACCTGTGGGTGAAAGGCGGTGGAGAACGGGAAGAATGGGAGCTCACCGGAGCAAGCTCTGGCGAGGGGTGGCGAAGGTCGATCCTAGGCTAAGTAGCGAAATAAAAGTGGAGGATGAATCCTACGACTACGGGGAATAAAAAAAAGCACAAGAAAAAATACAGAAAACATACCTCGAAGGAAGGTAGCCCCTGAGATGAGTTTCTCATGGCCAAGACGGTCGGAGATGGGTGGAATGACGCCTCGGCCCTCGCTTGAGCTCCACGTGCGTGCTGGAGGAAGCTTGTCACGCTTCGGCCCGGAGCACGGCGAAAGGAATCCAAACTAGGGTCGAAGAGGTTTCAAGGATGGAGGGGTAGCTCGGGGGTGTTCTTGAACAATGGACCGAGACGGCGCAAAGAATGATGGATCTGGGGTGCGTTAGTGATCCAGGGATCGAGATAACGCATGGGCGTGCAAGACCATTGAATGAGGCACAAAAGTGAAGAAGGATGCGTCACGAGATAGTGCAAGGATTTGCCTCGAAAAATACGTGAATATGGCCAAAAAATGCAGTTCTGACAAGAGTCAGACCTCGGTCAGAGAGTTGACCGAGGTCAACCAAAGGAAGAATCTAGTTGGTCCACGTGGACCAACCAGAAAATCCCCCGGTAAAAATATTTAAAAATTCGTTTTAAAATAATAAATGATTTTATTAATTTTAGGTTATAAATAAAAATATTTTTTTCTAAATCAATTTTTATGATATTTATTTTTTCGAGGTTTAAAATTATAAGTTCCCTTTTAAGGGCTATATAGGTATATTTATCTATATATTTTAATGTTTTATTTTTATTTTTTATTTTTAATTTTATTTTTTTGTTTATTATTTTATATATTTATAACTTATTTTTATAAACTTAAATATATTTTTATTTTATTTTTCTGATGTATTTTATACTAATAAATAAATAGAAGTGTTAATTATATATGTATACTTATTGATAGTATACTTATGTATTTTATACAAGTATTTTATTTTAATGATTTTTTGATGTTTTTATTCCAGTTTTAATATGTACATATATTATAAAAAATATTTACAAAATTATAAAAATATAAAATTATAAAAGTAATGAATAATAAACAAAATGAATATTTTAATCGGTATAAGTATACAATAGGGGTCCAAAACCTAACTTTCACACTGTAACTCGGAAAAATATGAAATCACATCATTAAATAGCTTATTAAAAATTATATACAATTAAAGGTGATTTTGATAGATTTCGATTTTTTATTTGAGAGATACAGGTCTAGGAAGTTGGGATTTTGGAATCTTATTCTGATCATAACTTTTTCTCTGTACATTATGTGAAATCAATTTGGTATTTTTCTATATTTAATTATCTACAACATTCATGTTCAAAGTTTGTTTATTTAAAATGTAAAAAGCAGAACCAAAAATAGGTCCCAAAAGTGAATAATAAATGAATAAATAAAGGGTATTTTTATTGGTTTTGGGCACGTATCTCCCCCTACTTTATTCCTTATCGACCTAGTCATCGAGATGCCTAGGTCTCGGGGTTTCGGGTCATAAAATATTTACAGTATTTTATTCTTTTTCTTTTCTTTTCTTTATTCTATAATTTTGGCTTTAAAAATCGTATTTTATACAATATTTACACAAAGACGCATGAATGATAAAATACCAAAATAACAATATTTTCACGCATTTACTAGGGTTTTTAAGGCCAAAATGATAGAATAAAGATACTGAAACGTAGATTCATCATCTATACTTAGGACATAGTACGTCCTCAGCAAGGCAAAACACATGGAATGAGGTGGAGGAAAAAACAAGATAGAAAGAAATAAACTAAAAGCATATATACAAAGAGGTGGATATACAGAGGTCAAGAAGGTCGAAAGCGAACCTTCTTGCGTGATCGTTGAGGGATGGATCTGACAAGGTGTAGGTCGATATCAGTGTCATCCGGAGATACAAGCCAATCATGATCGACCTGGTGAAGATCCTCAACAATCTCAAAGCGGAAAGGCATGAACTTGTCAGTAGAAGTAGTGTTGTCGTGTTCGACCTAGGGTCTCCGCTAGGTCATCATCAAAAGGCCTGAATTCCTTGATGAAAGAAATAAGGTAAAATTTGACCTCTGTAGTCTCTACTACATCTGCCTTCCGCTCTAGGGTGTTTATAATGTAAATCTCGCCGATACCATCTATGCATTGCCACTCACCAGAAAAGGGAATTCCAAGGTCTATGCTTTTCGAGTCTTTCTCACCAAAGAGGAATCCCCAGGTCTCTGTATCATCCATCGAAGGCAAAACTCTCTGATATTAGCATCAAGGTCACAATCCTCAGGGTCAGCTAACACAGTCACACTCTCGTGGGGTGCGGGTCTCTGGTCATCAATGGGTGTAGTGATCAACACATCACTCCCGGCATCAGAACAGAAGCGAATCTCTCCAGATCAATAATCAATAACAGCTCTCGCAGAGGGAAGGAAAGGTCATCCCGGGATGATTGGAGGATGCTCCACAAGGGTGGAGGTCTCCATGGGCAATACAACAAAGTCAATAATGAAGCTCATGCCATGAACCTGAATGACAGTGTTCTCAAGTATACCCCTCGGCCTCTTTATTGTTCCATCAACAAATTAAAAATCATCCTGATTTTCTTGAGAGGCCCTAGGTAAAGAGATTGTACCAGCAAGAAGAGTATTATATTAGTTGAAGCACTGCCGTCAAGGAGAGTGTGATGACAAGAAAGGTCATAGATGGTGCAACTCACAAGAGGTGTGATAGTGTTCCCTTTCCTAGTGTATAAACAATGAGAGATGGTGTAGGCAGTGGCCATGGTCAAAACGTGTCTCTCAGATCTTCTCCCTTGCTTTCTCTTCTTGGGATTAGGAGAAGATAATTAAGTCATGGCCTAGCGAAGTTGGACTTCAATGATCTCATGAGTAGCTGCCAGCACTTCAGGTTCTATCAACATTTTTTTGAAATTTTAGATCTCCTCCATACAAGGGAGAAGTTAGAATCATCATGTATACAAGGATGACTAAGAGCAGTTTGTACAGTGTCATCCTTGGGGTCAAAGGTGGGAGCTGTGGTTTGTGTGTGGTCAAAGTGTTTGGCATGTGTGTCTTATCCTCACAAGTTGACTCAACTAGGTGTCTATCGAATTCTTTTTTGTATTTTTAATTTTTTCTCATTTCTTTGTATTTTGGGCGATTGCAAGCTCCCATAGGAATTCTCGAATGAACCCATATCATCAACTGGTGAAGCATCATGGTGGCACTTATTTATACTTGTGAGGTCATCAATCCTCTACTTCATCTACTCCATCATCTGGTTCAAGTGCTCAAGGGTGGACACCATGAGAGGTGACTCCAACAGGTCAGTCTCTGGTGATTGGAATGGTGGGAAGTATGAGGGTGGTGGTGGTGGTGGGTAAAAATCTGAGGTCTAACACTATGGCTGAGGCAGATATGTACAAAAAGAATAATCAGGAGCGAAGTCCTCCTGGTAAAATGGAGGTGGGAAACTGGATAAAAAGCACTCCAGTCGGCCATCTCCGAAACAAAAGAAGGTGATCAGGAGAGCATGAGGGTCAAATCAAGGTATGAGAGAAAAAGTCGCAAATGCGTAGAGAAGATCTAGCACGCAGAAACACAAACAATTATACACAAAACAAACCACTCAATTTACCTACTCAACAAAATGAGGATCGTGGAAGTTTGGTCTTTTTATCTTTTCAAATTTTAGAGATAGGAGATCAACACAAAGTTGTATTTCGTGGATTTTTGTATTTTTTCGCATATTTTGTCGATTTTTTTTATCGCTTTGATTTTTGTAAAATAATGTTAGTTTTGAATGATTCTTTGTTATTATTGTAAAATCAAGAAGATAGTGAAAATTCTTGAGATTTCGTCTTTCATCAAAAACCGTCATACATTTATTATGCTTCCTCAAGTTCGACCCAGGCACACGTACCTGGATAATTATTAAGGTGTAGATAAAATATGAGGGATTTCTCTCTCTCTCTCTCCTATTTTGTTGAATTTTTGTTTGATCGTTCGAAATCTGATCTCCGTGGTTCTTTCTACAACCGAAAACTCTCTCTCTCTTCTTTAATTAACCACGTATCGGATTTCAGTTTATCAAAATGGCGTTGTTGCTGGGGAGGCGTTAGTTTTACCTCGGTTTTTGACCTAATTTCAAGATTTTCTGATCTTCTTGGTTTTATAGTTTTCTTATTCTTTTTTAATTTTCGTCTGATTTTGTTTTACGACTTTTATCATGTCTCTTCGATTTTTTTACGGCTTTTTGTGTTTGTTTTTTTAAACTAATTTTTGCAGGCATGTAGGATCACCCGATTTATTTGGAAGCCGAGAAAGTTGACAGTGCAGAGACTGACCCCTTCTCTAACGGTTCGATTGCAGAGGGCAGAATTTGTTAGGATTTTTTTATTTATAATATTTTTGTAAAAAATAAGGACACTTGCCCGTTTTTCTGTTTTCTTAAAAGGGGCCTCGTACAAGCATCCCGACATGTACGTCCTCTCCCTTTTTGGTTGGGTCTTTTTCACGAATGTCGTGCATTCGGGGGAGTAGGGCACCCACCGCGGTTTCCTTTGCATCAACAGTTTTTTCCGCGACTTTTTACGAGGCTAGGTGCTTGTTTAGGAGTTTTTTTCGAATTTTTTTCTCTGCTTGCACCTTCATAGTTAGTTCTAGGACTCGCAACCTAGGTGCATGCTTTTCTAGGATAAATAAAAGGAAAAAAACTGTTAGACATTTTGTTTGAAAAAATCCAAGAAAAGAGATAACAAAAAAATCAGGACTGCTTAATTACTTGATCTATAAATAAACGTAAAAATCATTTGAATTGGGAGAGCAACCCCCACACATGGATTGCAGGTATATTTTCCAGACATTGTGAGTGAGGGACATCACTTAAGGTTAGAATCAAAGTCTGAGTTTCCCTAGGAATACTACTTAGTCCATACACCTAATCACTGTTCTTCAGTGGGTACTCTGGGGTAGCCATCAACGGTCCAAGTTTACTTAGAAGAGTGGGAGGTTTAGAGGACACTACGTAAGGCTCGGTCCTCAAGTAACAATGGTAGCTGGAAGCAATCCGTACTTACTCCCATACTGGCTAAGATTAAGCAATTTTCTGTAAGGACTCGGGACAGTGTTTCGGGGAAATTCTGGGCACCTATCAGCTCACGATAATATGTGAAAATACTTGTCTGTTAACATAACCCAAAACTGACAAGATAAAAGATCGAACTTTTATGGTCATCACCAAGTTGTGTTGGTGAATCCAGGATTGTTTTGTGTTTGCTTAATAGGTGTGCATTACCGCGTCTTATATGCCTTTACTTACAATCTATTGACTTGACATCATGCTCTCCCAATTATTCTCCTGATACTGAAGATGACGACTCAACAATTTTTCTGCCCAGACTTCGTGAGCTCTCGATGATCTACCATTCGTCGTACGTCTTCACAAACTCGGGATAACCCTCTTCCCGAGTCGATCCCATCTAATCTCAAGGAGAGTCAGACCCAGACTCCCTCTCCTCCCAGCTCGTCTTTTGAGGAAAAACCTCACCTCAAATCATCATATCTTTCTCCTACATAATTTACACTGAGTTCTTATGAGACTTTTTCCTTCCCAGAAGATTCAAAGGATATGGTTCGCGCGAAGGGACAAGTCAAGGACAGACCAGTGGAGGACCGACATACTGGAGAGTCACACACTGATGGAAGACTAGATCCAGTCGTAGACATCACGATAGGGATTCTAGACACTCTTCAACAGATGAATCTACAAATCCGAGATCAGTTTAGAGTCTAGAACGAGCTGCGAGCTGAGATCGTTGTGCTTAGAGCAGGAGTCGAGAACCCACCACCACCTGTCGTGGTTCCTGCAACACTCAAAGATGAGTCTGACCCTGGTGCCTGGACGCTACATCACTGGATTTGGATACCAGTCAATCAAGGGCCATACGAGTTACACTCATCCTTTATTGCATTGCATCCCAAGTTTTACGGGAATGTCATAGAGGAGTTGTTTACCTTTCTACAATAGTTTGAGATGATTTGTGGTACAACTAATTATCCTGATGTTACATAGGTGGTTGTTCACCTCAAAGCCTTCTCCTTCGCCTTAGCAGATAAGGCGCTTTACTTGCTCAGTCATTTGGGGAGGGAGATATCAATGTGGGACAACCTAAAGTCCACTTTCCATCGTAAATTCTTTCCTCTGGGATAGATGAACATGATGAGGAGCCAGATCTCCAACTTCACTCAGTTGTCGAATGATTCATTCCACGAGGTGTGGGATCGATGCAAGGACCTTACCAAGAGATGCCCTCATCATGAGATACCATTGAAGGTGCTAGTACATAATCACTATGGAGGACTCCAGCCGGATATCCATGGCCTCATGAGCATTGCATGTGGTGGTTATTATCTAAATCGGGATGTCGAGTCTATATGGTCCATCTTTGAGGGGACGGCAGAGAATTCAAGAGTCGTCGACTCTACTCGGGCATTCCAGAAGGCCATGCAGCCACCACACCATCGAGAGCATCATAAGGTGGAGAACATTTCGTATTCTGAATCCAATACCAACATAGGATACATTAGCGAGAAATTAACATTGGTAGATGTGATTCAGAAGTAAGTTCAGGACCTGCACCCACTGCAAGAGTTGTAGAAACTCTCATCACTTCCTCACCAGTTGAGCGAAGAAGAACGTGACGAACCTATAGCTTCAATATTATTCTTCGACTTCTCAACCTGCTCAGAGATATTTGCCCTCTCCTCCCACCCAGCAGATCCACTTCGTCCAGAGCGAGCTGGGTCAGCCGACAGAGACTTCGTAGATTGATTGGCATGAGGACCGGTCTTATGCAAATTCTAGCCAGATCACCAACCCTGGAGACATTGATGTTGAGCCTCAAGTCACTATTGAGATCAATGGGATATGGTACACTCCGATTTAACCGTCATCATAGTTTACTCCTCAAAGCGTACACCACCACCAACAGCCGCATCATTACAACCATCCGCAGCATGGACGTCTGCAATATCAGCACTAGCAGAATTCACGTAGCAGCAGTCTCACCAGAATGTTTATCAGAGACCACATTGTTTTCGCCGTCCTGCTCCACACTCATAGCCGAATCACTACCACCACCAGTAGTAGTAGTCTCCATATACGCACTAGCGATCTCCTCAGCCATATGCTCCACAGCAGCATATGCTGAGGCAGGAGAGAGTAGAAAGTTAGGGTTACCACGTTGAACCAGAGATATCTTCGCAAGCCCTGGTAGTGAACCAGATCATGGATATGCTGAGTACGCTCCAGACCACACACAAGATCAAGATGGAGCGGTTTAACCATCATCTAGATGAGTTAATCGCGCCCAAAAACACTCTCCCAACCTAGCCTTAGATGAACCCGAACAACAAAAGGAGGCACCCAAATCAGGTAGACAATACGACAGGTACGATCTCTTTTCCTGAATTTTTATCTAACTTCATTCATCTCAGGAGCGGTAGATCACCACAAGCACCTGATCGGGAGGAGGAGATGGCACAGGATGAGGAGAGAGAGTCCATCCATGATACTCATACAGATGCTAAGAAGGAGGATCGTAAGGATGTTAGGGATCAGCCTCTTGACGATCAGGGAGAAGGGAGTGATGTTGAGATTGTCGATATTGACTTAGGCGATTTAGACGATGATACCGCGCCAGGCCATGCAGACACTCCCGAAGCTGATGTGTCTTTTCCTATTTTAGAGAGTTTTGTAGATAATTTTGAGACTCTCAATGTACAAGTTGATCCCGATCTCAATAAAAAGAATTTAGTTTTTCATGAAATTGTTCATTTTCCCAATACTTTGTATGGAAATGGTACTAAAAAATCCAAAAAGAATGATGTTACTCCAGAGACTGGTCGATTACTTAAAGATCACATCTTTCTGAAAATCGCACTCCATGATGCCTTGGATCACTTCCCTACGCTCAAGCAACAACTAAAGAATAGATGTACAATGCATAGGAAGAAGAAATCACAAATAGAGAAGCATATCTTGACCAAGGTCACCTCCTGCATTATTCAGAATAGACTACCGAAGAAGGATTTAGGAGCACACTATGTCAGATGCGGGATTTCAGAAGCTACATTCGACCGCACTCTCTTAGATAACAATTCCTCTATCAAACTTTTACCATCTTGTTTACTCGATAAAGCTCTAGTTAGGCCCTCTTTACAAATCCCGTTCGATCCTTCAGTTTGATGATAGATCTATGAAGAGACCTAGGGGCATTTTGAGGAACGTTATCGTAACAGTGCATGGTCTGCAATTCCCAATGGACTTTACTGTCCTGGACATGGAATGCCCTACACAGTTACACCTTACCCCGATCATTCTTGGGAGTCCTTTCTTGGAGATCGCAAAGGCCCTCTTCGATTATGATACAAGGAAGGTATCTTTTCACGCCGACGACAAAAAGGTACATACAAAGATGGAGAGAGAATCACATGCATCAGTGCCTCATCTATAGCCAGTTCCGATGCTTTGAGTTCCTTAGCCACCTGTGATTACATGGATGAGGTTCGCCTTGATGACCTCGAAAGGTATCAAGTAGAGACCCGAGATATACTAGAAGAGGATGGGTCTGAGACTTTAGCTGGCAGCTCCTCCAACGGTACTTTTTATTTTAGCATGGATGGTGATGATTATGTAGAGCAGTGAACTGAGAATCATCTTGCACACATTTTAGACTCAGTAAAATATACAGAATTTCTCCACCTCAGATGATTTGGAGACCGATTTTTACCTAGACGAATTATTCTCCTCTAGTCATTCTGAGGACGAGCACGGTAGTGAGTCGGATGATGTTTTAGACATCTTCTGTAGTCCGACTTTAGAACATATTGAGATTATGGATAATCGTAAAGTAGACACATCTACCACCAGCATAGATACCCTTCCTCAATCAGAGGATGATAAAGTAGAGCCAGATCTTACCTTACTTGAGCTGAAGACCTTACCACCAAATATGAAATATGCTTTCCTTGCAGGTCCACACCGACAGTTTCCGATCATTATCAGCACATATTTGACTAAAGAATAAGAATCCCGTTTGATGGAGGTTCTTGTAAGAAACCGCAAGGCCATTAGGAAGCTTGTATCTGATCTCTGCGGGATAAATCATGCTTTGTGTTCTCATCATATCTATCTTGATCATGACAACAGACCCTCCAAAGAGTTTCAGCGTAGGATGAATCCCGTCTTACGCGATGTTGTCAAGAAAGAGATTACGAAATGGTGTGACACAGGCTTTATTTATCCTATCTCCAACTCTGAATGGGTTAGCCCATTACATGTTTTCCCAAAGAAGTCGGGAATTTAGATGATTAAGAATGAGAGTGGAGAGGAGATTCCAAAGAGAGCAACCACGTCGTGGCGGGTGTGCATTGATTACAGAAATATGAATGTCGCAACGAAGAAGGACCACTTCCCATTGCCTTTTATAGACCATGTGATAGAAAGGTTGGCAGAGAAAAAGTACTTCTACTTCTTAGACGGTTATTCCGGATACAATTAGGTTACAATTGCCCATGAAGATTAAGAGAACCACCTTCACATGTCCTTTCGGCACGTATGCCTTTAGACAGATGCCCTTTAGATTGTGCAATTCCCCTGCTACATTCCAGAGGTGCATGCTTGCCATCTTTGTAGACATGATCGGTGATTTTCTCGATGTTTTTTTGGTCAATGTTGAGTACTTTGATGATTGTTTAGCGCACCTAGACCAGGTTCTTCAAAAATGTTGTGAGGTAGATCTCATTTTGTCTTGGGAAAAGAGCCATTTTATAGTTACAAACGGGATCCTGATGTGGCTTGTCATGTCCAAGCAAGGCATGGAGGTTGACCCTGCCAAGGTGGATGTCATCAAACCTCTCGATCCACCATCCAACACCAAGTAGTTACGGTCTTTTATGGGGCATGTCGGCTTTTACCGACGGTTCATATATGACTTCTCTAAGATTGCTCGACCGTTAACTGAACTCTTAGGTAAAGACATCGAGTTTTTGTTAGATGACAAATGTCTTAATGCCTTCCTCAGCTTAAATCAAATGATCATCAGTGATACTATCCTACGACCGTCTGATTGGTCTCTACCCTTCGAGATCATGACGAATGCTTTAGATTTTGCGGTCGGGGTTGTATAAAGACAAAGGATGAATGGACTTCCAGTTTCTATCCACTATGTCAACCGTACTTTAGATGATTCCCAGCCCAACTATACAATGACATAGAAAGAGATGTTGGCAGTGGTGTTTGCTTTAGATAAATTCAGATCTTATATACTTGGCTCTAAAATCACAGTTTATACTGATCACTCAGCTATCCGATTTTTGATGGAAAAGAAGGATGCTAAGGCATGCCTTCTCAGGTGGATTCTCTTACTCAAGGAGTTTTATTTAGATAATAGAGACAAGCCTGGGGTAAAGAATGTGGTAGATGATCAGCTCTCCCGACTACAGATAGAGCAACCTTCAGATGATTACACATCAGAGATTGCAAAGAGTTTCTCAGATGAGAGCATCTTTGCAGTTATAGAGCTTCCATGGTATGCAGATATAGTGAACTTTCTGATTACACAGAAGAGTCCACAAGGTTGGTCGAAAGATCGAGTCCACAGGCTAGTGTCTGAGGCACGATACTACCACTGCGGGATCCGATTCTTTTTCATGAAGGACCGGATTGTGTGTACATGCGATGTATTCCTCAGGAGGAATATAATAGTGTCCTGATTATGTGCCATTCCTTAGAGGCAAGAGGGCATCACTCGGGGAAGAGGACAATGCAGAAGGTACTTCAGAGCAGATTTTGGTGGCCGACTCTTACTAGAGGTGCTTGTACATTCGTAAGGAGTTGCCCAGATTGTTAGAGAGTCATAGGGACAATCGGTGCTAGAGATGCAATGCCTATGCAACCTGTTATCATTTGTGAGATTTTTGATGCATGGGGCATAGATTTTATGGGACGGTTTCCCTCCAGCATCAGCTTTGAGTACATCCTTCTCACTGTAGATTATGTTAGCAAATGGGTGGTGGCTATACCTGCATGAACCACTGACAGCAAGACTGTGTGCAGGTTCCTAAGGGAACATATTATTTCACGGTTCAGTATTGCATGTATTCTCTTTTCAGACGGGGGTATCCATTTCATTAAGGAGGTAAAAAAGCTAGTAAAGAGCTTTGGCATTGTTCACAGAGTAGCTTCTCCTTACCACCCGCAGACGAACAGCATGACTGAAGTTTCAAATAGGGAGGTGAAATCCATTCTTCAGAAACTAGTAAGACTGGATAGGAAGAACTGGTCACTGCTTCTAGACCAAGTTCTTTGGGCATATCATACTGCATATAAGACTCCCTTAGGTACTTCACTATTCAGATTAGTTTATGGGAAGCCATGCCATTTGCCCGTAGAAATCATGCACAAATCCAAATGTACTATCAGAGAGATTTGGTTAGAGATACAGCAAGAAAGAACCAAGAGAAAGTTAGATCTGAATGAGCTGGTAGAGATTTGAAATCAGGCATACGAGGACACCCTCATTTACAAGGACAAAGTGAAGCGATGGCATGATAGACATATCTGACACAAGATCTTTGTTCCTGGGCAGAAAGTATGGTTGTTCAATGCACGATGGAGAATTTTTCCTAGCAAATTAAAAAGCAAGTGGGAAGGACTGTATATAGTCAGAACGGTGCATGGCAATGGTAGTATTACTATATCAAACGTGTCAGCTAGTGCAGAACCGTTTGTAGTGAATGGGTAGATACTAAAGCACTTCGTGGAGACTATTGATCATCTATCCCTAGTTCAAGTGATCTACTTTGTATAGGATGCATGACTACTCTCCCATTTCATTCTATCCTGTACAGAGACCTGTGAAGCCATTCAGTTTTCTGGAGTACACACCAGTATATTCTCTGCAGATCACAATCGTCCCCAATTTTTTTCGTCTTCTATGCTTAGGATACCATATCCTAAGTATAGGAGGGACCGATTGCCAGCTGATTCTCATTTTTGATTTTTGTCTTTTTACTTTTCTTTTGTATATCCTTTCTTTTAATCTAATCACTGGTCCCTAATTTTGGCACATTCTTTCCTACACTTGGGATGCCTTATCCTAAGTATAGGAGGGACCGAGTGATTTCGATGATTTCATTTTCTTTCTTCTTTTGCTCCTTCGTTTATATATTCATTTTCCTCAGTCACCTCATTTTTGTTCCATTATACTTACGATGACTTGATCGTAAGTATAAGGGGGTCGACTGACTTCTATTATTTTATTCTTTTTCACCCACTTTTCCTTAGCATGAGTTATGTCCTCCTTTTTCTCTTTAGATGTTATGAGTACATAGCATAAGTTATGTATAGGGGGTGCGTATATATTGTATATATACTTTTGTCCATAACTTGTACTTTTATGTATTTTCTATATCTATAAAATCCAAAGGAAGTGGGTGAGGATAATTTAAAATCCACCTATTTATTTAAATTATTTATAAAATCCTTGTAAAAAAGTAAAATATGTTTAAAATCCTTATTTAAAATTCTTAATTTAAAATATGTATTTAAAATATGTATAACACTTATTTAAGAACCTATATATTAAAATATGTGTAAAATTCATTTAATCCTTGTAAAATCCTTTGTATATAAAATTTGTAAAATCCATTACTTTTTAAAACCAAATAAAATATGGGTAATTTATTTTGTAAAATTCTTGTACATAAACTTGTTTATAAAAATCACAAAATTCATTAAAAATGTAAAGTCTAAAATTCAAAAAAATTACAAAATTCTTAAAATTCATATAAAATAGGTAAAATTTAGAAAATATACTTCACAAAAATATGGTTTCATTTGCATTAGCATTTTTCAGAATAAGTTTGATTTCTATAACTAAAGATTGGGAAAAATGCAAAGGATGGAGCTTGATTACGACCTTTAACTTTCACTATAAGGAGCCTAGTTAGGAACTGGAATTTAGACTCTTTGGGTCTTTGACTTAAATCTTTGGATTCATTGAGACAATGTTTAGGAAGTCAACTCGAAAAGTGCCTAAGTAGAACACTTGGCGTCATCCATTTATCTCTTCATCAGTGAATCAATTTTGGACATATGCAATTTGCACTTAGCTCGACTTGCATGGAACGACGAAGGGTAATCCATCTTAGTAGTGCATTTCTATACTTGACTTGTGGCATTGACTTCTAAAGACGAGATAGATTGGGGTCGCAATAATCGCTTCGGATAAGGGAAGGATCTGCTGGCACAATTTTCCACGACCTCAAAAAATGGACGGAATGAAAAGATGTTATTTATGTCGAGGCACAAAGAGATGAATGTAGTGCAAGCAACATTACAAAGCCAACTCAAAGAATAAGCCACAAATACAAATACGAACACAATGGTCCGAGCTTCCACCAAAAAGCATGTACATCGTAGTGAAGACTTATCTACATCGACTAGGCTTCACAAGGAGATGCGTCTACACTGGCTGCACTCTAGTTCTTTTCTCATTCTTCTACTTTCTCTCTATATTCTATTGTGGACATATCACTAACTGACTTTAGAAGGGAATACCTCCCTCCCTGAGGAAAAAGGAGCTGGATGAGGAACCAATGGGAGCATATAGCTGGGATGGGCGGTTTCTTCGCTTCTTTCAAAGATGGAAGAGCTAAAACAATTCACAAACAGTGCATATTGATTTCAAGGTTGATAGAGTTTGCGATATGAATCGGTGGATCTGAAATGGCTATTGAGGTGAACTTAAACGAGAATTTGTGGAACTTGAGGACTGTTGAGGCTAAAATCCTAATTTTAGTTAAGGCTCCAACATAATGCTTGTTTCAGACCCGATCGAGATCTGTCCTTTATCTGTTCTCATGAATTGGTTTAGGAAAACAAATTCATTCTAACTTACTTTCTTTTTCCCTTATTTTTCAAATAAGTGTTTGCTAAGGGACTAGCAAAGTTTAAGTATAGAGGGTTGATGAATCCATGATTCATTAGCATTCTGTCTGCATTTTGTCTTAAAACCCTTAATAAATACATGTAAATATCCATTAATTTGCACTTTTTAACAAAATCCCATTCATGAATAAAAATGCACTTCTATGCATTAAAATGATGTAAATAAATAAAAGAATAGAAATAAAGAAAATAAAAATAAAGGCAAACTGTAAATATGCATATATGTACAATATGACTTGCAAAAATAAATATAGCTGAAAGATATATTTATAACCTAATCCCCGAGACCAAGTTAGTATAGATTGGTCGACAAAAAAATAAGTAGGGGGAGATAAGGAAAAAAATAAAAAAAATTATTTTTGCACTTCATACACTCATCATTATTTATCCAATAAATACCAAAACTTTAAAGATTTTTAGATAATTCATATTAACATAATTTTCACCAAAATCTTCTCCTAATTATATATATATATATATATATATAAGTTAAAAATATTATCTTGTATATACCAAGAAATCCAACTTGTAAATTGTTAAAATCCCAACTTCCGAACATCGTAACTTTCTCAAACAAACTCTAATTTCACTCTAGTAACCTTTAAGTTCAAAAAATAATATTCTCTAATTAATGAAGTTAATTTCACTAAAATCGGAGGCTGTTTGCAAAAAGTCAGTTTTGGGACCTACCACAATTGGGTTTTTGGGCTATGTATTTTATTTAGAACACAATATTTATCATTTTAATAATTTTATACTTTTTAATTATTTTCTTGATCTTGTATGTTAACTCGAATTTATTTCATTATTTTTGGAACTTATTATTTTAAATAAATAAAACCCCTAATTTATTGGTATAAATGAACTGTATAACTTATACTTGTATTTATTAATATACTTTAATTAATTCATTAAAATCCAAAAGAAATCCCAAATACTCTATTTATAATCTTATTAATTAGTAAAATATAAAAATGATATACTATTTCTTAATTTATTAAATTAAAAATGCATAACATCTTTAATAAGTATTACTTATACTTATTTAATAATAAAATATTTATCTTTCATAAAATAATTATTATTTATTAAAACAAATATACCATAATTTAGATAATTTAATTATCTATATTTTTTATTTTAATGCCTATTTAAAATAATGCTATTTATTATTTACTATCTATTTATTAAGGTATTTATTAATCCTTGCCAACCAGGTTTTAACACATGTCTGCACTTGGGAGCTTCTTCTTTAACAAGAAGCAGTTGCTTCTGTTATCACAAGTCGACCTTCACTTAATTCTTCTTGCCATCTCCTAACCTATTTCTCTGATCTAATCCATTGATTCTCTTCTCTTAACGAACTAGATCCACGCCCAATGTAGATTCCTATCTAATACCCATAAGATTCATCTATAAAAGCCCCTCAACTTCGCCATTAACAACTAACTTCTCCTAAGCTTTCCACTTCTAGAGCTAACTGGCCGTCGACCCCACTTTCCCGACGTGCTCCGCTTCATTCCGACCGTGACAGGGTTTGAAAATCATCCCGCATGGAAGACGAGTCAACGTAGGAGGGTTCAAGGCGAAGCGTCGCCTTGCATCGCGGCTTCGCCGCCGCGTTCAGCTCCGGCCACCGATCGTCGAGCAACGACTTGAGGTCATACACCTCATACTCACAGGTACTCATTCATCCATCTTTCACGATTTTCTTCATCATTTTTCGTGCCTTTATTAGGTTACCTAATCATGTAATTAGGATCCTTAATTATCATCCTTGGATGCCAACTTCAAATCCCTTCTCAAATTCGATTCAAATTCACTCAAAACCATATTCCATTTCTTGTATTCGCATGCTTATCACATAATCTGCAAAGAACATTTTAGAACCACAAATTCATTAATTTTGTTGGACGATTCACATGTGGATCGAGCATTGTCAAATCCATTTGCAGGATATTATTATTGCTAGAGCATAAAATACTCATCTAGACCTTTAAAGATCAAAGATGATTCAATTCAAGGCAAGCTTTCCTCAGCTGATAGACTTGGTTGAACCACCATCTTCATCGCGCTATCCCAGCCACTTTCACCGACCTTGAAGCCAGCCCATTGCAAGTGAGCTCAAGGGGTGAAGGATTCACCCATATGGCCCTATCGGAGGCCCAAGAACACTTTCGTTTGCCGGAGATAAGTCGGGGAAGGGAGCATCGACGCCACCTGTGCGAAGAACTAAAGAACATTCAAGAACCTCCAGGAAGCACAGAATTGCGCCACTTGTACTGAACGAACGATCCAGATTTCCCGAGTCTTCTAATTCCAACCGTTCAGATGAAGGGGTAGAACATTTGCACACTTAACCCGGAAGAAGATCCAAAACTTTCACTCCGTTCTAGAGATTTCTAGAATTACATTTAGGTCCTTGCCTAGGGACCTAAATGTAACAATTTTAGTTTCTTTTGCAATCCAATCCCAACCGCGGACCATTTTATAATAGAACGTATATTTTTTCCCTTGTACTTATACCCCTGAGCTGTAGGTGTGTTTTGGACATTGATTTTGTTGTATTTTTCCTTGAATTTTCTAGGGTACTTACACAACTACCCTAGCGACATTTCTTGTATTTTTCGCTGATTTTTGTCGAGTAATTTTGTCTTTTTGATTTTTGTAAAATAGTGTTAGTTTTGAGTGTTTCTTTGAGATTGTTGTAAAATCAAGAAGATAGTGAAAATTCTCAAGATTTCTTCTTTCATCGAAAACCATCATACGGTTATTCAACCTCCTTGAGTTTTACCCAGGCACACTTACCTGTATAAATATTAATGTGTAGATAAAATAGGAGAGATTTCTCTCTCTCTCCTATTTTATTGAAGTTTTGTTTGATCAATCGAAATGAAATCGGCAAGCAGCAAGCGCTAAAAGAGACCAGCATAACTGACTCCATTGAGTTCGCCACCATAGAACTCAACAGTTACACCCACTTGTTCGACACTAGATTTTGATTCATCAATTGGCAAGCTGGAGCTTTCATTACTAGTTGGAAGGTCTAGTGGTGACTACACGGAAAAAAAAGTTCCAGCTTCTTCTATTTCGTCATGCTTTGGCCTTGTGAAACTGGACCCGTAAAGAAGTGAAGGGGAGGCTAAGAGTGAGCAGAAAGTACTTACATGAGGCTATTAGCCGAGAGATCAAGAGCAGTGCCACCTTGCTTATGGAATGACATCTGAGATCTATACAATTACATATACATCAATGGTAGGAGGTATGTCCCGCTCCATCTAAACCTCCTATCCTAGTCATCCATGACACAGTACCTCCTTCTCTTTTTACAAGTAGAGCGTGTGTAGACCATTCGACTAGGTTTCAGGCTACTAGAAGGTCGAGCTACTATCGTAGCCAGGCGGGGAAAGCGTGGGTAGAAGAAGCACAGGGTGCTCGCGAGCTTCCGCCGCTACTTTCACTATGCCTATCCATTCACGGGTCAACGAGACGATCTCTACGGTTCTTTCTACAACTGACAACTCTCTCTCTCTCTCTCTTATTTAATTAATCGTGTGTCGGATTTTGGTTATCAGCTGGGCTCCTTCAATCTCAGCTCTCTCGCTACTTTGGTGGTCTCCTTCTCTGCTCAGGTGCTCGGGAGGTTCTTAGAAGTCATCTGCAGCGATTAATGGTGTTAAGAGTGTTCGAAACCCACTAGCGGGATCAGGGGGGCGGAGATGCTCGAAGACCTGAAGACCTTGTTCCTAGTGGGTTTGATCCTCGGATGCATCCTTTAGGATCTACAAATGACATAGAAAACATGGAAGAGCAACGGCGAAGGCTCTTGGCTATTATTTGTGGTGGATCGAGATGGGACTAATTATGGAATGGAGAGGTCCGACAAGGGGCAAACAAGACCTCAAATTCGTTGATCTTGAGAGGATATGGGTGGTTTGAGTGGTCATAAAAATGGAGAAGCATAGGGGGGAGCAAATGGAGTGATCAGATGGGTCAGAACATGGTGGATACAACGATACAGGAGTCGGAACTTGAAAGCTCAAGCGAACATAGATCCTAATCCTAAGCTAAAATAGACACTAATTGCAGGAAATAAAGACAAAATGAAAATACTGGAATGTAAATTTTCCAAAAATGCAAGAAAAAGGAGCTCGAATTTTCCATGAGGCAAGGAGCTCAGAAGCTCTGCCTAGAGGTTGTCGACGAGGCTTGTATCACCTTACGCATACTGCAAATAATCCTAGGAGAATGCTATCACCTTACTGGACTCAAATTTGGGTTAATCTGAGGGTAATGGTGAGAGAGAACGGATAGATTTCAAAATGGGTCCGACGAGGAACATATGTAGAGGTGATGCTTTAACCAAGAAAACGACTCGAGTCGAGGCTCCAAAGATCGAAGAAACATGTGGCATGACATGGCATTGATCGAGGAATAAAGGCGATGACGGAATCAATCAGATTCGGTGAAATAATCAATAGGGAAAAATCAAGGAAAACAGAGGTGTAGTGCTTGATGAGCGCAAACCTAGGGAGACTCGAGAGTTGACGGAGGTCAACTAGAACCGATCTCCCATTGGTCCACGTAGGAAGATAGGCGACAAAATAGAGAATTAATCTGTTATTAATTCGATTTGAAATAATAAGAGTTCGTATTAATTTTTTATAAAAAAATAAAAATATTTACTATTTTATGTAGTATTTTATTGTAATTTTTATTTATTTTTACAAGTTGATTTCTTAGGTGTTCATTTCTACATGTATAATTATAAGTATATTTACCTATATATTGAATTTTATTTTTATTTAGTATTTTATATTATCTTATTTTATATAGGTAATATATATATATATATATATCTTTTTTAAATACACACACACACACACATATATATAGTATTTTTCTGAAGTTATTTATCCACTTAAATAATCATGTATACATAGTTTATATGTATATTATAAGTTTGTTTACCTATATTATTACAATACATTATTATTTTAATGTAATTTTATTTGTTTTATTCTAAGTTAATTATGTACATGTATTTTAAATAATTTTTACAAATTTTTAAAAATGTAAGAAAAATAAAAATACAAAGAAAAAAAATAAGGAATATAATATGCATTTATATTGCACAATGAGGGCCCAAAAGCTTACTTTTGCATCTTAATTTCAATTTGAATGAAATCACATTCATTAAATAGATAATTTAATTTTAGGAACAATAAAGGTGAGTTTGGTGAAATTTGAGCTTGTATGGTGAAGATACAAGTCTTTAATGTTTTCTTTGTGGCCTTTTATTCTAAGTGTTTATGCTACATCGTGCATTGTTTTTTGAATGAAATAAATTTTGTATTTTTTGTTGTATTTTTATGTACAAGATTTTTGTTCAAAGTTTATTGATTTGAGGAATAAATAATAAATAATAAAATGGATACCAAATTGCATTTTTTGGAGAATAGAAATTAGGGTTTATTGTGTGATTTTTTTGGCCCTTATCCCCCTATTTCATTCCTTGTAGAACAAGTTATCTCTTGAGTTAATATCAGGGTTTAGGGTCATTCAATACCCTTTAGTATTCCATTCTTTTCATTTTCATTCAGTTATTCTTTTTTGGCATTAAATGTAGTATTTTATGCATTATTTATAATATAAATAATATTCCACTTATTTTTACAAATTAATGGTATATCCATACAATTAACTAGGGATTTTAAGGCTAAAATGAAACAACAAAGGTGATGAAATGGAGATTCATCACCCCCCCATACATGCCTTTGCTAGTCCCTAGCAAACACTTATGTCTATAAGTGCAGAAAAAGAAAATAAAGAAATACATGGATTGACTTTTAAACTTATTTTCATAAAATCAAAGTTTGGAGCCCAATCAGACCTTTGGATTTTAGGTTTGGTTGGAACCTCATTGGAAAGCGGACTTGAAACTCAACAACCTCTAAGAACCACAAAACATTGCCCATGTCTCCTCAAACGTCAGATCAGAACAAGTCTATGTCACACACAGTCCCTTATGACTACGAGTCTATCATGTACTATGTCAATGATATTTAGCTCGGCTCAGTTGAAGCAGTAAAAAGATAGTCTTCTCCAACGTGGTGACCCTAATTCCCCAATCAAATAGCTCTTTCCTCGAGAGGCGGGGTATTCCCTTCTAAGTTCAAGTGTAACTGGCTCAAGAAGAGGAGGTGGAGAATAGATTGGACGATAGCCAGTGTAGCTACCTATCCTAGGATGCTTGACTAGTATTGCCAAGTCATCCAGCAACATGTTCACATGAATCTTGGACTTTGAAGCTCAAACTTTCTTATTGAACATGTATATACATACTCTGACGGGAATTGATTTTTTCTTTTATTTTTCCCATCTCGATATTTTTTAAATAGTATTTACAATAATATTTGCATAAGGACTTTTTCCTCTTGAGACACTAGACTATACCTCTTTTGATGCATTATTGCAACCCATGACATTCTATCCTTGGACCACAAGGATACTGGATCAGGTTGAGGCACAATGTCCATAAAATTGTGACTTTGTATGTTTCCATTCGCTTGTGTCTCACGACAACAAATCCAGCCCTCTACCACTTCAACTGAGTTGAGCAATGTGTAAGGTGCAGGTGTGCAAGTTAGGTCACTATCGACAAGAGTCGTGTACGTGTTTTGAAATATTCTACTTAGGAAGTCAAGATGACGTCTGAACCTAGCATTGTGGTCTAAATAATTAATCCTAGTAGACTTGAAGTGCCTCAATTCCAGTTCCTATAAGGTTTATGTGATTAAGTTGATTAAGGTCCAACTAAGCTCCAATTTTTGAAATTTATTCAAACTAGTTCAATTGTCATTATCAATCCAAAAAATGCAAATGCTATGTACAATGCAGGAAAACCTTTTTGTAAGGCATTTTCTATTTTTGAATTTTTATGGATTTTTGAAAAATGTTTTGCAAGTTTTATGCAATTTTGAAACCATTTTCGCAATGTTTATGGGTTTTTAATTTTGCAAATTTTTAGGTATTTTTGAAAAATAAAGAGTTGGTAAAATAATTATGTGTAGCTATCTACAAGGCAGTGCATTTTTACATGAATTACGGTGTATTTTACACAGGGAACTTACAAAATGAATGTTAATTGTTTTTACAGGTTTGTATATACACGATGGTAACGAATTTTTATTTGCTATGAATATATATGGTTCCCAAAATAGTTTGAAAATAACTTTTACAAACATTTTTAAAACTTATTTTTTAAAATAGTTTTACATATAGTTACAAACATTGAAAATCATTTAAAAAAGCTTTCTCAAATGGTATATATAGATTTTTTAAAACCATTATCAAATCATTTGTAAACTAAATTTTCAGAATATTTTTTTCAATCAAATAAAAAAAAATTTGTAAACGAAATATTTTTACAAAGATTTGAAAACATTTTGTATTTTTCCAAACTAATTTAAAATATTTGTCAAATATTTTCCAACCATTTTCAAATCATTTTCCAAAACATTTTTAACATGAGTTCTTAATTTATACAGACAAAGAATTTTGAAGATTTTTATACATACTTATATCGGGTTATTCTTTAATATTAATTCATCATATAGTATGTTAACCATATTATTCAAAAATATGAATGTACGAGTTATGGATAAAGTATATACAATGTATATATGAACCCCCTATACTTAGTATGAGTTATGCCCTCATAGATCATAGAGAAAAAGGAAGACATAAGTGGTACTGAGTATAGAAAAGCCTATACCACAATGACGAAAGAATGAAAGAATGAGAAGTCTAATGTACCCCATATTCTTTGGATAAATCAATCCTAATTATAACAGACTATATACTACATGCAAGGAGGGTCGAGGGTGGGAATGAAGAGATCAACAACTTGGTATGTCTCCTCCATAGTTAGGATAAGATATCCCTAAGTATAGACATGGATATCAACACGAGAGGAGACAAACGAGGGGATCAAGAAACTGATAAAAAGAAAAAAATACGTTGTGGGGATGAATGGTCACTCCCCCTATACTTAGGGTAAGAGATACCTAAGTATATGCAACGATAGGGGTGATCAAACAAAATGAAGAAAGAACAACTCAATCTACACCCACCTATACTTAGGACAAATTTTGTCTTAAGTATGGACAAAAATATCATTAAGTAGATCTGGACGGTAGGACAAACATAAGAGAGAAGGAACATATGATGAAACATGTATATACAAGAGATATGGAGTGTTGAGGTGCCTCTCAACAAGTGCTAGGTTTTACTCCCCTAGATGGGCATAAAGGATAGGAGAACAATGTATCAAGGTTTGGGATGACATCTGTCAGACAAATGTCGTACTCGTGTGATCGCCTCTCAGCGAGAACAATGACAAAATCAAAAAAACACTTGTATATGCAATCAAGTGGGTGTATACCACCGTGAGAAGAAAATAAAAAACTAAGCCAATGTCCAATGGTTTGAAATAAATCATCATCTTGTAAAAATTGAGTGAGTGACTGCTGAATTGCTTAATGCATGTATTAATATAGATCTGTTGTAGCACGAGCACTTAGCGTGTCATACAAAACCAAATAAATAATATCTGTGAAGAGAGTTCGGATTTAATTTTTAACCTGGGAAGGCCAGGGTCAAACACAAAGATGTGAGCAATTTAGTAATGAAATTTAAATGTCAAATATTTCAGGTTGCAATTCTTAGACTAATTATATTGAACAAATGCATAAATCACAACAATTCAAAAATTCTTAACATATATTTTTTATACACTTAAATTATATAAAGACAATAATGCATAAACACAATTAAAGTAAATAAAAATAGAAACTTGTATAAATCACATAAATGTCCTCCTAAATATATCTTGATTTTTATTGAGGCAAGAAGACAAAGTCACAGTGATTCAGACCTAAGAAATTTTAAAAGCAATTCAACAAAATTTTATCTTTCAATTTCACTTAGAGGACTGTTAGATTTAGTCAATAATTAAATCATTTAATACTTAATGATAAATATTAAAATATAACAGCTAATTATTAAGAATAAGTGCAAATAACATGTTCAATTGCTTGCACACATGTGCATTTTAAATTTGATTTAAAGGTCTAAATAAGCACTCAAAAGAGAAAAGAATTTGATCATGAATTTTAATTTAAAATTATCAACAAAGCATGCCACAAGATAGAGCATCAAATTAGCTTTCAAATGAGACTAAAATCACTTCATTTGGATAAATGGATAGAACGATATTTTATATTCAATCCAGGGGCATTTTTGCAAGAAAAACTACATGTTTTATTACAAAATAGGACAAAATAGGGCTGAAATGCAAATACAATAACCTGCAAGGGCTAATATGTAAATTACACAAAAGGGGAAATTATATGTAATTATTAAGAAATCAGGGTTCAACACTATAAATTACCTAGTCACGTCTATGAGTCACGTGACCAAGCGAGGCTCACATTGAGGTTCGGTCTGAGGCTCAGTCCATGTGCCTGCTCTTGATGCTCCGCTCGAGGTTCGAATGCAGATTTGCATCTAGAGGCTTGGAGATGAATCACTGGATCGGATATGGCGATGTGGCATGATGAAAATTGTTGGATTGCGCCCAATATAAGAGATCCAACGATAACTACTTATCGAGCATTCTTCAACACCTCCACAAGCGATTGTACTCAAGCGATGCTCCAGCGATGACACTTTATCTCCTCCTTTCTCTCATGCCACCGCTTTAAGGTTAGATGACCTTCCTGAAGGAACCATGAAGTCGGTGATGAACTGAGGATGATGAGGGAGCTCTTACAATGACCTGTCGATGAAGCTTTGCTAAAGACAAAAAATGGAGATCGGAGCACTACTTCATTCTCCGACCAATGATGCCCTTGAGCACCTGCAATGTTAGCAGCGAAAACCCACGCAAATGCAATCCTGTTCAAGGAGTTGTGAGGCGAAATGGAGGTTCTAGTGAGATAAAGGAGAAGAATCTTATTTGGGTTCCAGGTCAAAACTCTACCCAGAAAGGATCGAAGTGAAAACATGCATTGAGAAATAGATCTAGCACGAAGGTAGTAACGAGTTACTTATGGATGACTCACAATGCAATCTGAGACTTTAGATCAGAACTTAAAGGTACTACTCAGATGAAGTAAAATGATAAAAACTAGAGAAAAAAAGTTAAAGAAAATTATCTGGAAATGAAGGATGAATCAATGGATTCGAAAATGTCTTGCGTACCTGATTGAAGCACAAAAGCTTTAGGTCTTCACCTCGTGTTTTTTATTAGAGAACGGAGCTTGAGCATATCACTAATGTGCTACAACTTGGCTAAGAAGCCAAGGATCTCACCGACGAAAGATTTTTATCGTCGCTCTTGAATCCAATATTCCGCTGTCACTATAAGATGGATAAGGCTAGGATGCTTCACCCATTGTGGGGGATAGCTGGTGCTGGTGGCTGGTTGTGCATTATTTGTAAATGAATGTTGGAGGTTATCTTCCAAGGCAGTGGTTTCAATCACCACTATTTAGTAGGAGGAGTTGGTGGTGGTTTCGAGGGAAGAAATACACCATACAACGTAATTGGGAGAAGTTGCGTGGGGACAAAGGGATGCGTCTTTTGGAAGAGATGGCTGGAGGTTGAAGGTGAAGCAGGGGCCTTTGGATCTTTAGATCCAACAGTTGGGATTTGGGCGGCATTTGTAGGTTGGGTTAAGCATAATCAAGAGACGATCATATGGCTCAGGTTCCACTCCCTTGACATTGGAATCAATAGAAATTTTAGTTTTATCTTCTGTCTTCCATCCAATTTCAAGTCATACAATGGTGAATTGTGATGATTTCTTGGAAATACTCAATCACGCAATAACCCATTTTGTAGAAATCAAAAAATGCGGATTTCAAGAGGATTTCAAAAAAGGAGAAGAAATTTGACAAATTCACCGGGATGAATGTAATCAAGCGAAAATGAAAACGGGAGTAGACTATTGCACCCTAACTTCTTTCTTATTCTCGAGTCTTTTGACTTGGGGTTTGATATACTCTGGAACAGCAAACGATCCCAATCAAATCAATGTCTTCCCCAATTTTGGCATCAGACTCTTACCAATTAAGGGGCCACTCCCCATGATATGCACTCATGTGCCTTGGGGCCTTAAAGAAGATTCTTCTCAAAAAATCAGAAGTCAAACCCCCTTCATTTGAATGAAATCAATGGCGGCTTCTTGACAATCCCGTGGGATTCTCTCATTTCTAGTGGCCCGTGTTTGAATCTAGGTCGTCTAATCAGATGATCAAACAGTCTAAAAGAGAGGCGGGTGATCAAATAGGGACGAGCCACGTGGTGGGCATCTGAAGTACCCTGTTGCCCAATCAAAATAAGGATAAATAGAAAATTCAAAGAAAAATAAAAAAGTATTAGTTAGAAAGGGAATTAGAAAATTTAGTAAACATAAAAGTTGTAGATCTTGATGAGATCTAAAACTTTCATGTAGTAGTCAAATAGATCAGAGCTCATTTGTACATAGATAAAAATTAAATACTTATTAAAACAATATAAAACAATTTCTTTTGATTTTTCTTTTGCTTATTTTTGTATTTTTATTTTGTTTTATGTTAATTTATTTATATACATTTTTAATCCATATTTTTACTAAATTTCTAATAAGCAATAAATACATTAACTATTACAGCATAATAGGGTTATATTAATATATGTTAAATAGTGTTAATTATTTACAACACAATAATTAGCAATTAGTGTTATTAGTCAATGAATCTTGTTATTTTCCTCAAGAGAGATAAATAATGA
Source organism: Ottelia alismoides (assembly GCA_037367405.1). Taxonomy (NCBI): domain Eukaryota; kingdom Viridiplantae; phylum Streptophyta; class Magnoliopsida; order Alismatales; family Hydrocharitaceae; genus Ottelia; species Ottelia alismoides. The sequence goes on along the minus strand of JAZKJV010010763.1, from coordinate 744,575 downwards.
TGATTAAGCTGATAAATTTTGGATTTATCACCCCCCAATACTTAAACTATGCTCGTCCTTGAGCTAATAAAGAAGGAATTTGTTAGAGAGTTAGCTTAATTAATGTTATCCATGACATGTTCAAGTAAATATACTAGGATTGATTTGACCTAGAACACTATAATTTAGGAATCTTAAAACTCTAAGATGATTCAAGTATTAATCAAAAGGAATTCAAATCCTCTAATTGTCAGACTCTCAATGTACACACACATACACGCATATATATATATATAGAGAGAGAGAGTATGACTTGGTGTAGACTGCATCATGAGAGTAGAGTCAAAATATCACCAAAAATTCCAATATCATAAGCTCTCACAAGGACACGATCCTCAACACTAGGGAATAAATCCAGTCTTGCTTCAATACACCGTCTCTGTAGTTTGTTAGACTTCAAAGTGATAGATGGATGGCTAGATTATGAAGGTTGTAGGATTGTGTACTTATTTTCTCTTCCTCTCATTGGAATAGGGTCTCTCAAGTGCCAATACTCAACACAATTTTTATTTCTATTTTGCCAATGAGTGTGTCCGTCAAGAGAGGTTGGAGTCGTCTGCACTTGTTTTCCTAGGAATATACCGGGGCGTGCCTTTTTTGAGTATCTAATATACTTTCTACAACCAGACTTGTAGCATTTACGATGCAAAGCTCTTTTTGGGTGCTAACCTGACTCCTGGTTCTAATAGCGATGGTCCAAGTAGACACTTTTGAAAATCGTTGGGAGCGCTTGCCTTTGGTAGAAGCTCTTTGATATTTGACTTTGTATGGTAGGAGCTTTTCTTTCAACATTTCTTCCTTTCTTTTCTTTGTCTTTTGCTAGCTCCACTGCTTTTACCAAAAGTTGGTGCACACTGATCAACTTATTAATTAAATATCATCACACCTTGGCACTTTAGGTCAAATTCAAGAGATAGCATGAGAACATGTCCCATACTGGCTAAAATGCTAACACTCAGGTTTCATAAATACATCATTCATTTTATCCCATCTTCGAGAATAATATAGATCAAGTCCAAACTCAAGCTTCCAATCCTAGTTTCCTCAGTAATGATTTGACTCATCTGAATCATGAATGCAATCGTGCATGTGAGTGATAGTCAAATTCTTTTAAGGGAGATTAAGCATGAAATTATAGCATGCATATCTTCGAACTAGGAGAGTGTGAATTTTTTTAAGTCCAAGACCCTAATGATTGATACATGATAACTCTAAGTCTAGGGACTCCTTAAATAGCGTATTGAAGATCATCTCAAGACTTGAGTGCATAGTGAAGGTGTTAGGGAATAACACCAATTCATTAGTATAAGATCTATTGAATTATTTGTTATTAAGATAAAAATAATAGAATGGGTAACCATGACGATCATCACAGAAGAACAATATGAAGAACATACTAGGATACCCAACATACACTACAATCTTCAGCTCCTTAGAAATCAAGATTGAGTCTTAGAGGTTTAAAATCACAGGCAGCCTTATGTTTCAACTACTTCTTTCTAACAGAGAATACTTCAGATTCTGAATAAGAAAGATCTTCATCGACTTGGTGATTTAACCTTCTAGAATGATGACATTCTTCCTCAAAAGTGATAACCATATCTACATAGGAAGCCTCAAATTTTCCAAATCATAGGAAGATGAGTCAAACCTTGATATCCTACAACAGACTTTTGGGTTTTCCTTATAATAGAAAAACTAGACAAAGAGGGATGACCCAACTTACAGGAAGGTTAAAAGATCGAATATTTGAACATCCTCAAGAAAAGGTAAGGGTACTTCCATATCTAATTCTTCTATCATTAGATCATCCTCCTTAATCAGCATCACTCTTGTTAGAGAACTCTTAATTAACTCAATCTTCCAAAATATAAAATCAACTTTCAGATTTTTCCTCCTTGTTGGGCTCTGTAAGACTCTAAGGAAGACACCCTTGTAAAGGATAACGACAAGAAGGTTCAAGGAATCATCGCAACCTCTTAGAAACCTTAAAGCACTAAAGGATACTGAAGAGAAACAACAGAGTTAAAAAAATTTATTTTCTGCTTTATTGTATTTAGAATAAAGTTAGTATCATTTACAACCTTAGCTTTGAATAGAGTTTTGAAAACTTTTTGCAAACAATATAACATAGATATAGGTTTTCAAAAAAAATACAAATGATTTTTCAAACATTCTCCATCTGAATTTTACAAACCGTGTAAAACTTTTGAAAACAATGTCAAATAGGTATATAGTTTTCAAAAATCATTTCAAAGTATTTTATACAAAACATAGTTAAAAATGCAATACAATACCCATAACCCCAAGAGTGTTTGAAATTTTAAAATTATGAGCTATGGCTAGAGTATATATGTAATATATGCGGTAGACCCCCCTATACTTAGCTTGTGTTATGTCCTCATAGCACAAAGTGATATGAAGCCACAACTCAACTAAGTATAAAACAATCCACAAGAACTAAGTCGAAATTAAGACATGTGTAAGAATAATAAGGAAAGAGTCTTGATGAATATACAGGGCAGATCCTCCCTATTCTTAGGTTTTGGAAAGCCCGAGTAAAGATATAAAGATAAATACAAAAGAGAGATCTGAGCAAAGGGGAAAGGAAGGACAAATTCCACCTATACTTAGGCTGAGAATAGCCTAAGTGTAGATAGTATAATGAATAAGAGGTGAACGAAATTTACAAAAATTAGTATGAATCTTCAAGAATTGAATATGCTGATGTGAATCTATCATGATGATCATGCCTTGCCTGAGAAATCTGAAAATGAATCAATAGGCATGAAGTCAATCAGCACTACGGGAGTTAACCTTTCCTTTGAATCTACAAAATACTTAAGTAACTGCCCGTTAACCAGAAAGGAAGGTGCATTCTCTTAAAGCTCTGAAATCTATACACTACCATTGTCATGCGCTTCATTAACAATAAAAGGACTCGTCAACTCTAACTTAAGTTTTCTGTGGAAAATCTTTAACTTTGCATTAAACAACGATACCTTTTGTCCAGGGACAAAGTTCTTGCATTTAATATGTGCTTTATGCCACTTCATTACATTGTCCTTATTGATCATGCTTTGTCATATGATCGGTTGCGGATTTCCACCAATTCATTTAAGTTGAGGTCTCCACACAACTTCCTTAAGTGACAGCTCCAGATTATCTTTTTTATTGCCCATTCAGATTTGTGTACTACCTCAGCGGGCAAATGACATAACTTGCCATAAATCATCTTGAAAGGTGTTGTGCCAAGCAGAGTCTTGTAGGCCGTCCTGTAAGCCCACAGAGCTTGTGAAGGATATGGTATGATCCTTAAGCGCATCACGGAAGCGTGAGGATCGCATCATATGCGATCGGGAGCAACTAGTCATACTAGTTGCTTGATGCAGCGGAAATTAAAATTTTTCATGTGACGAAACCACTTTATCCAATAACACTTCTCTGATTGTTTTGTCTAAACCACAACCAAGTAATAGGAATACCTCTTGAAGCGTGGTTGCGATCAAGTCTCTAACGAAGAGACCTCCTGTCTCAAGTCCGATCCGATGGAGGAGACGCTTGCGAGCATGATGATGAGACACGTGCTTCTCGCAATCCATGTTGATGATCCAGGTGGCAAATATCCTGATCTCAACACATGAGATCCAACGCCTTCTTTACGAGCCAGGCATGCCGAAGGAGACGGAGATTCACGACCAATCGAACTGGCAACATAATGATGACGCTGCGGTGATGGAGACTCTCTCCAGGGCATACATGGTGGACGGTCATGAGAGAGGAAGAGAGAGGGCATGTATAGAGAATGAGAGAGATAGAGAGCCTTGTGTTCTCATTAGCATTTAAAGAGAAAGGAGTGCCCTTCTATTTATAGTATTTTGGGATCCATGGATCTCAATCCATGGGTAACACAAATCCAATGGCTCTCATTTATTTGTGTTTCTTTTAATGGCCATCTCCATTGGAGAAATAGGAAGGAGGCAAGCCTTTTTCCATAAGAAGGGTGGACGGCCACCACATTCCTTATAGGAATTGTGGTCGTCCACTCTTCCTTAATGGAAGGTAGCTCTCCTTTCCTTATTACATGAGATTACATTATCTCATGATTCTCTCTAATATTTTCAACAACTTTTGTTGCAAATTATTTCACAAAAATAAATCCAATTTATTTTTTGAACATTGCAATCATGCCATTGGAAATTTGTGAATCATATTCACAATCCAAAATAAAATGTGAATTACATTTTCAATATAATTTCCAATGTGAATCCAATTCACATTAACATTTAATTAACAAATGTAAATTACAAATAGCTCTCTCTTATATATCATAAATCACATTTATAATATATATGATTAACATGGATAGTGCTATACACATTATTCATATCCATGATAATTAAATCACATTTAATCAGCTTGGATCTCTATTCTCATGTGCCAAATAATATGAATCACATTCACATTATTCACATCTTTGATAATTAAATCACATATAATTAACTTAGATAACTCTCCTTATAATATGAATCAAATTCATATTATTCATGATAATTAAATCACATTTAATTATCCAATTTCTCAATCCTCGGATACATATATCAACAATGAAATTATTCAGAACTCTTTCAAGGATAATGAGCTTTCTCCGCAGATACTTGGAGATAAGGACAGGGCGATTGTATTGTTCCACATATAGTTACTTGGATATTGAGATCACATCTGAAATCCAGATCTCAGGCCACCCATAGATGCTTGATTAATTCAAGACCGCAAATCTAATCTTCTCATTGCATCTGAATCACATTCAGATCAATGTCCAATATTTCGACAAAGATCAGATTACTTCTTTACTGAGAGGAGTTACTAAAATCCAGACTCGTTTCATCACTACCTAGGAATGGAAGCGTCATGGTTATACAACCGTTTATGATTACAACACCCTTAGATATTCCTTATACATGTACATCCTGCATACTGGAAGACACAGAATAATCATGAAGTATAAGATCAATTTTACATTGTCTACATCAGGGATTTATCATTGGGAGTTGGCATCGATCATATACTTTCCAAAAGCATATATCATACCTATGTGTTGATCATATACTTTCCAAAAGTATATATCAATCCTTACAAATTCAGTCAAGCTTCCAAAGCGAGACGACCGCGTGCGGAATTTGATTCTTCCCAATATCTCACGAGTGAGCTCATGTCTTCTGTTTTAGGAAATGAACCTGTATGATCCCTTTGAGAGATTGTATTACTCATAAGCCCTTGTATGCAAACCAGCCCACCGGTGTATAGACCTTGATTAGGTCATCAACCTATTGGTCTGCCAAATGTACATACTCAGACATATAGTAACACATCTGTCTCTGGTCATAGGATGCGTGCCTATATCATGATAGCATATGACATAGGACTTTGGTTATCTCGATCTTGTTAAGTCAACTCTTTGACCTAACTAATCTGACACCTCTGAATCTATATTCCCATGCAGAGGACCCGCATCAAGAGGTCAGTCAGTCAGCCAAGTGAGAAAGGATTGCCATCTCCGACTCAGGTTGGAGAGATCCTCTCTTAACAATCATTTGATGGTACTTGATGAGTCCTCAATCTAACTCTTTAGATATTCATCCAAGCACCAGCCTCTGTGATTCTAATTGAATCAACAACTGTATGATCATTAAGACAGCCATGGTACATAACCATAATTGTACTAAGGGACCTATTATGCAAATTAGTTATTCTTCATTTCAGATCAGGGAATGATATTCGTAATAACATTTATTGCGTAATGGCTCGTCGTGGGCTCGCATGTCAAACAATCTCCCACTAGCCCAAAGGGCCATTAATGGGCTAATCATTTAAACACACACTCATGTGACAATCATAGGCTATTTAGAAAATATCTAGCTAAGCTGATCAGTCACTCTATTTCCAAAAGACTATGCCAAGTCCTTTTACGGCACTTTCATATCTCCTAGTGACAGTGTTCGCATCCAATGCGAATATTGCATCTCATGCAACCAATACTCAACCATGTTAGTCATAGGGTCCTTGCCACTACACCTCAATAATTATTATAACCAATATGCAATTTCTATTATAGTTATCAGAATACCCTTATTCCTGGATATCTCTATCTCCTAAGGTATTTGTAGTTAAGACCTTTTAGATCTCCATCTATAAAGTCTTAATTTCTTAAAGATAAGATTTAGAGATCACTATCTCTAAAGGCTTGTCATCTTTTAAGATATTGTTATTACTGCAATCAAGTGTTCTATCTCCATAGTAGGATTAGTAACAGTTTACTACTCCCATTGCATGGCAGACATCTGGCTTTTGTACACATCTAGCATACTTTCAGCTTCTCGTAACCGATGCACAAAGGGTAATTAGTTTTAGCATTCACTTCCTCAACTCTTTGAGGTGCAATCCCTTTAGATAGGTCAGTACCATATCTAGAGGGAAAGAAGGCTTTCTTGGAATTTTCTAGAAAATGGAAATGTCCAAGGTGTACCATTAATGTGACGATCCCAATACCTTCTCTTTACTTCTGAACAACTTCAGAACTAAGATCTAAGAGGTATCCTTGAGATCATATCTCGATGGTATGGAACAACCAGATTGTAAAACACTTATTATAATCTTCCTTATATCATTCCAAATGATTAGGATATTATCTACATTTAGTATGTTGAACACAATGGCACTCCCACTAAGCTCCACATGGTTCATCAAGATTCTATCTGAAATCATAACATTTATAATTTCATCAAATCTTATGTTATAAAATACAAGAAGCTTATTCGAGTCCAGAGATGGAATTTCTTAGCTTGAACATCTTGCTTTCCTCAACCATGAAGCCCTAGGGCTACTTCATGTGAATATCCTCAGAGAGGTATTCATAGAGGAATGCAATCTTGACTCACAACTTGAAGATGTCATAGTCAAGTTGCGTAGCTATAGTTAGCAATATTCTGATGGGTTCAAGCATGGTCAAGAGAATGTCTCATTGAAAGCGATGTCTTCTCTTCAGTGTGCAGCTCATGGCTACGAAACGTGCTTTGAAGGTCTCTACCTTCTCATCAGGTTCCCTCTTTCTATTGAAGATCCATTTAAACCTTAATGGGTCTTACCCATATAGGTGGATCCTCGAGAGTCCATATACAACATTTGTATATAAAGTCTACTTTAGAATTTATTGCTAACATCCATCCTTCCATGCTATGATCTTCAGAAGCTTCATCACATGAAGTCAGATCATTGTTAGATTCAACTGACACATGGAATCCATCTTCAAACTTATTTGAAGAGGTATTAATGTTTCATCTTTAATTGTCCTTTTAGTTTCCAATTTTAGGACCTCATTATCTTCTCAAAATTAAATGAGTTCCTTCACTTCATTTTCATCTCGATTCTCAAGAGTCTTATCCTCTAAGAATTACATTCTCATAGATGAGATCTTTTAAGAATCTCAAGGTCATAAAGTAGGTATCTAATGCCATCCTTTATTTTCCCAATGAAGTAGCACTCTCAGGTGCAAAATTCCAGCTTACTTGCTTGGAACCTTATTATGGATATATATTGTAGTCTCTACTACATATATACCTTGGAAACTAAGAGGTAATTATGCTTAGAATCATCATTTATCAAATCATGTCACACATGATCTAATTGTATCTCCCTACAACTCCATTGAGTTTAGGTTTATTAGGAGGAGTGAGATAGAAATTACATTCATATCTCTATAAGGTATTCCATAAATTCATCTAATAGGTACTGACTACCTAGATTAGATCAAAATTCATTTAATCTTCCTTCAAACTTTGGTTCTAAACAAAAATTGTGAAATCTTCGAACATTTCAAAGGTTTCTAAATGAAGAGAAGAAATCTCATATCGCAAATAATCATCAATAGATATCACATATCCATAATGTTTATTCTGATATAGATGATTCACATACATCAATATGTATGGGATCTTGAATACCTTGACATCTTACACCATTCCAAGGAAGGGTGTATTGGACATTTTTATTTTTGAATACTATATTTACAAGTATGTAAGATTTGAACCATTAGACAATCTAAAGCTTCATCTCTTACTAGTCTATTTATCACATCAACATACAAATGTCCAAGGCTTGATGCCAGATCATTGTCAAATGATCTTCATTCTCTTATTGATCTTTTAAGGTTTAATTTCAGTATTAAAAAAGTTAATGAACCATTCATTAATTTTTCTAATTTAGTAAAGTCCACTAGATTTTAGATTACTATCTGAAATATCTCCATCATAACTCTTTATGATAGGTCTATTACAGAATTCGTATTTATTTCCAAAAGTTAGAAATAAACAATGAATGTATTCTAATATTTAGATCATAAAGACATTCTCTAAGACTAAGGGCTCCCACTGAAAATATGAATTCTATCGATCCAAATGAAATTGTTGCAACAATTGTATCAATTCCATCATAGATGACCATTAAACCTTAAGATCAAATTTCTAATCTTCTAATACATATGCAACCAATGGCAAGTATTATTAGAAGATTGAGATACAATTATTAGACTTTGATCTTATCAAATAAGAAAGTCAATTTCAATGATTATATGTAGATGTTGGTTATTCCGATGTACTATCCGAGTCCTTCTATAAGGATCCAAGATAGTTTAGATAGTCACACTATCCGTACATCGGCTTATTGCAGTATTGGCATTCATCCAACTATTTGGATGTCATATGGAAGTTACAGAAGCACAGTCAACTCTTTGACTTTCCTTCTTACTTGGGTCCAACCCATGCTTCCATTGTGATCCCTTTATCTATAAACAACCATTGCATAAGACGAAGGATCTCTTATGCTGAATTCAAAAGATTTCAATATAAGAACATTTCAACATTTATACATGCTTTATTCAATTCATACAATATGAATATTCTGAAGCTTCATGAATGACTAGAGTATATATAGTAGAATTATGACACTCATCGTATCTATATCGATTTAAACTCTTAAAACATCAGTTCAGGTAGGTACTCAAACATTTTTGAATACATCGTCTCTTATAGAGCTACCATTCTGCATGATGTAGAGAACCATGCCATTCTTGATAAAATATCAAGAGCACATATGCATGCCAAAACATCTTCTTACATTTTATAAGGATTATTCGACAATTACGATCATCATCGACATGTCACATCCAAAGTACATTCGATGAGAGATCAAGACTATAGAGGCATACAAACCCTAAGGTTGTAGTCTTATTGTCTATTTAATTGTCACTCCTCATAATTATGAGGAAACTTGCACATTGCAACCACATATAATATGTGTCGAATTGTAAGTACAATATCTTGATCATATATCCAATCCATGATATTTTACTGGTTATCATTGAGTATAGTATTGAGTGGGTTTAATGAATGATTATCTGAAATAAGAAATTTGCATAAATATATAAATATATATTTTACTTTGATTTAGGAATTTTTATATCAAAGTTATCTTGCCTTGTCAACACTGAAAGTTTATTCCCTTAGTCACTTTCAATATAAGAGATATACTTAGCATCATATCTCTACAAGAATTGGGATCTCCTTCCTTATCTTTGTCACATCCCAATAATATGAGAACCTGTAACTCGTATAAAAAGAAGCGGGAACATATTCCGCCTTGCAAGTCTAACTTGTGTTCCCAATTCGATCTTTAATACCCGGGCCTGCCACCCCTAAGATTATATTGACCCATCATTAATTGAACCAACCGTCAAGAGGAATACAACTCGCTATGCGCAATCCAATATCGTCCCAATAATATGAGGACCCAATATTGGGGTCACTATGCATACGTCCTTACTCTTCCGAGAAGCGAAGAGCCCGATCCAAATGCGCTTGCATACAAGAGCTGTAACTTCAGACAGGCATCTCTTATATACAATCCCTGGCGATGAAACCCTTCGCCTTGACATACAAGAGCTGTCACTTCAGACAGGCTGTCACTTATGTTATCCTCCATATCATATTCAAATTCTAATTAATTATCACAAATCATATTCACATAATTAATTCTTCCAAGGGAAATAACACATCTATTATAATAGAGTGTCTTAATTTTAATTGGATTCCAATTAATCTAATCATATTAAATTAATGATCAAATTAATATAAACAAACATTCTTTATTGTTACTTGAATTATGGTATTATCTCAAATACGTATTATTTCGAAGTTTAATAATTAGAAAAATACATAGTGAACTCTCCTGCATTATCGAGTCCCTACCCGTTGTCATGACTAGTAGCGACGAGAGTGGGACAGACCGCACACGGTGCAACCAGCTACCCCAACGCTCCCCGACTAGACACCATATCCACCTCAGGAAAGGATAATGTCAAATTGATCATTGTATACTTGAGATGATAATCAGTTTTTCAACCAAAATTATACCATATATAATAATAACAAAAACATTTTTTATTAACATTATAATGAGATTTGCTAAACAAATCTCAAATCCTATTCAAGCAACATGTTTGTTGGAAAGTGGATTGTGTAACCAATTATGATCTAGATCATATCTAATCAATTATTGGTTGAGGCAATGTCATTAAGGAATTAATTATCATCAAATATTTCACAAATATTTATCCATAATTATTTCAGGAAATTAAGCTATTTAATTTCACTAATTGATTCAATGGCAATCACAAGGTTCTTGATTAGGAAAGTAATTTCCAACAGTGACCCTCACTTACTAAAATCAGTATATCTCAATCAATTTAAATCCAAATTAAGAAAAGTAAGTTTATAAAGTTTGTTAATTTGATTTACAACAGAACCTAAGTGATATGCATGCATTTCAAAGCGTTCCAATGCGCAATTAAGTCATTAATTACGTTAAGATTCGCAGTCCCCGAAACTATGTATACATGTTCACTAAAATGATCATAACTTGAGCAAACAGATTCGAAATGTAGTCATGAGTGAGCTCATATCTTCCGGTTCAGGAAATGAACCTGTATGATCTCTTTGAGAGATCGTATTACTCATATGCCCTTGTATGCACACCAGCGTGCTAGTGTATAGACCTTGATTAGGTCATCAACCTATTGGTCTGCCAAATGTACATACTCAGATATATAGTAACGCATCTATCTCTAGTCAGAGGATGCATGCCTATATCATGACAGCATACGACATAAGACTTTGGTTATCTCGATCTTGTTAAGTCAACTCTTTGACCTAACTAATCTGACACCTCTGAATCTCTATTCCCATGCAGAGGACCTGCATCAAGAGGTCGGTCAGATATCAGCCAAGTGAGAAAGGATTGCCATCTCCGACTCAGGATGGAGATCTTCTCTTAATAATCATTTGACGGTACTTGATGAGTCCTCAATCTAACTCTTTAGATATTAGTCCAAGCACCAGCCTCTATGATTCAATAATTGAATCAACAACTGTCTGATCATTAAGATGGCCATGGTACATAAACTTAATTGTACTAAGTAACCTATTATGCAAATTAGTTATTCTTCATTTCAGATTAGGGAATGATATTTGCAATAACATTTATTGCGTAATGGCTTGACGTGGGCTCGCATGTCCAACAGCTTGGTCCAACAACTGAGACCAATTCTTCCTATATGGACGGACTAACTTTTTAAGAATGCTCTTCACCTCCCTATTCGAAACCTCTGCCATGCAGTTTGATTGAGGGTGGTATGGACTAGTTATTCTATGCTCAAATCCATAGTCCTTTGATAAAGATTTCATCATCCCATTCACAAAGTGGCTACCCCCATCAGATAAGCGAACTTTGGTACCCGGAACCGTGAAATAATATGATCCTTAATAAACTTGCAGACAATCCGACCATCTGCGGCTTGGGTTGGGATAGCCTCCACCCATCTTGACAAGTAATCAACCCCTAACAAGATGTACTCAAAACCTTGTCTATTAGGGAAGGGACCCATAAAATATATGCCACAAGCATCAAAGACATCACCAAAAGTCATAGGTTTCATGGGCATCTCATCTGTAGAACCAACTGTCCCTCCCATGGTCTGGCAAATATGACATGACCATACAAAATCAGAGGCATCTCGAAACAAGGTCGGCCAAAAGAAACCACATTGTAACACCTTGTGAGCGGCTCTTTTTCCTGAATGGTGTCCTCCAGCTTCACGTGAATGACTATACATGAGGACACTCAGGTATTCCTCCTGAGGAATACACCTTCTCCAGATACAATCCGATCCTTCAAAGAAAAGGATGGCTCCTCCCATGGAATTTCCTTGAATCTGACTTAAGTTGGTCTATACTGCTCCTAGTCCAACCATGGGGGACTTGCTTTGAGACAAGTAAGTTCACCATGTTGGCACACCATGGGAGTGAGTCTATGACACAAATAGACTCATCTGTAAATGTCTCTTGAATAGGCTCAGTATCAGGGGATTCCTTTGTTTCAATCCTCAAAATATGATCAGCCACTACATTTTTGACTCTAGGTTTATCCTTAATTTCCATATCAAATTCCTGGAGTAATAATATCCACCAAAGAGGACACACCTTCAAATCCTTCTTTTCCATGAGATATCTATTGGTTGAATGACCCATATAGATTGTCACCTTTGAGCCCAAAATCTCAGACCTAAACTTCTCTAAAGCCCAAACTATGACAAGCATCTTTTTTTCGATCACTGTATAATTTTCTGTGTTGGATCCAAAATATTGCTTGCGTAGTGAATAGCAAACGAAATCTGATCTCTCCTTTGCCCCGATACGGCTCCTATAGCAAAATCCGATGCATCAGTCATGATCTCAAAGGGTAGAGACCAATCATGAGCCTGCAAAATAAGTGAGTCCCAATTTTTTCTTGAGGAGATCAAAGGCCTCAAGACCCTTGTGATCAACAAAAAACTCAGTGTCTTTTCCTATGAGCTTAGCTAGTGGTCAGACAATCTAAAAAAAATCTTAAATAAATCATCTATAAAAATCTAACATGCCCCTAAAAAATCTTATTTACTTGATGTTGGTTGGTGGATCAAGTTTCTAGATCACGTCCACCTTAGCAGGGTCAACCTCCATTCCCTTCTTGGAGATGACATACCCAACACAATACCCTCCCTCACCATAAAATGGCTTTTTTTCCCAGGAGAGTACCAGATTTACCTCTCTACACCTTTGAAGAACATTGTCCAAGTGCACTAAAGAAGAAACAAATGAATTACCATGGATTGTAAAATCATTCACGAAGACCTCCAGGAAATCCCCAACTATTTCGGCAAATACTGCAATCATGCATCTCGGAAATGTACTTGGTGCATCGCAAAGCCCTAAAGGCATGCGTTTAAATACATATGTGCCGAAGGGACATGTAAAAGTGGTCTTTTCCAGGTCCTCAGCGGTGATGGATACATGGTTGTAGCCACAGTACCCATCAAGAAAATGAAAGAACTCCTTCCTCACTAATCTCTCCCAAATCTGATCAATAAAAGGCAGGGAAAAGTGATTTTTCTTGGTCGCAACATTCAGGAGCCTGTAATCGACACACATACACCACGATGTAGGTACTCCTGTCACAATCTCAACTTCCTCCTCATTGGTGACCATCTGAATTCCTGACTTCTTCAGGACTACATGTAAAGGTGTCACCCATTTGGAGTCAGTAATTGGGTAAATAAATCCATCTCCACACCATTTCTCTAATTATTTCTTAACTACTTCCCGTAGATTTGGATTAAGTCTCCTGTGGAACTCATGGGAAGCTCTAGCATTATCCTCAACAAAAATATGGTGTGAACAGGGTGCGGGATTTATACCCACAAGAACCGATACAGTCCATCCTACAGCCTTACAGTTCTCTAATACCTCTAACAATCTAATCCAATTTATAACTGATGATGACAGGAAACTTAATCTTTAGTCTCTTATGAAAGGAATACTTGAGTGCAGGAGGTAATGGCTTCAACTCTGGTAATGATGAATCATCAGGTACATCAGGCTGAACTACCACTGAATCTGGTTGCTTAGTGGAGAAGAATCATCTAAAATTTTGTCCACCAGTTGAATTGAAGAATAGGGAATCTAATCGCCAAAGAATGACAGTAATTCGTCTAAAGCTACGTCTTATTCATCATCTATTTCCTTTGATTATTCGAAAGTTAGAAGAACCGAGAAGTCCAAAGGGACTTCTACGTCATCAAGAAAACAGGAGATGCATAACTCAAGAACTCATGCAATGTATCAACAACTGCTCTATGTACATTGTCCTCTATAGATGAGAGGGTCTCACTCTGTACAGTCGGGTTTTGCGACCAAATCCCAACTATGCTAACTACATCGCAGTCAGCCTCAGAGAAGAAAGAGAAATACGTGCTAGATTCAGAATCAGGTCGCTGCCATTTTGTTTTCTTCATCTGAAGTTCTACTTCTCTGCCAGAAGAATGGAACTTCATCATCCCTGTCTGATAATCGAATGAGGCTCCAATGGTCCTAAGGAAGGGTCACCCAAGGATAATCTGAGAATCTCTCCAATGATTAGGGATATCCATATCAAGGAAAGTAAAGTCCACTCTTTAGTCTTGTCCCTCAATCGAGATAATGACATTCTTGACCTTACCCTTAGCTTTTTTCATAGATTTATCTGCAATAATGATCTAGATTGGCGTAAAGGTCCCAACTTCGGTTTCTTATATAAGGCAAAGGGTAATAAGTTGATCAAAGATCCATTATCTAGGAGAGTGCATGCAAATGCTATATCATAGATATGACTCACAACATAATGTGCACCTAAATCTCATTTCTTCTTAGACAACTTTTGCTTCTTGAGACAAAATGAAGTGGTAAGCGATAAAACATGGGTCTTGACATAGTTGTTGGGTTTGTTCCTGCTCACTCTATTAGGTGTGCATCTCACCTTTAAATACTTTTGGAATGCAGGATGACCGACCACATATTAATCAAATGGCACTTTAACCATGATACCATCTCTACGGAATCGTGCCATCTCAAGATCATCTTTATGAATCTTATTAATGATGTGCTTCCTATCATAAGAGCACGGGAGAAAGGGATATGCAAAGAATGATGTGAAGATTCAAACTCTTAAACATAAACATGCTCTTTATTATTTAAAGAAACTGAGTTTTTCACACTTGAATCTTTTACAACTGGAATAACAATTGAATTATCTACTATAGGATGGGGAATGCATGTTGGATATGCATTTTCGTCGTCCAAAGGTGTAAGGTCCTTCGTAGATTCCACATCTAATGCATGTCGCTTCAGTCTTGTACTCATCCTTGATTTCTTCATGGAGTTCTTTGTCTTCTGGTGATTTCTCAGAGGATGCCTAGCTTCTTCCTCCTATGATGTCTCCTTAGGTTGATCTTTAGAGTGTGTCCTCTCCTTGTCCCTAGCCCGATCAGATACGTCCATAGTTCATCCTCCCTTGAGAGACATATGAAATCAAACAAAAAAATCTCGTGCCCAAATTGGTTTGAATCTGAGTAGTATACCTGATCTAACTGATGTTGCTGCTGAGATTTGTTCAGGCTATTGGGATTAGCCTGACCCTGGGCAAGAATGAATGTAGTAAGGGTGGTGCGCTCATCATGCAAACTAGATAATTAGTTGAGGCAAACCCTTAAATCATGCACTTCATTCATGTAGGAACGCAACTCCTCTAAAATCTATCACTGAAAATCCATGGGACTGGAAGATGACTGTTGTGGCTGAGAAGAAGAAGAAGAAGGAAAGGAAGGATGAGAAAACTAGCTCTAATGGCCATAGGAATGCTACTGTCGTTGGGTATGATGCAGAATATGTAGGTCCGACTGGTACGTCTGCTGATGCCCATATTGTTGTTGCTGCTACCTAGGTACCTGGTAAGGATCAGCTCTAGATCTTGGTGTTGGAAGAGGTGTAGGTGTAAATGATGTGTTGTAGAAAGTCTGTGGACGATGGTATGAAAAAAGATCCCTAGAATTCCCATGTCTAGCATGGTCTTGCATGTATTCCCACACTTGGGAAGGCTCCTCGATGACTGTTTCCACGGACGGTGGTTGATGTTGACAGGAATGGGCTAAAGGTTGGTCCTCTACCCATGGCTAGGATGGACCTGACATCTACTACTCTTGAATATGGTGGACACGGTAGACTGGAGCAGCAGATTCAGTCACGACAGGTACCCTCATCTTGGATAATTTATCAGTAAGCTCTGCCACCTTCTAAGGTAATTTGGATAAGTTGCTATCGAACTCATCCATTCATTTATTAATCCTTTCAACCACTGTAAGTTTGTCTGCTATGAGGTCCATGTCAAAATGATCCACTGTAGCCTTCATTCCCCCACTGGATTTGAACGGATTGTGGGTTTCTAATTGAGATCTACTAGCGATTTGTGCCCTACTTGTTTCAGCCATTCTCTCGAACACTTTCCAGATGATGTTCGTGCTTCTTTATGTATAACTGCCTCCCCAAGCATCACTAACCAAACCGTGCACCTCAGGGTGTAAACCTCTATATAATGATTTAACCAAGATGGTAGGCTCTAAATCATGTCAAGGACATTTCTGTAGGAGGTCCTCGAATCTCTCCCATGAGTCATAGAGAGCTAAATTGGGAAGCTGGGAGAAACTCATTATGCGTGAACGCATCAAGTTGGTTCTACTCAAAGGGTAGAACTTCTTCAGGAAGAGGTCCTTGAACTGCATAAAGGTAGTTACGACTACCTCCAGGATCTTTATCCAGTAATCTGCATTATCCTTCAAGGAAAAAGGAAGGGCTTTGATCCTAATGTAGTCTTGACTAATCCTAAGATGTCTAAGATTAGAACAGACCAACTCAAAGTCCCTAAGGAATGCATATGGCTTCTTGTGTGCATTCCCATGAAAATGTGGCAGCAAGCTAAGGAACTGTGGCTTCAATTCGTACTTGACTTCAGGTTCTACTGGGATTAACCAATTAATCATCTGAAACTGCCCAAGGTTATATGCTGTGTCAATTTGTGCATTTTGACCCAACTGCAATTGTCCTAGTTGTGTTCTCATAAGTGCTTGATTCTGTTCGGATTCGACCAATCTAGCTCATACAACATGCATTGTATCCTCTCGCTCTTCCTCCTCTCTATTCCCATTCTGTCTTTTAGGAGGCATCTTTAATGTGTTTTCTTTACCTGGATCAAACAAAGGGTTGGAGTGAGATGTAGAAGAAGACAATGAAATCAAGTCTATCACACCAAGGCAATGATCTACCTCAGTGAGTAAAGAAGGAAGAAAGGAATTGGTTGAGATGTAAACAACCCCAAGGAGGGAATCATAATACTCTGGTTCGAAAAGATGATTATTTTCAAACTGAGATGGTCCAACTAAAGAAGGAGAGAGAGAGAGAGAAGACTTGACCGGTGAAGACATGATATTTGGACGGTTCAATGGCAAGCTCACAAAATTCGAGCAAATATCCGACCAATTATCCTACTTCATTTTTCAAGAGATAGGAAATTTGAGCATGCTCGATACACAAAAGAATCTAGTTCTACTGGGCACTTGAAATGTGTGAATTACTCACAAAAACAATCAGTACAAACCTTTGTGAATTCACAAACTCAACGCTAAAGGCCGAGATGATGGCCTTATTATCTTGTCAATTTTAATTGGTGATCAAATACAAATCTTGATAGAGTTACGAGTTGTTAGGTGCCTAAATTTTCTTACAAACTAGCCTGATTCTAATGACTAGTTGCATCCACTTTCAGCCAGTATGGAAGTAAGTACGGATCGTATAAATACGGCTACTCGTTACTTGAGGACCGTGCCATACACGGTGTCCTCTAAACCTTCCACTTGCTAAGGAAATCCGGACCGTTTGTCGGCTACATGTATATCCTCACTGAAAAGTGTCATTATTTTTATAGAGCTAGTAGTCTATCTAAAAATTCATGGCTTGTCTCTATCCTAATGTGTCCCTTTCTCACTTGAAAAGTACATGCAAACAAATGAGAGCCTTATGCACCTGTAAAACAAGGTTGCTTTTATTCCAATTTATTTGGTTAATTCCATTAATTCAGTCCCTATTTTCAGAGTTTTGGTTATCGCTTGAATTTAAGTGACCACTCACATCGCCTAAGGTACAATCCCTTTTCATTTATTCTTAAGTTGGTGAAAACTGAGAGAGAAAATGAAAAATGGAATGCAGTCGGAAAATCAATGATGCATGCAGTCGTTAGAGATACTTACAGCGCTTCCCAGCACTCTCCATATAGATAAAGAATAGAATTTAGAAATCTAACTATATGATGCAAATCGGAAAAGCCACACCTTAGCAATAATACTATTAGCAGTGAAGAATTCAATTAGTTTGACTAAGTAGAATGTATGTTACGTGCGTCTATGAATCTCCTAAGATTTTTGCAATTGTGAATCTTTTGAGATTTGTGTAGTGTGTCGTAATTTACAAAATAGATCAATCAAATATGACCTACGATTTTTTTATTTGGCGTGGTGCATTGATCTAAAATGTTACTCAAGTCGAGAACCATTCTTGACACAACCACACAATGAATAACAAAGTTAAACAAGCCTTCTTTACATGCACGAGATCTCAACAGAGAACCGCTATAATTGGACAATTAATTACAACACAATGAATTGAACTTAATAAATCTAATTTAATCTCTATGAAATAAATTGCTTTGTGAGCTCTCATGCACGTAACTCTAAGATCATTTCCCTTGTGGTCCTTTGAAAATCATCAGCTCCACGAGCCATCCACAAAATAATATATTTGTTAGGAAAATTCTAGAGAGATTGAACTAATTAATTAGGTATGAATCACAAAATATTACAAGACAACATCAATCAAAACAACTGCAAAATAAAGCCTAAAAATCGTTAAATAAATATTTGAACATAAAAATGATCACAAAATGTGCCACGTCACCAACAATGGTGCCATTTGATGAACCGCTAAATGCATTTGTTAATATAGATCCGTTATACCACGGGCACTTAGCATGTCATACAGAATCGAATGAATAATCTCCGTGAAGAGTTAGGCGTTAATTTTTATCCTCGACAGTCGAGGGTCGAACACACGGATGCAAGCAATTTAGTAATGAAATTTAAATGTCAAATATTTTAGGCAGTAATGCTTAGACTAATTATATTGACCAAATGCACAAATCACAATAATGCAAAAAATTTTAACCCATAATTTTTATATACTTAAATTTATATAAAGACAATGATGCATAAACACAATTAAAGTAAATAAACACAGAAATGTGTGCTAATCACATAAATGATCTCCTCAATTTATCTTGATTTTTAATTAAGCAAGAAGACAAAGTCACAGTGATTCGGACCTAAGCAACTTTAAAAGCAACTCAACAAAATTTTATCTTTCAATTTCACTTAAAGGCTTATTAGTTTCAGTAAGTAAATAAATCATTTAATACTTAATGATAATTTTAAAAAAATGTCTAGCAATTAATCATTAAGAATCAGTAGAACTAACATGTTCAATTGCTTACCCATAGGTTCATCCTTAATTAAATTAAAGGTCTAAATAACCACTAATAAGTGAAAAGAATTTGAGCATGAATTTTAATTTAAACTTAGCAACAAAGCACACCACAATATAGATCATCAAATTAGCTTTCAAATGAGACCAAAATCACTTCATTTGGATAAATGGATAGAAAGATATTCAGCATTCAATCCAGGGGCATTTTTATAAGAAAAACTACAAGTTTGATTACAAAACAGGAAAAAATAGGACTGGAATGCAAATACAATAACCTATATGGGCTAATATGCAAATTACACAAAAGAGGATTTATCTGTAATTATTAGGAAATAGAGGGTAGGCGTTATAAATTACCCAATCACGTGCATGAGTCACGTGACCAAGCAAGGTTCGGACTGAGGTACGGTCCGAGGCTCGGTCCACATGCCAGCTCTTGATGCTCCGCTCGAGGTTTGAATACAGGTTTGCATATGGACGCTCAGAGATGAATCATTAGATCTTGCCCAATATAGAGGATCCAATTATAACTGCTTAGAGAGCATTCTTCAACACCTCCACAAGCGGTGGTACTCGGGTGGTGCTCGGTGATGGCACTTTATCTCCTCCTTGCTCTCCTACCACTGCTTTAAGATGACCGTCCTGAAGGCACCACGAAAACGGCGATGAACTGAGGATGAAGAGGGAGCTCTTACAATGTCTTGTCGATGAAGCTTTACTAGAGACAAAAAATGGAGATCGGAGCACTACTTCATTTTTTGAGTAATGACGCCCTTGAACTCATGCAATGTTAGCAGCGAAAACCCACGCAAATGCAATCCTGTTCGGGGGTTGTGAGGAAAAATAGAGGTTCTAATGGGATGAAGGAGAAGAACCTTATTTGGGTTCCAGGTCAAAACTCTACCTAGAAAGGATCGAAGTGAAAACATGCATGGAGAAATTGATCGAGCACGAAGGAAGTAACGCGTGACTTATGGATGACTCACAATGCAATCCGAGTCTTTAGACCAGAACTTAAAGATACTATTTATATGAAGTTAAATGATAAAAACTAGAGAAAAAGAAGATACAGAAAATTACCTGGAAATGAACTATGAATCAATGGATTTGAAAAAGTCTTGTGTACTTGATTGAAGCTCATAAGCTTCAGGTCTTCACTTCGAGTTCTTGGCTAGAGAACGGAGCTCGAGCAGATCACCAATGTGTTGCAACGTGGCTGAGAAGACAAGGATCCCGCCGACGAAAGATTTCTGTCGTCTCTCTTGAATCTGATATTCTATTGTAAGTGGAAGATGGATAAGGCTAGGCTGCAGTGGCGGATAGCCAACACTGGTGGCTAGTTGTGGGTTGTTTGTAAGTTAATGTTGTAGATTATCTTCCAAGGCAGTGGTTTCAACCACTGCCAATTAATATAGAATTTAGGATTGGGGTTCGAAAGGGAGTTAGCATGAAAGAGGATCGTTAGGAGAAGGTGTTGGTGGTGGTTTCAAGGGAAGAAGTTGGATACGGCAGCTGTCGTAATTGGGAGAAGTTGCGTGGGGACAAAGAATACGTCTTTTGGAAGAGGTGGCCTGAGGTTGAAGGTGAAGCAGGGGCCGTTGGATCTAATCCATTGGATCTTCAGATCCAATGTCACGTGACTCAAGTTGTAGCAGGTGTAGTTAAATCTAGGCCGTCTGATTAGATGATCAAAAGGTCTAATAGAGAGGCATGTGATCAAATAGGTACGGGCCACGTGGTGGGCGTCTGGAGTACCATGTGGCCCAATTAGTATTAGAATAAATAGAAAATTCTAATAAAATTAGAAAAGAATTAGTTAGAAAGGGAATTAGAAATAGTAAACATGAAAGTTTTAGATCTCGATGAGATCTACAACTTTCATTTAGAAATCAAAGAGATTAGAGGTCATTTGTACATAATTAAAAATTAAATACTAATTAAAAGAATATAAACTATTTATTTTGATTTTTCTTTTGCTTATTTTTTTGTATTTTTATTTTATTTTATGTTAATTTATTTATATACAATATTAATCTTTATTTTTATTTGATTTTTAATGAGAAATAAATGCATGAAATATTATACCATAATAGGGTTATATTGATATATGTAAAATAGTGTTAATTATTTAAAACACAATAATTAACAATTAGTGTTATTAGTCAATGAATCTTATTATTTTACTCAAGAGAGATAAATAATGATGATTAAGTTGATAAATTTCAGATTTATCAATGATCAAATCCGACATCATCAAATGTGGAGAAGGAGGGATCAATGATGGAATTCTCTACATAAATCATAATCTCATAAAGAAATGAAGAGTACAAATCTGAAGACTCTCTAAGCAACTGGGCATCCGTTGGACACATGGTTAAAAAATTAGAGAAATCATTGAATGCCTTAAAATATGGATCATCCTCTCGTCATCAATGAGAGTAGACTAAAAGGAGTCACAAAAATCAGAGACACGGTTCTGCTTGCGACAGACCGGCTACAGAGTTAGTGGGTGAGACCAAGTACCTAGAATGTGTTGTATACACCTGCAGAAAATCCAAGGGGTGTAATGTAAGTTGATCATTGGAAAGCAAGGTCATGTTGGCATCGAAACTCTCATCCTTGAACAAATTATCACACTCATCGATTAAGATGACGTAAGATTGCTACAAGGGGATAATAAGATGGGGCATGTGAAAATGGAAGTCCTTCGGAAACAACATCCACTGGAATGGCTTAGGTTATTGATCAAAATCAACTATGTGCTCTATGGGGATCAAGAAGTTAGGATGAGGAAAATGTATCAGCTGATAGGATGGGTGACACAATGCGAGTTCTGGCTCGATCTCCTGAAGTACTGACAAAGGGGGTACAATAAGCTCCTAAAATAAGTCATGCATAAACCAACTCAAGGGTTGATATAGGGAAGTGGAAATACATAACATCAAGATCATCATCCTCAATCTGTATTGCCTCGGAGATCATATCCTTTAACATTTATGCAATATAAGAAACCTCAATAATAGCACCACACAAATCATATCTAAAATTCGCCAAAGGAAGCTCACTCATTCCAGCCTCAAATCTGCCTGGCTTATTAATATAAACAATCTCCTAGATGTAGTCCTCATCATACAACACATCATTCCCCAATGGTAGAAGAAGGGGACACATGAAGTAAAGAAGAGGGCGGGCGAGAACTACAAGACAAAACTCCAAATAGGACTCCAACTGCACGAGGATTGAGGTCAAACTAGACGAGGCAAAATTGTGGCTCAAGAAGAGAGTCATCTTGGGACAGACCATGGATGCAGACACTACAGTGATGTAGGTGAAAATGAGCCATGAGATCTGGCTGGAGATTACATAATCACAATGCAGATGATGCAGAAAAAGAAAGAGGACTCAAGAAATGAAAAGAAGAATAGAAGAAAAGAAGAAAAAGATTGGAATATAGATAACTTGAAGTAGAGACCATGCACTTGGATACAAAGTCCACAATCAAACACAAAGCAAACTCCAATTTACCAATTCGACATAGTGAAAACTGTAAGTGATTGGTCAATTATAATTTAAATTTTAGTATTAGGTGAATTTTAAGCAGTTATACAAACTCACAGGTGTAGTCTACTAGAGTGGGTGTGTTCTAGTCAGTGTAGCACACCTACTACATCACTAGGATCACTTTGTCTACAATCAGAGGTAAGTGCTTGCAGCAAGTAACATGTCCCAAGAGCCAACCCAAGAACTCCGGGCACAAGACCAGGAATGGAGGCTCCAATCCTTAAGTGTATGTGCCTCTCTCAGTCATAATACAACATGTGTACAAGGAGGGAGTTGCTCTTCCCAAAATAATGAATCCGATTATGTTTAGTTTTAAGATCAAATGAAATTAGCAATCCTGATTTTATTTTGGTTATCAATTATTTTGGTTATTTTTCATGCACCGACGAGGTTCTAATTCCTTTAGTATCTAAGTTGATCAAAATCAAAGGGAGAAATAGGAAAAGCAATGCAAGAAAAAATCAATGTTGCATGCTGAGTCGGAAATGCTCACCTTGCTACCCAAATCTCTTCATGTGGGCCAAACAAGAATTTAAACCTATGTTGCATGCATATGCAAAGCCAGTGAAATTGCACTAGTACATGATTAGCTATTAGTGTGAAGAACGGATGCTATCTACTCAAAAGTGGAAGCCAAATGTCCAATCTTAGAGATTCTTCGATGTTCACCATAATGGATCATGCTAGTGTTGTATAGAGACTCTCTCGATGCTCGACTCCAAAACCAAGTAATCAATAATTAATTTGATCTAAGTCCAAGAGAAAGAATCTACCGGTACATGTAGGTATTAGGTATGTGGACCTTAGATTACCGAGCAAGCAAGCCCTAAGATAGTTCTTGATCACACAAAATAAATAAAAATGAATGGCGAAAAACTCAAAACACAAGAAACAAGGAAAAAGAAAGGCGGAAAAACTGTGAAGAAGCTGACAAGGACCGCAAGTGAAAAATCACCTGGGCAATAGGCCTCGGATGTCGAAGTATCGTAATATTCATATTAATAAAATTCAAAAAGTCTCTCTCTCTCTTAAATTATAAAAAAATAAAAGTATAACTGCCTCAAAAATCTCCAAGTCCCCTCCTACTGTGCTCTTCTGTCGGCTTGTGTTTAAAAGCCAACTCTACTTCACGTCATTGCACATGTCTCCTTAGAGCACCTCCCTCGATCCTCGGTCCCTCACAACAAGGTTAAACAAAGAGGTGGTTAGACAGTTCTAGAGAGATAAACAAAAGAGATAAAATAGAAAAATACATAACAAAGATAAAATAGACAAAGATGGAAAGTAAGTAAAACAGTCTATGTGACGTTTCTCCTCGGCAACGACGTAATTTGTCAAGCTACTTCTTGCGAGGGTCTGATGTTCTACACTTGGCAAGAACACCATCGTAGTGGTAACCACTCACAAAAGATGAATCGAGCAACAAATAACCCATAAATGAGAATAAAGCAACACAATATGTTTGTGGAGTTGAAATTTATTATAAATTTCCAAAGTGTGTGTATAGGTGTAAGTATGTAGAGTGTCGAACTCATGGAGGAAACATGATAGGTTAGGAAATTAATCCAAAAATATTCCTTCTTTTTTCTTTATCTATGATATTTTTATTATTTTCTAATATTTTAGATTATATATATTTTGTTTTAGATTTTGCATATTTTTAATATTTTTAATGAATATTTTCGTTTAATATATAAAGATATAATATATATATGTATCTATATATAATAAAAGTTATAAATTAAGTATTATATTCAATATATAAATAATAATAAAATTTAGAAATTAGGAAAATACAATTAGGTAATGTACTTTTTATTTTCCTAAGGTTTTAAAATATTTATAGGTATTTTTTAAAAATAATATTAGTAAACATATACATATATATAGAAATATATAGAGAATATAGGCTTTCATATTTATAAATATATAAATACTCAAAAAATTCGAAATAATATGTTTTGTATTTTCATATTTTCCCTATTTTTGAAATCTTCTTGTAATTTTTTTCTAATTTTTTGATTTTTAATTGATTAAAAATGTCAAAATAATGACTTATAATAATATATTGGATTGTTTTGGAATTTAGAGATAAATAAATCCTAAAAAATATCCAAAACTATTTTCAATATATAATACAGGAAAAACTCAGAGATAAAAATAAATATTTTTGGTGTTTGAATAATTTGTAATGATTTTTACAAGATTTTTAGGGTTTTTTTCAATTTTTTAATGTTTTTCTTTTTGTTTTTAATGATTTTCGTCCTACGGTTATAAAATAAAATAGTTAAGATATTCTAATTTTCTAGATTTTTTAAAAGTGATTTTATAGTTTTTATGTATTTTAAAGCCTAATAAGGAATGAATTATTTTATTCTGAATTTTAGTAAATAGAAAATGAAGGAAAATATCTGAATAAAAATATATGTAATGGAACTATATTTAAGGCATCTAACCTATTTTTTCTAGAATTTGTAGAGCATAAATGCCGTTTAATAAAAATCCACAAAAAGAAAATACTCTACTAGCCGTATTTATTCATTTCAAAACACCCTAAAGAAACACAGGGCATAAATGCAAAAATCCCCCAAAATATTCAATTTAATGCGTACTAGTAGGGGATTTTCAGTTATTACCAAAAAGTTACAAGTCCATGATGCACTTTATTCCAAAAATATAACAATGAATAACAAAATTAATAGATTAAATAGAAATACTGAAACTCGGAGAGGTTTAGGTCCAAAATGTCCCGCCTCCCATGTGTAAGCACACATGAGGTGACGTGGACTGGACCTAAATGCAAATAAAGTAACAAAGGTTCAAATTGAAAAATTACAAAAATATTATAACTACGTATGAATGCTTGTAGACCAAAAAATAAAATAATCGGGAGTATGTGTTGCAAACCTACCCCCTAAGGCGCTAGCAAACGGTGCAAATTTGATCTCTTACCATCCCTCACCTTGCTGACGGTTGATACTGCTTTGCCTTAGACACGATAGGTTAGATCAAGGCCCGGATCTGATAGTGGAAGGATCCTTTAATTCGATGGTAGTTTGTTACTTGGTGAGCGGCTTCTGATCGGACGATTATGAAGAGGGCTTGACGAATAGGAAAGAACAACTGGGTTGGGCTCCTTCGATTGCCCCTCTCTCGCTACTCAGACGGTATCTTTCACTGCTCAGGTGCTCGGGAGGTTCTTGGAAGTCATCTGTAACGATTGATGGTGTAAGGAGTGTCTAGAACACACTAGTAGGGTCCAGGGGGTTTAGAGAAGCTCGAAGACCTGGAGACCTTGTTCTTGGTGTGTTTGATCCTTAGATGGATCCTTCAGGACCTGCAAATGGAATAGGAAATATGGTGGTGCAATGGTGAAGGATCTTGGTTGTTATTGCTGGTGGATCGAGATGGGAATGAAGCTGGAGCGGAGAGGTCCGGCAAGGCGACGGAGGGACCTCAGATTCGCTGATCTGGATGGGATCAGGGTGGTTTAGGTGTTTAGAAAAGTGGAGAAGCATAGGTGGAAGCGAATGGAGTGATCAGATGGGTTAGATTAGAACTGGATAAGATGGTACATTGGTTGGCGTTCAAAAGCTCTAACGAACCTAGATCATAATCCTAAGACAAACCAGACATTAAATGCAGGAAATAAAGATGAAAAGAATATGATGGAATGCAAATTTACCTTAAATTTGAGAAAAAGGAGCTTGAACTTGTCCGGAGGCAAGGATCTTAGAAGCTTTGCTAGGAGGTCGTCGGCGAGGCTTTGGTCGCTCCCTTCGATCTTAAGTGCACTTCAAAGCGTCCGAGGAGAACAATGTCACATTACTCGACTCGAATTTCGGTTCATCTGAGGGTTCCAATGAGAGAAAAGAAATTAAATTCAAAATGGGTCTGGCAAGGGGTATACATACTGGTGCTACTTTGACCAAGGGCACAGCTCAATTTGAGGCACCAAAGATTGAAGAAGCATGCTTTCATGAAATGGCATTGATTAAGGAGCAAAGGTTATGAAGAAATCGAGCGGATTTGGTGAAAGAAACAAGGGGGAAAATCGAGGAAGACAGAGGTGTAGTGCCTGATAGGCGCAGACCTAGGGAGGCTGGAGAGTTAACCATGGTAAACTAGGATTGGTCACCCATTGGTCCATGTAGGACTCTAGGAGACAGAATAGTGAATTAGTCCCTTATTAATTCTATATGAAATAATAAATGATTTGATTAATTTTTTATTAAAATATGGAAAGTATTTGTTATTTTAGGTAGTATTTTATTGTAATTTTTATTTATTTTTACAAGTTCTTAGGTGTTCAATTCTACATGTATAATTACAGGTATACTTGTCTATATATTGTATTCTGATTTAATTTTGTATTCATATTTTTTTTATTTTATATGCATAATTTATATATTTGTAATATTTTTAAATGTTAATTGTATGTTTTTTAAACTTATTTTTCCACTTAAATAATTATGTATACATAGTATATATGTACATTATAAGTATGTTTACCTATATTATTAGAAAACATTATATAGTTTAATGTAAATTTAATTGTTTTATTCTTATTTTATTATGTACATGTATTTAAGATACTTTTTTATAAATTTTTAAAATATAAGAAATGTAAAAATTGGAAGAATAAATATAAGAATATAATATATAGTTATATTGCACAATGAGGGCCCAAAAGCCAACTTTTGCATCTCCCCAAATTGAATGAAACCACCTTCATTAAATATATAATTTAATCTTATGAACAATAAAGGTGATTTTGGTGAATTTTGAACTTGTATGGAGAGATCGGGTCTGTAAAGTTTTCTTTACGGCTTTTATTTTGAGTGTTTAGGGCAAACTTTGCATTATTTTTGAATGAAATAAATTTTGTATTTTTCTTTGCATATTTATGTACCAGTTTCTTGTTTTGAGTTAATTTTTTTAGGTATACATATTAAATAATAAAATGGATCCCAAAATGCATTTTTTGGAGAATAAAAGTTAGGGTTTTATTATGTGATTTTGGCCCTTATCTCCCCCTACTTTTTTCCTGGTCGGCCAAGTCAATTCTCGACTTAGTCTCAGGGTTTAGGGTCATTCAATACCTTCGGTATTTCATTATTTTTCTTTTCATTCCTTTATTATTTTATTTTGGAAATAGATATAGTATTTTAAACATTATTTATATTATAAATAATTGACTGCTTTTTTGTATAAATTGACATTATATATATGCATTTAACAATGTATTTACATCCAAAATGAAAGAATAAAGGTGATGAAATGGAGATTCATTACAACCAAAGAGAGAAAACAGTGTATAACTTAATTATTATTAATTATTTCTAATTAATAATAATTATTAGTGTGTTTTTTATCATTTTCTGCTTTTTATAATTTTTATGGGTTTTTAATTCTATTTATTTTTTATGTATTTTAATTGTTTTCTATTCTTTATATTTAAAATTTTTTAATTAAATTTTGCAAATTTTAAGTTTCTTTTAAATTTTTGAAATTGAAAATATAATTACATATAATAATAATGTTATACATATATTATAAGTAGGAAAAATGGGCATGGTTGCCCCTACAACATTTTTTGCAAATTTTTTATTTTTTTTGCAAAATGTCACCATGTATATTCATCTATATTTCCCTCTAATATGTCATTCAAATTTCATCTGAAATAGTGACTCATATGCCCTCCATCTAGAACATGTAATTTCAATGGTCTAAACATTGTTGTAATCGACCTGTTCTAGATGGAGGGCATATGAGTCTCTGTTTCTGACAAACTTCAAATGTCATATTAAAGAGATATATAGATGAAAATACATGTATTTATTTTTGAAAAAAATGTCAGAAAATGGGGCAGATTAGCCCCATTAAACCTTATAAGTAATACATAGGACATATGGTGTATATAGGATTTTATATTTTTAAATATACATACAATATTAAAATATAAGAAATATATTGTTTTATGTTGTTATATATTTTTTGTATTTTTTATAAAATTTTGCTAATTTTTATATTTTTTAAAGTATTAAATATAGAAAATAAGTGTATAGAATAATTACTTGAGATAGTTTTAGGCTTAATAAATATAAATAAGTCGAAAACTAACCTAAAACAAATTTTAATATAGATTATAAAATATATAGAAAATTCTAGAATGATAAAATTTGGGGTTTTTATTTATTTTTTGCTAATTTTTCTAATGTTTTTAGGGTTTTATATTTTCTATGTTTTATATTTTGTAATTTTTAGGGATTTTTGGATATGTGTTACATAATGTAATAATTTAGCTAATATATTTTTTTGGTGATTTTTAGAGGCAGTTTTCTAATTTTTGTGGATTTTTAATTAAACAGAACAAGAATGCATGTTTTTTGTATTTAAACAAATAAGAAAATTAAGTTCAATGCCAAATAAAAATGAGGCATGATCAAGCAATAAGTCAGGCATGCAAGTTAATTTTCCAATAATATTTTAAGCAACACAAATATTTATAAAAACAAATGTTCAACAAATACAATGCCGTATTTTTAGGGACCTATTTGCAATATTTAGTAACTTTAAATGATTCTATTAATAGGTCCATAAACTATAGTGGCCTCTTACGTAATTTTATAAAAAGTACATGTGATGTGGATTAGGACCAAAGTGCAAATATCAGAAGTTCTCATGTCCAATGTAATAAACTACTTCAAATATATACATGACTACTTATAAAAGGCAGAGGGGGCTATTATGATAGTACCTCCAGGATGGCACGTACGAAAGGTATGAGTCTTGATCATACGGTAGAAGGCATGCCATGTGTCCCAGTTATTGCTCAATGGACCTATTCATTTTAAATCGATGCTTTAGATTAGACTTGGAGCATTCTTTTTATCTGACAACTTTGGAAAGGCTTGGAAGAATGTGGAAGATTTCTTCCCCGACAAGCTTCGATCTGGACTTCCTCCATGCATAGACATCCTCCAATTCTCCCCATCATTTTTTCACCTTCTTGGGAAGCTTCCACACCTGCATGACTGCTCTAGAAGCTCTGGGCCTCACTGTGGAGAGGCATGGAGTCAACATTCATCTAGCAATCTAGACGTCTATTCTTGAGCTCAATTGAGCTTCAAGTGTCTTGAAGGCACTTGGCTCCTGCATGAAATGAAAGAAGGGCTCGAGGGATTTCTCCTTGACCCAATATTGAAGCTGACAATAAAGGGAATGAAGTAAGCAGAGTCACCTCGGTGATGACAGAAGAAGACATCGATCTCCCTGATCTATGCATGATCAGGGGTGGTCTGATGGTGGTTTTGATAGAGAATATGGAGAGGAATGAGATGAGGGTGGATGAGGTGATTGGAACATGGGTGTTGGACTGTGAACAATGGCTGGAGCTCTAAGCTCTTCCATATTGTAAACTAAGAGATCTAGGCTAAAACTCTACCAAAATGCATCAAATAACAGAGGAAATCAAATGCTAGAACTAAAATCAAACTAAAAAGCAATGAAAAGGCCGCTCATACCTGGGGGAACCAAGGAGCAGATGAAGCCTTTGCTTGAGATGCTCCGGCAAGGCTTGGATCACACCTCTCCTCCTCCTTATCATCTCTGACAAGTTAGGGAGTTACCTGTTGTCACCAAAAGCTCAACCCATTCATTCTTGACTTCTAAAATTAATGCAAACTTGCCATGAAATGGTTACTCTCTTTGGAGTCTCCTCTTCACTTTCATTCTTAACCATCTAAAGTCCCAACTTCTTCGGGACAACATGTATGGGATAACACATTCAGAGTTGTAGATGGGATATATAATCTCTACATCACACCACTTTGTAATCTCTTTCTTGAACGTCTCATAAAATATGATTCGGCATGCACTGAAACTCTCTAGATGACTTGCTGTCATGATCAAAGCAGGATTTATCTCACGGAGATTACATACAGTCCAACTAATGGCCTTGTGCTTTCTTTCGAGAATCTCCATCAAATGAGATTCTTGCTCTTCATTAATGATGAACTTATAATGACCGGAAACATTTGGTGTGGACCCATAAAGAAAGCATACTTCATGTTTGGAGGTAAAGTCTTAAGCTTAGGTAAGGTAGGATTTTGCTATGCTAACTCATCTAGGTATGGACTGGGAATTAGACTAGTGGCAGATGTATCTACAATATGGTTATCCACCATCTCAATGTGCACTAAAGTCGGACTACAGAAGATGTCTATGAAATCTGATATAACATCATCCGACTCTGAGTTGTGTTCATCATAAAAATGACTAGAGCTAGATAACTCAGATAAATCATAGTCTGGCTCTAGATCATCTGAAGTAGAGGAATCAATCAAACTCTCTGAAATGTCTGCAATAAGCTCATCAATCTGCTACTCCATCTTATCAGTGTACAAGCTGCCCTCAGAAGAACTGCCAACTATTGTGCATGACTTGTCCACTGCTAGGATATCATGGGTCTCAATTTGATACCTCTCAAGGTCGTCGTCACAAATATCATCCATGTAATCGTAGCTGGCTGGAGAACTCAGGACATCTGAACTGTGTGTAGACGCGACATCTGAACTGGATGATTCTCTCGCCATCTCAATGTGTACCTTCTTACCCTCGGCATGAAAATATATCTTCCCAGTATCATAATCAAAGAGAAACTTCGTCGTCTACAAGAAAAGCCTCCTATGAATGATTGTGTTAGGATGTAACTGAGTAGGGAAATCCATGTCGAGGATAGTGAAGTCCAATGGAAATTACAGACCTTGCATAATCATGATAATGTTCCTCAACATGCCCCTAGGTCTCTTTACTGATCTATCAACAATCTGAAGAATCATGCGTCATTTGTAAAGTGACCTAACTAGATTCTATCGAGTAAAGCAGATGGCAACAAATTACTGGAGGAATCATTATCTAAGAAAGTGTGATCGAATGTGGCATTGGAAATCTTCAATATGACATAATGTGCACTTGAATCTCTCTTCTTCTTTGGTAACTTGTTCTTTATAGCACAAGATGTGGTCTTGGTCAAAATATGTTACTTAGTGTGTGATTTCTTCTTCCTACGTGTTGTACATTTTTTCTCTAATTGCTGCTTGAGTGTAGAAAAATGATCCAAGGCATCATGGAGTGGATTTTTCAGAAATATGTGATCTTTCAGTAATCTTTCAATTTATGGAGTCACATCATTCTTTTTTGATTTTTTCCTTTTATTTAGCAAATAAAGCATCAGGAAAAGGAACAATGTCTAGAACAACAAAGTTCTCATTTTTAATCACATCATTGGAATCAACATTTACATTAAGAGTATCAGAATTATGTACAAAACTCTCAGAAATAGGAGAAGAAAATCCTTCGGGAGTATGTATATGGGTTAGAATGATATCATCAACAGAATCGCATGTGTCAATGTCTATCGTCTCAGCATCGCTCCCATCTTTGGCATCATCAAGTAAGATATCATCATGGTACTCCTCCTTAGCATTAGAATGTGTGGATTGTAGATCCTCATCGTGTGTGACTCCCTCATCCTAATCTAGATTAGGTACTGGTGGCTGTCTACCGCTCCAGAGACGAATATAGTTGGCTAAAAAATCAAGAAAATGACCTTACCAGTAGATCTATCTATGCTATCTACCTGATTCGGATGATGATGCTTGTTGTTCGGATTCATCCATGGCTGTGTTGGAAGGGTAGTCTGGAGCGTGGCTAACTCATACATATGATTGTTAACCTGCTCCATATCTGTCTTATGTGCTATCTGGAGTGTACTAAGCATGTCCATAATCTGGTTTAGGGCCAAGGACTATGTAGAAAACTTAGGCTCAGAAGCCTATCCATGGCTCTTTGATCTCTACTGCTAAGAACTGTGCAAAGGATGTGAAGTATATGGTTGTGGAGATCTCTCATGTGTAGAATATGACTCATGTTGTTGATGGTATTGGTAATGTGGAACTGGAGGATGATGAACTGATCTCTAACAAAAAGAATGGTGAGACTAATGTTGTTGCACAAATTGACCTCGGTGCTACTGATAATGTGGACGTCCAAGATGATGGTGCAACTGTTGAAGTGTATGGTGCATGTTGTGTGGTGTAGGATGATAAGGAACTGAAGCGTACCAAATACCATTGATCTCAACAGTGAAAGGCGCATCAACATCATCTACTACAGATGAACTAATCTGGCTCTGGCTGGCTGTGGAGGAATCCTCAAACCAAGCTAACTGCAGAGTGTTTGTAGAACATCCTACCTCACCCTGTAAAAAGTGTATCTAACGGGTGAGCGGAGTGAGTAACGATCTTCGTTTATGCTGAAATGTAGGTGGTTGCTGGCTCTATATCTGAATGTCCTCCACTTTCTTCACCAAATCACTCATCTTCTGAGGTAATGAAGACAACATCTCCAACTCTCACAGCTTCTGCAACTCCTTAACTTGCTATAAATCACATCGACAACTGTTGAGCATCTCACTAATGTATCCCATGTCGGCAGATCGTGACTCATACTCAGCAATGTCGGTCACCTTCTGATGATCTATTTGGTGTGGTGGCTGGGTTGTCTTCTGGTGTGCCTATGTGGAATCAACCACTATAAAATTCTCGACCATCCCTTCATAGATAGTCCAAACTGACTCAGCATCCCTATTCAGATAATTGCTGCTACATGCGATGTTGACGGACCCATAAATATCAATATGAAGTCCTAGAAAGAAATTCTATACAAGCGCGTTCAGTGGTATCTCACGATGAGGGCACTTCTCTATCATATCTTTGAATTGCTCTCTTGCGTCATGGAACTCATGGGAGTGTTGCGTGAAATTCACAATTTGGCTCCTTATCATACTTTTCTCTCAAGAGGACATATTTACATAGGAATGTGGACTTCATATCATCCCAAGTAGAAATCTCCCTCCCAAATGTTTCAGTTAGTAAAGCACATTATCTACTAAGGATAATGGGAAGGCTTTAGGCATATACCCTCATGCATAATATGTAGTCATACCACATATCATCTCAAACTATTGTAGAAAGGTAAATAACTCCTTTGTCATGTTCCCATAAAATTTGGGAAGTAGTGAAATGAATGCAAGCCTCAAATCATATGGACCCTGATTCGGTGGCAGCCAAATCCAATGTTGTAGCGTACTCTCTCTAGGGTCGTACTTGTTACATAGTATGGCCAAGGGAACAATTACAGCTAGTGGGTTCCCACCTCTAGCTCTCAATATGGCAATCTCAATTCTCAAATCTTCATGGACTCTAAACTATTGCTCAAGTTGTACACTCATCTATTGCAGCGTATCTAGAATCCCTATAGTCACATCTGGTCTGGTATCATGTCTGTCATCAGCCAGTCTCTCATCTTTCTGTCTCTCCTCAACTAGTGCCTTTCCTCTCACCATGGTATCAGTCAACTGCTCAGTAAAGCAAAAGACCTCATAAGTACTCAGTAAAAAATATGCATGAGAAGAAGAAATGTCGAGGTGAGGGTCTTACTTGATTAAAGGGCTAGAAGGCAAGGGAATCTGGGTCTGACTCACCTCGTGACTATGTGAAACTGGCTTGGGAAGAGGGTTTTCCAGAGCCTGTGAAGACGTACGCATCATGGCAGAAGATCGATGTCTCATGAAGTTCGAGTGTAAAGACTGTCAACATAGCATCTTCGATGCTAAGAGAATGCATAAATAGAACACGATGTCAAAACAATAGATGGATGGAAGACTGTAAGATGCATAAGCACACACATCACAAACAAACACAATAGCAACCCCCAATGCACCATCTGCATGGGCGTCCGTGTTATATCAGGCGCAAAGGAGAAGGTAAGTGGATTGCACCAAAATGACTTTCTATGGTTGGTGGAAAGTGCTTGTAGTTGTGACTGTGTACCTAAAGGTGATGCACTAGTACTTAGGGCACAAGTCCAAGGATTTTTGTCTACAATCCTCAAGGCAATGTCCTCACCCGCTCTGTCTGGAGGTAAGTACCTGCAATAATGAGATGATCGTTCTCCCAAAGCATTTAAGTCCATTTTTTTTGTTGAAGTTTTAAAAGAAAAAAAATTTAGGGTTTTCACTTTTTGGGTATTTTCTACAATACTAATGGGAATTCAGTTTTCTTTATTAGTGAAAAATGTATC
The DNA here is from genome assembly GCA_037367405.1 of Ottelia alismoides. NCBI lineage: Eukaryota > Viridiplantae > Streptophyta > Magnoliopsida > Alismatales > Hydrocharitaceae > Ottelia > Ottelia alismoides. The sequence continues at coordinate 709,281 of JAZKJV010010763.1, read as the reverse complement.
GCATAGATGGAGAATCACATAATGCAACGAGAAATCATGATGCATGCTGAGATAGAAATCATACATGGCTCCAACACTCTACATGCAAGTGATCTACATAGAAAATAAAACATAATTATAATGCATGCAAAAGTCGATAAAATTGTTCCCTAGAATATAGCTCTACCATAAGAATGAGTTGATTTTAAAATCAGTCTGCTCTTTATGCCTAAGTGTAGATTAGGGTAGTGGGTTTTATTTGGTCATCTATTTACTCAAAACATGCACCCTTAGGCTCCATGAAATATTGAGAAATAAAGTAAAATCGTAAAAATAAAAACTACAGTGAGATCCTCCAAGTACACCGGTACTTGTTGAAATAGACCCCAAGATGGGATGTCTTTAGTGGATCCCTTTCTACAAAATGAAAAATGAGAAAGAGCCCCTTTCTCTTTCACCAAAATAGAAAAATGGGAAAGTACCCTCTCGCTCAAAGAAAATAGAAAAATATACAAGATTTGTTGACTCGTGTTGCTCATCTACAACTGGCTCGTTGAGAAAGAGCCAATCTCTGCTCTCTTAACTGAGTCAGCTTCTGAAGAAACCAGTTGATCCTGCAGACCCCGCACCACTCATCAACACAAAGAAAGATAATAAAAAAACAAAAACCAAAATCAAAAATAAAATGAAAATATAGGAAAATTAGAAATTGAAAAGCAAATTGAAACAAATATAAATCGAGAAAATCAAGAAACAAGAGACGAGCAAAACAATCAAAATAAAGAAGAAATAGAAACAACAAACATTCTCAAAACTTAAGCATGGCTAATGCCTCCCATACAATGAAGCCATTTTGAAGAGAGTGATCTCCTTTACAATTAATTAATTGAGAGAAGAGTATCATTAGATTGTAGTAATCCGCAAAGAGAATAACGCTCTATCAAACAAAAATAATAACAAGAGAGAGAGATGGATGAATACGAACAGAAAAACACTAGGAATCTCTCTCTTCTATTTTTCACTTATAATTAACCATGTATGTTTCCATGGGTGAAACATAAGGAGGTAAGAGGTATACTTAGATTTCGAGATCGGAGATTTTGTGATTGATTTTTCTTCTTTGAAAGGTCATTTTGTGGTTTTTATCTTTTTATGACTTTTTAAATTTTTATTTTTTTGCAAATTTTTATTTTATTTTTATTTTTTAATTTTTATTTGTTTTTTTTCAAAAATGACTAATTTTGAAAAATGGAGATACTATATAATAGGTGGAATATAATGTAGTGTACTATTCCAATATAGTGGGAAAATAATGAAAAGAAAAAGACTTTTTTTAGAAAAAAGAAGACTAAATTTTGCAAATGATTTACTATATAGTAGAGATAAGTGGAATATACTAGAGGTAATACTACGTAGTAGGAATTAATATGGAAACCGAGCCACGAGCTCGAAGACACAAATAGAATTCAAAACAAGATGATCTTCAGAAAATCAAATCAAAATAATAAAGCGATAAAAAACTACGAAAAATACAACAAACCTTGCTATGGTATTTGGGTAACTACCCTAGAAAAATCATTAAAAATGTAGTATCTAGAGTGTCTAAAAGTCACAAAGTATGCATGGTTACACATGAAAACAAGAAAATATAAAGTTTTCTGGTTCAACCCTTGGTCAGGGACTAAATGTAAGAAAAAATATTTATTTTGCAAATAGGACCCTGCATGGGGACCTATTTGCAAATTGTGGAAATAGATGGAGCATGTACGATTATGATCTCTTGTAGTGTTTTACTTCAAATTTCACAACAGTTCATATCGGACGACTATGATTAGATAAGTGCCTATGATTTGAGCCATTGGATGGAAACAAGTGCCACCCATCTGTACATCCTGGAGCTTGAGTTGTTCTTCCCCAAATTTCAGAAAGGCGGCATTAAGGTTTTTGCTTCTAAGCGGTGATTGATGGCTTCGGCGATGGATCAATGATCGGCAATGACCTGAGGAAGCTGGAGAGGCGGAGGTAGGGCCAGAATGGGGCTCGTCCCCCTTCTAGCTTACCTAACGTGTATGGAGTATGAAAAACAATTTTCTAGGGTTCTAGGTTGAACCTTCATCCATGACTGATTTTGCTTCTTATGGATGTGCAGTCGATGCCTCCTATGCTTCAGATGTTTATAAAGGTTCGCGCAACATCTGAACATCCTACAAGAACTTTGTATGGACTCAAATCGAGTTGGATCGGCATGCAAATGAATTGGTTCTTATGTAGTAAACAATGGTTCAGAATAGATGGTCTTTTGGATCAAATTTCAAGCAAAATGGAATCAAATTGGTTGGGACTTCAAAACAACCTAAGGGTGGATGATTAAACTAACTAAAACGGTTATTAAACACTCTAAAATGGTGATGAAAATGAGAAATAAAACGTAGTAGAGGAAGTTAACCTGGGAATGAGGTTATATGAACCTCGATCTTGACTCAAAACTCGGCTATGGTTCGAGCTCAAACGCCAGTCTATTGATGGTGATTCAAGGCCAAGAGATGCCTTGGAACTCCTCCCCGGTCTTCCCTAGTCCACACGGAGGCATCACCACCCTCGATTGTCCCCCTAGGAGATAGATTCAAGGTGAGGAAGATGGAGGTTGAGTCAGAGTATTTTGAGTTGGAGGGAGTTAGTTTGTTCGAGCCAAATTAAGAGCATTAAATAGGGAAGATGATGAAGGGTTGGATGTGATCTAATGGACTGAGTTAATCTTGGTTGTTAGAGAAGGAAATGGATGGGTTGGATAAGGATTTCACAGTGAATTTAAGGTGTGATAAAATGGTGAAGTGAGGTGGTTAAATCAAGCGTAACAGATTCTTGAGGAGGAAGAAGTGTGGTGCTGACACGTGTCAACACCACACATATCCAATCTCAAAAATCATTCTAAAATAGGTAATAAATAATAAATGAGGCTATTTAAGATAAGTATAAAAATAAAATTTGAAAATTTAATTATCTAAATTATAATAATACATAATATATGTTTTATGATATATTAATAAAATATCAATATATATTATATCTTAGAAATAATATTTAAGTTTTAATTAAATATTTTAATAAATTAGATCTTATGTTTATATTTTAATAATTCATATAATAATAAATAGATTTCATGAGATTTTTATAGATTTTAATAATTCAATTTAATATATTAATAAATACAAGCATATACATTGTAGTTCAAATTTATCTATTTTTAGAGTTTTTTATTTATTTAAAATACTAAATAAGGATTTTATTATTGGATTTTATTTTATAAATAAAATATAAGATCAAGAAAATAATTAAAAATGGCTAAATCACTAGTTCTTTAAAGTGTATGTGCAAAAATAAAATAAATAGTCCAGGAACCCAATCGTCATTAGATCCAAAAACTGACTTTTTGTAAACGGGTATTGTTTTTGGTGAAATCACTTTCATTAATTAGAGAATTTTATTTTATGAAGTTAAAAGGTGAGTAGAGTGAAATTGGAGTTCGTATGAATAAGTAATGATGTTCAGATGTTGGGAAACTAACAATTTGTAATCCAGATTTCTTGGCATATTTACATGTTGGAATTTTTTATTATTTTTATATACATTTTGTTAAACACATTTACGAAGAGAATAGTAAAAAATATGTATATATGAATTAATTAAAATTAGATTAATATTATATATATATATTATATAAGTGTAAATTAATGTGTTATATACATGGTCAGTTATTTTTGATATTTTATCCCTTATCCCCCTACATTATTGTTTGACTACCAAGCCATGCTGACTTAGTCTCGAGGGTTAGGTTATACAAATGTATCTTATAGCTATATTTGTATTCTACAAGTTGTATATTATATACTATAACATCCGAGTCTAAATAATCCGAACCCAACCAGATTAATGACCTGAACAATCAATTTATATTCAATCAAGATTGAACAAACTCAATTCGACCCCCTGATCCTGAATCAGAACTCATTCAATCGTAATCGACCAAATGTCAGTTGCATCATAATGTGTGCAATAAAAAAAGCTGTGACATGAAATTGGTGTGACGCCCCTAGGATCCGGGTACTCGGCAAACCAATCCATGCACATATATTCCACATTCGAATATTTGACATTCATAAAAGCATGAGAAAATAGAAATATGCAAGGGATTTTTTTTCTTCCCATGGCATTCAACCTGTTCACAAGCACATGTATTTCCATTCACCAATTCCATTACATTCTATTATCCATTTCCATGTCCACAAAAAAATATATGTAAGGATAAATATAGAGTCAACAATTATATATTTCACGCCATGTCTCTCAGAAAGAAACTACAAGTAAAGAAGACAGTAAAAACTACTACCAACTTTGCTACAAGAAGTGTAGTGAAGCTGCACTAAAAGTGATGTCTCCAAACTACTCACTATTGAGGACCTGCGGATCCACACGTAGGTACGTTATGAGCAAAGTTGCCCAATACGAATTAGATAAAACTATAAAACAACAAGCAGGATAAAATTTAAATGTGTGCAAAAGAGAAAGAAACTAGGTAACCAAATCTCACAAAGAATCACATTTTTATTATGGTTATTAGATAGGGATATAAGTAACCAAGCTTCGTGGATAGTCTGTGGTCTTGGTCTGGATGAGACCTCACAATATGACTCTAAGGCAAAAAGAATACCTTAGGGTTGGGGTGCCTCCGTAGGCATGCGGTGGGGTACAATGCATCCTAACTAAGTTGCCAACACGTCCACTTAGCTCCACTTCACTATTGTACTTCTGATTCACAAAATATATTCCAACCCGCGAATCTTCGCGACTAGCCCAATCCTCGTTATGCACAAGAGATTCACATCTCATTCCCAACTGCATTAATCACATTTCCTGGAACTCCCCTCTTAGCGCTCCCACTCGGAATACCAACCAATGTGGCCTGCATTAGCCCGTACACGAGTGTTAACTCTAAGTGACAGGCGAAACACTAGCCGACCAACCATGACTACTTGGCCCGCGTTCGAGCACTGGGCTAAAGCACGCAAGTGTCGAGGCCAACACCGTCAGATCAGCACCTCGGTGTGCCAAGCAACATGTCCCCCAACCATCGCAGCTACAGTAGCAGTTGGGATCGCGGTCAACTAGGCTTCTACCCGGGGCCCCAAGGGTGCATGCCCCTCCCTTGGCGGCACCTACTCCATCTACATGTTCATCACGAAATCTCAACCCATATAATCATAATCATCATGTCCCATATCGATTCTTGTAATCGTTAGGTACTTTGAATAGTTTAGGTTGATGATCATCGTACCTGATATAACATGCCACAACTGTAGCTTAACAAAGGGATTTGTCTCAAAGGAAATTTTCATTTGATCCGGGATTGCGATATTAACCATACTATCCTACACAAGGAAACATAAGTAAAGAATTATTGACTTCCAACACAGGGTAAAACCTCTCCCAATCATATCCTTCTAATACCCTTGAAAGTATACACTATGAATGTGCAATATCTGCTCAACAGTCCATTAGGTTCATAATGCAATGAGGAAATGGTCTCATCAATGGTAGAGAAGATAAACCAACTCGAGGTACTGATCAACCATAGTTTATACAATAACTGATGATACATCTACATTCTGTAGTGTAGAGCAACCCAAATTGCTGCTTAGATAATTAAAATCTCAAAATACAGGATTTGACGACATAATAATCTGGGAATACCATTAAAACAACTACTAAACGCATAAAAAAATTAAAGCAAGTTTCCAGATTAACTTTAAGACACAAACATCAATATTCATAAGGTTTACTAAATCAATCTTCTAGAATAGATCTCACCCTAAAATTTATGCAAACCATCCTAAAGATGCATAACTTCCACCATGCTCGGTACTATCTTCATATTATTAGATATGATATTGTTTTGCTTTCTTCTTGGTCCCATATAAGCTTTTCATCAAAAGAGGTTGCATGAATAGATAGCTATAATTTGAGAAGACTGAGACAGTGCAATCCTAGATGTTCGGGCACTTTGTAAATATATGAAACACCTCAATAGTGATCTCTCATTTGTATATAAACCCAGGTATGACCCAATTAGATATTCTCGAAGTAAAGAGTATGTACTCGACTTTAGTGCATATCTATTGGTTGTTGTTCTAATAAGCACACCCCCTTCCGTCAAGGGAAAGGAGCACTTGCCCATTGCTATATTTTATGCCATGCTTTAGATTGAGTTCGTGCAAGATTACCAAAGCTTATCTTGCTTGACATATTATGACACGCCAATCATGGTAATGTAACCTGTACATTGTCTGATTCAATGTCAGCATCTCCCGTTTGATTTGGCACATATTTTTCTTAAGTAGAATAGAACATGACCTAGTGGATTTATATTTATAATAGCCAAATAATCCTCATTGACAGATATTCTCCTGTTCTATTCGACCTTCGATGTCAGTTACATTAAGGCCTCTCATCAGTCGCACCTGTACAAGACAATAGTGCTACAAGTATAAAGCTCTTGCACGGAGAAGGTAGTATGATCCTGGTAATGAGGGGCAATAGTAGTGATGACGATCCTAGATCCTTGCGAGGGAAAATTATGATGTGTGCCTTTCTTTGCCACTGCAGCCCTTGCTTGAGTATGTGAGGGCAGTCTTTGTGTGTTTATGGACCACAGAAAATGCAACCACATGCATTTTTTTCACGATCATCAACATTGCAGCACTGTGTATTCCCAAAGAGTAGTATCAATTATAATTTGTGATAAAGAGAGAGACCTTTGAAGCTTAAGGGAAAACACATAAGCTAAAGTCACCTCGTTGCATCTACTTTCAGCGGCTGGAAGTCCTTCACGCATATAAAAATCACATGGCTGGAATTTCCTGCCACATGCACCTGCTGCTATTCAACCAAAATGGGATGCATCTTTGTTTAACAACACTAGAAAATTCAATAAAAAAAGTATTTGTACTATCCTAAAACCTAGTATTTCCAAACAACCCAAAAGATGTAACTAAGACTCTAATAGGGAAGGCGCATGATTGAAAATCGTGTGTAACTGCAGCAAGAGGAAGGGAGTATCGTACCTCAAGAAAATGAGTCACCTCGATGACTTCACCCGTGAAGAACACCGCGCTTGGCACTCCGATCGCGAGATGAAAGCGTGCAAGAGGATGGTCCGGACCTTCCCAACGTGATTTCGGCTTTGGATCACCGGTGCAAAGTACTCCGGCGAGCTCCGGTGAGGGGAAAAGGGAGGAAGAAGAGGGCTGATTGAAGAGGAGGAGGGTTTTGGGCGTTTTGGGCGAGGGGGTGATGGAGTTTAAGAGTAAAACCCGGATTCGGATCCGGGTTCGGATTCGAATAGGACTCTGACCCCTCCTCGCTAAAATGGTCGTAACTCGGGCTTTCGAACTCGGATTTTCGCATTATTAGACTCGTTGGAAAGCTATCAACGTTACCTACGCAATGCAATACTCAAATAAATTTTTTAAACACTGGAATAAAAGCAGATTTGCAATTAAGCCCAGACCCAGGTGGGTTTTGCATTTTAGTCCCTGTTCGGTTTTCGGGGGTTTGACATCATAAAAATCTCAAAGGAAGTCTCGTCCCCGACTTAGGATAACTATAGTCGATTTCAATGTCTGAACCCCATTGTGTCCATGTCTCACAGAGAAATAAGCCCATAAAAATCTCAAAGAGAGCAAAGCCCATAAAAATCTCAAAAGAACTCGATTACGGTTTCAGTTCCGTACCTGTGAACAATTGAGGTTATTTCTCCCTCATATCCACCTCAAGTTCCCACGTCGCCTCCTCGACGTCTTGATTCACCACAGGACTTTGACCAAAGGGATCTCCTTCCACCTCAGCCTCTTGACTGCGTGGTCTAAAATCTGCACCGGCTCTTCTGGGAAGGAGAGGTTTGGCCCCACCGCCAAGTCCTCGTAGCTGATCACGTGTCAGGGATCTTGGATGTACTTCCGCAGATTCAACACGTGAAATACATCATGTATTCTCTCGAGGTGTGGGGGAAGGGCCATCCTATAGGCAACTTTCCCGATACGGGCCAAAATCTCGAATGGTCCCACAAAATGCGGTGCTAGCTTGCCTTTTGCACTGAAACGTTGTATGCACCTCATTGGAGACATGCGTAAGAACACGAAGTCCCCAACCTGAAACTCGAGGACTCTACACCGACGGTCGGCGTAACTCTTCTGATGGATCTGCTCAATCAACAATTTCCTCCTACCACTTTCCACTACTCTGGAGGTCTCCTCAATAATCTGCGGGGTGAACATGGTATTGTCACCCACTTGTTGCCAACACAGAGGCATGGTGCACCACTTCCCGTACAATGCCTCAAACGGTGCCATGCTTATACTGGTGTGGTAGCTATTGTTGTATGTAAACTCAACCAGTGGGAGGTGATCTTTCCAAGATCCCTTCCACTCAACCGCGCAGGCTCATAGTAGATCCTCCAAGGTCTGAATGGTCCTCTCAGACTGCCCATCTATCTGTGGATGGTAGGCTGAACTCATATGTAGCTTTATTCTCAAGGCTCTCACGAATTCTCCCTAGTAGTGTGATGTGAAACGAGAATCTCTGTCTGACACTACTTCCTTGGGTATCCCATGTAATCGAATGATGTGCTGAACATATAGCTTGGCTAGTTGTATTGGTGTATAGGTCATGTTGACCAGGATGAAATGTGATGACTTGGTCAACCGGTCAACAATGACCCATATTGCATCATGCCCTCCAGGGGTGCGCGGCAATGACGTGATAAAATCCATGGAGATGCTCTCCCATTTCCACACCAGGATGGAAAGAGACTACAGTAAACCAGGAGGCCTCTGGTGCTCTGCCTTTACCATCTGGCAAGTAAGACATCTGCTAACATGTTCAGCTATGTCCTTCTTCATGCCTTCCCACCAAAAGTGTAGGCGGAGGTCCCTGTACATCTTGGTGCCACCTGGATGTATGGAAAGTCTCGAGCTATGCGCCTCATCTAGGATCTCTTTCCTCATCTCCTTGCCATCAGGGACACACACGGTCCCCCTTCCATACGATGGATTCACGGACTTGAAAACCATCGAATTTATCCTTCAAACATCTATGGTACAAATCTTGGATCCTCTGATCTGTCTGTTGCCCTTGGACGATCCTATCCCACAAGCTGCTATATTTGGCTAGCACTGTCACTACATCGGATGTGCCCTCAAATGGACGCCACTCACTAAGTGTAGTGAGCACATCCCAAGTCTGCAACCCGACCGCCGAACCCTCAGTGTATGGTTGCCTACTCAAGGCGTCTGCTACCACATTCCCCTTACCAAGATGGTAGGAGATGGTACAGTAATAATCTTTTAGCAGTTCCATCCATTGCCTTTCCTCATATTCAGTTCTTTCTTATCAAAAATTTATTTGAGGCTCCTGTGACTTGAGAAAATCTCAAATATCACCCCATACAAATAGTGACACCATATCTTTAATGCAAACACTACAGTCGCCGACTCCAAGTCATGTGTGGGGTAGATGCGTTCATGGTTCTTCAGCTGTCGTGACGCGTACGCCGCAACCTGTCCATGTTGCATCAATACTGCACCCAAGCCCTCCTTGGAAGCATCTGTGTACACAATGAAGTCCAAGGTACCAGAAGGAAGGTTGAGGATGGGTGCAGAAGTCAATCGCTCTTTGAGCATTCGAAAGCTCAACTCGCATTTGTCACTCCAGATAAATGGCACATCCTTTTGCGTCAACCGGGTGAGGGGTAGAGCTGATTGAGAGAACCTATAACAAAACTCTTGTAGTACCTGGCGAGGACGAGGAAGGTGCGAATCTCTGTAACCATCTTAGGCCGCTCCCAAGGCACCACTGCCTCTATCTTGGCGGGGTCAACTGACACCCCCCCTGAAACCACGATGCCAAGAAAAGCCACCTCAGAAAGATAAAACTCACACTTGCTATATTTAGCATACAACTGGTGCTCTCGGAGAGTCTCTAGTATGGTATAAAGGTGAGACTCATACTCGTTGTAATCATGAGAGTAGACTAAAACATCATAAATGAACACGATCACAAATTTGTCCAAATGGAGACGGAAGACTCGATTCATCAAATCCATGAATGTGACAAGCGCATTCGTGAGTCCAAACGACATTACCAAGAACTCATAATGGCTATATCTAGTACGGAATGCAGAATTCATCACGTCTGCCTCTTTGATCCTCAATTGATGGTATCTTGATTGTTGGTCAATCTTAGAAAATATTGTTGCTCCTTGCAACTGGTCAATAGATCATCAATCCTGGGAAGTGAGTAATGGTTCTTGACCTTCAACTGAATGTAGTCTATGTATAGTCTTAGGGATCCATCCTTCTTCTTCACGTGGAGGACTGGTGCTCCCCATGGTGATGTGCCGAGGTAGATGAATCCCTTCTCCAATAGCTCCTGCAACTATACTTTGAGCTCCTTGAGCTTAACTTGTGTCAATCTGCATGGAGGGATATATATCAGCTGAGTAGCGTGATCTCGAACTCTATCTCTCGTACTGGTGGTAATCCAGGTAATTCATCTAGAAACATAACAGGAAGCTCCTGCATAACTCGAACATCCTCTATCATATGGTCCTGTGCCACTGAGTCTACTACATAGGCGAGGTATCCTACACAACCCTATCTGAGAAATCAGTGTGACTTAAAGGCGGAGATGCACTTGATCCCGCCATCAGATGTGTTGCTTCACTTAAGAGAGACACATGGACATGGATGTAAACATGTTATTCTCCTATGGACTCATGTTGGGTCAGAAGACTTCCACGCTATCTAGTATTCGAATACCAATAAGGAATGATATGCGTGAAATGGAATTGAGTACCACTGCTCTGATACCAACCTGTGATGCCCCTAGGATCCGGGTACTCGGCAAACCAATCCACGCACATATATTCCACAATCGAATATTTGACATTCACAAAAGCAGGAGAAAATAGAAATATGCAAGGGATTTTTTTTCTTCTCATGGCATTCAACCTGTTCACAAGCACATGTATTTCCATTCACCAATTTCATTACATTCTATTATCCATTTCCATGTCCACAAAAAAATACATGTAAGGATAAATATAGAGTCAACAATTATATATTTCATGCCATGTCTCTCAGAAAGAAACTACAAGTAAAGAAGACAGTAAAAACTACTACCAACTGTGCTACAAGAAGTGTAGTGAGGCTGCACTAAAAGTGATGTCTCCAAACTGCTCACTGTTGAGGACCTGCGGATCCACACGTAGGTACGTTATGAGCAAAGTTGCCCAATACGAATTAGATAAAACTATAAAACAACAAGCAGGATAAAATTTAAATGTGTGCAAAAGAGAAAGAAACTAAGTAACCAGATCTCACAAAGAATCACATTTTTATTATGGTTATTAGATATGGATATAAGTAACCAAGCTTCGTGGATAGTCTGTGGTCTTGGTCTGGATGAGACCTCACACTATGACTCTAAGGCAAAAAGAATACCTTAGGGTTGGGGTGCCTCCGTAGGCATGCGGTGGGGTACAATGCATCCTAACTAAGTTCCCAACACGTCCACTTAGCTCCACTTCACTATTGTACTTCTGATTCACAAAATAGATTCCAACCCGCGAATCTTCGCGACTAGCCCAATCCTCCTTATGCACAAGAGATTCACATCTCATTCACAACTGCATTAACCACATTTCCTGGAACTCCCCTCTTAGCGCTCCCACTCGGAATACCAACCAATGTGGCCTGCATTGGCCCGTACACGAGTGTTAACTCTAAGTGACAAGAGAAACACTAGCCGACCAACCATGACTACTTGGCCCGCGCTCGAGCACTGGGCTAAAGCACGCAAGTGCCGAGGCCAACACCGTCAGATCAGCACCTCGGTGTGGCAAGCAACATGTCCCCCAACCATCGCAGCTACAGTAGCAGTTGGGATCGCGGTCAACTAGGCTTCTACCCGGGGCCCCAAGGGTGCATGCCCCTCCCTTGGCGGCACCTACTCCATCTACATGTTCATCACGAAATCTCAACCCATATAATCATAATCATCATGTCTCATATCGATTCTTGTAATCGTTAGGTACTTTGAATTGTTTAGGTTGATGATCATCGTACCTGATATAACATGCCACAACTGTAGCTTAACAAAGGGATTTGTCTCAAAGGAAATTTTCAATTGATCCGGGATTGCGATATCAACCATACTATCCTACACAAGGAAACATAAGTAAAGAATTATTGACTTCCAACATAGGGTAAAACCTCTCCCAATCATATCCTTCTAATATATTTGAAAGTATACACTATGAATGTGCAATATCTGCTCAACAGTCCATTAGGTGCATAATGCAATGAGGAAATGGTCTCATCAATGGTAGAGAAGATAAACCAACTCGAGGTACTGATCAACTATAGTTGATACAATAACTGATGATACATCTACATTCTGTAGTTACCAAGAAGTGTAGAGCAACCCAAATTGCTGCTTAGATAATTAAAATCTCAAAATACAGGATTTGACGACATAAGAATCTGGGAATACCATTATAACAACTACTGAACGCATAAAAAAATTAAAGCAAGTTTCCAGATTAACTTTAAGACACAAACATCAATATTCATAAGGTTTACTAAATCAATCTTGTAGAATATATCTCACCCTAAAATTTATGCAAACCATCCCAAAGATGCATAACTTCCACCATGCTCAGGTACTATCTTCATATTATTAGATATGATATTGTTTTGCTTTCTTCTTGGTCCCATATAAGCTTTTCATCATAAGAGGTTGCATGAATAGATAGCTATAATTCGAGAAGACTGAGACAGTGCAATCCTAGATGTTCGGGCACTTTGTAAATATATGAAACACCTCAATAGTGATCTCTCGTTTGTATATAAACCCAGGTATGACCCAATTAGATATTCTCGAAGTAAAGAGTATGTACTCGACTTTAGTGCATATCAATTGGTTGTTGTTCTTATAAGCACATCCCCTTCCATTAAGGGAAAGGAGCACTTGCCCATTGCTATATTTTATGCCATGCTATAGATTGAGTTCGTGCAAGATTACCAAAGCTTATCTTGCTTGACATATTATGACACGCCAATCATGGTAATGTAACATGTACATTGTCTGATTCAATGTCAGCATCTCCCGTTTGATTTTGCACATATTTTTCTTAAGTAGAATAGAACATGACCTAGTGGATTTATATTTATAATAGCCAAATAATCCTCATTGACAGATATTCTCCTGTTCTATTCGACCTTCGATGTCAGTTACATTAAGGCCTCTCATCAGTGGCACATGTACAAGACAGTAGTGCTACAAGTATAAAGCTCTTGCACGGAGAAGGTAGTATGATCCTGGTAACGAGGGGCAATAGTAGTGATGACGATCCTAGATCCTTGCGAGGGAAAATTATGATGTGTGCCTTTCTTTGCCACTGCATCCCTTGCTTGAGTATGTGAGGGCAGTCTATGTGTGTTTATGGACTACAGAAAATGCAACCACATGCATTTTTTTCACGATCATCAACATTGCGGCATTGTGTATTCCCAAAGAGAAGTATCAATTATAATTTGTGATAAAGAGAGAGACCTTTGAAGCTTAAGGGAAAATACATAAGCTAAAGTCACCTCGTTGCATCTACTTTCTGTGGCTGGAAGTCCTTCACGCATATAAAAATCACATGGCTGGAATTTCCAGCCACATGCACTTGCTGCTATTCAACCAAAATGGGATGCATCGTTGTATAACAACACTAGAAGATTCAATACAAAAAGGTATTTGTGCTGTCCTAAAACCTAGTATTTCCAAAACAACCCAAAAGATGTAACTAAGACTCTAATAGGGAAGGCGCATGATCGAAAATCGTGTGTAACCGCAGCAAGAGGAAGGGAATATCGTACCTCAAGAAAATGAGCCACCTCGATGACTTCACCCGTGAAGAACACCGCGCTTGGCACTCCGATCGCGAGATGAAAGTGTGCAAGAGGATGGTCCGGACCTTCCCAACGTGATTTCGGCTTTGGATCACCGATGCAAAGTACTCCGGCGAGCTCCAGTGAGGGGAAAGGGGAGGAGGAAGAGGGCTGATCGAAGGGAAGGAGGGTTTTGGGCGTTTTGGGTTAGAGGGTGATGGGGTTTAAGAGTAAAATCCGGATTCGGATCCGAGTTCGGATTCGAATAGGACTCTGACCCCTTCTCGCTAAAATAGTCGTAACTCGGGCTTCCGAACTCGGATTTTCGCATTCTTAGACTCGTTGTAAAGCTATCGACGAGCCCTACGCAATGCACTACTCAAATAAATTTTTTAGACATTTGAATAAAAACAGATTTACAATTAAGCCCAGACCCAGCTGGGTTTTGCATTTTAGTCCGTATTCGGTTTTCAGGGGTTTCACAATTGGAAACCGCAAAACAAATTGAGACCGCCATTAAATCCGATTCGATGAAAAATGAACAATAGAATTATCCATTTGTTAATCGAAGATCATTTGGTATTTTAATTTCACAAATTTAACCACAAACCAATATCGTATCTCAAAAATTTCGGGCATTCACACCTGATTGAAAATATATCAATATTATACTCATATTGATCGTCATTTAGATATGAACAAATAGAGATATTGCGTCTCAAAATCTGAGACTCGAGGTGTGCATGTGGCCAATTTTAAAACCTTAAATAAATAAGAGAAAATGTTTATAAAAAATAAAAAAATTAATTAAAATTTCTGCTAACAATAGCATGGATTCCGGCAAAAAGTTTTAAAAATAATAAATTATAATTATAATTATGGCACCACCATGGTGATCAACGTGCTCAACCTCATCATGATGATGTCACTATTGATGTCATGCAATTGATGTCATGGGATGACGTCATAATCACAAAAAAAGAAGGATTCTTTATAAGGAAGGTTCCAAGAAGGAATCTCCCTCTACTCCTCTCCTATTTTACTCTATTCCAACGAGAAGAGTTGTCTCTTCTTTCTCCCATCTTTTCTTTTTCATTTCCCCCTTTTATTCCTTGACATTCCCAAAAGACCTCTTCTAATTCCAGCCATATCTCACAAAGATCCAGTGGAAGCCTTCAAATTCCTGCACTCCCCCTTCATCTTTCTCATTTTCCTCTTAAACTCCCATCTATTTTTCTTCAAGAACTGCCTGGAGCCACTGATTTTAGCTCAAATTGTAGTCCTACATGCAAATTTAGCTTCAAGATTTGAAGAATTTGAGGTACAATCCTTTTCCCTAACACCTTTATTTCCATGCATGAAGAGTTAAAAAATTTTATCCCATGAACAATCTAAACCTCCTTCATTTGTTGTCATGTATGTGGTATTTACATGTTGTGATCCCATTTTGGTTTTAGTTATATCTCCATATATATATATATATATATATATATATATATATATATAACCCAAATTGTTACAAAATAAAACTTTATATATTTACCTTTTTCCATAAATTTGCATTCATAACAACACAATGCAATTCTCCATAATGAAACAGAGAAGATTGGGAACTTTCGATACATTAAACAAAATGTGAATTTGAAGTAAAGGGTCTGATATTACTTGGATTCCTATAATAATTATATTGAGAGTAAATAGAATACGAATGTCATTTTAGTTGAAATGAGCTAACTCGATGTTGATTTATGCAAATACAAAAATGATTTTCATAGGATTAAGCTTGTAAATGTTATAGAATCAAGTATATCTATCCTTCGTGATTGTCAAATGGATGAATTAGGTTGGAGCTTCTATAATAGAACACCATTTATGTTAATGAATTGTCTATGACATGTGTGAAAATGTGTGGGATCAAACAAAACTTCACCTAATTTAAATATATTGATTAGGAAACTAGTATATGTAGGAATCCCAATTTAACAATATCAAACATGTATATGTGAGAAAGATTGGTTTGGTCATAGTAAGGTGTACCTTTGCCTAACTTTATACCGTAATTATAGAAAATACAAGAAAAGTTTCTGTTACTGAATAGACATGAATTTGTGGCTTGCTTGTATCCTAACTGTTTGATGATGTCCATAAGGAAATTCTCACCCTTCTAACATGAAATTTAGTCTTATGGAAAAAAATTATTGTTGGAATTAGAGTTGGGCCTTAGTTTAATATTACTTTTGAGCAGACTTGTAACGGAACGGGTCGCATCGACCATCGGCGGAAGCAAGCGACAGTTGATCGCACGACCGAACCGTTACCCAAAATAACAAATGGCACATAATGAGCAGAGAATAATTATCATTCCATAAAATGTGTACTCAAACTAGAGTTCCATTATTACAACTCTAAACTGGGAAAAACTATTCTAGAAATTGAAAAAGATGACAACTAGATAGTTCCTGTGGGCATATAGATATCCACTAGATCTTCACCGGCTAATTCGTACCACGTCAGAGATCTCAATGAGCCCGTAGCACGATCCAGAAAATGCAATCAACCTTGCTCTTCACCTGAAATTAACAAACATAATTTGCATGAGCCTAATGCCCAGTATGCATCGGGGTCCATGCATGGGTATTCTAACGGTCCTTAGTCCGTTAAAAAATATATATATATATTTGGATTTTCATGTGTACACATCATTCCGTGCCTAGATAATTCCCATGCATGTCTAAGTTCGATCCCTATCATGTTTAGGTTGACTTCTTTCATAAACATGGGTATACATGTAAAGTAGGTAAATTGCATAAGTAGGCATGACAAACATTTATTTCTACTTGTGGGCATAATTCATAAAATACTAGGCAATTTACATACTTATAAAATATATAAACCATTTTACATATTAGCCCCCATGACTTTGATGGTTTAACTTTTTTAAACCAATTTTAGTATAACATGTGATGGTTCATTCTCTTATTAAACCATTCCTTGCATTTTTCATGATGGTTTTCCTTTATAAACCATTTTCTTGCACAACATTCATTTACGTATCTTTTTATACGTTTTTAACCGCTGGCACTTGCGGTCCATGGCATGACATGACAGTGTAGCTACAACTGTAGAGGACTTAGCTTTTGCCTCTGTGGTTCCTTGCAACCATACGCCCCTTGCGGCGATGCCCCTTGCGGCTAATACGATCCCTTGCGATCGTCCATGTGACTCCTTATGAGTCGGTGCCATTAATTTATATTTATTAATAACTACACTATTTTTCTCAAACTTTTGCATAACATCAAAATATCACTTATTTCTCGGTAGTAAGATGTTAACTTTAATAATAACCAGATCATGTGTATGTAGCTGTATGGTTATAAATTTAGCATGCACTTAATATACTCGTAAGGCACCCTTTATATTTTGGTGTGTGTATATAAGCATCAGATTGACGTATTTGTTGTGTTATTTGTTTAGAATTCGAATTAACGACTGGATACTCATTAAAAAAAATACGTATACGAATCTTCCTTCTGTTTACCATGTCGTGATTGTGAAAGGTATGCAATAGTTCAATGGTAACTTGTGTGTAATCGATTCTACTTATTTAGCAACATATGAAACTTGGTGATAATTCATTGTTTTTGACAAAAACATATTGCTAAGTAAGAAGAGTGCGTAAGAACATCCACACGGATATATTATCTTGTAAGGAAATGTGCCCCATTTATTATAAAAATTTCGGTTGACCGATCTAATAGGCTAAATATGTAATTGAAAATGCCACTGGAATTATTTTAAGTGTGTATATCCGGCGACAGCAATTTGACTCCTAGTTTCATGGAAGTGCACCACGTAAGTTCACATGAGACATGGCAAAGGAACCTTACGAAGACCCCGTAGTTAATTTACTCTCACATATTTAACAAGTTTGAGAGGTTCTTATATGATTTGACCTACCGAGTATGCGACTAATACATTAGATGTTCAATCTATGTTATACACGACGGTACTGCACGTTAATAAACCGACCAATCAAAGTCTCGTGATATGTCTCCAACATGGTATGCGATGATGATCATACAAATTCTAATATCCGGCATATACATTTAAGAGATCCATTTCAAATGTGATCGTTGTTATATTGAATCCCAATTCGATACATATATTTATATATATCGTAATTCGGTTCTAATTAACATCTATATATATAACCCTAATCCGATACATACGTTTAGAAATCGAAATCCTAAAGCCGATACATACCTCGATCCAAGCTTAACTCTACCCGATGCGGTCGTTGTGCCTCTTTCGATCACGGATCCACGTTCTCCTCCTCGGATTCGACGCCGCCTTCTCCTACGATGAAGAGGGATGCCGGTGAGATATCCCCTTTCTCTCCCCAACTCTCTCTCTCTCTCTCTCAAAAAGTGACGTGGGGTAGGGGACTCTTGGGGTTTTTAATGTTGATAATGAGAGGATTAATATATTAATTAAACCCCATTAAATCCAAGATAATGGATTTTAAAATTTTGTTTTTTTTTAAAACCACCAGGCCGTTACAATCTACCACCCTTAAAAGAATTTCGTCCTCGAAATTTCTTAGTAGAGGGACATACCGAAAAGTTGCGGGTACTTCTCATGCATTTCACTTTCCAGCTCCCAAGTAGCCTCCTCCTTTTGGTGGTGTTGCCAAAGGACCTTGACCATAGGAACTATGCGCCGACGCAATTGATGATCTCTGCGATCAACGATTCGTATAGGTTTCTCTTCAAAGGTCATATTTGGCTGAATATCAATGACCTCATGCTCGATCACATGTGAAGGATCAGGAATGTACTTCCTCAGCATAGACACATGGAATACATCATGAAGTTTCGAGTATTGAGGTGGTAATGCAATATGATATGCCACTTCTCCAACCCGCTGCAGAATCTCAAAAGGTCCTATGTACCTGGGAGTGAGCTTCCCCCTTTTGCCAAATCGTAAGACGCCCTTGGTTGGAGAGATCTTTAAGAACACATGTTCCCCAACCGCGAAACTCAGCTCTCTTCTATGACGATCGGCATAAGATTTTTGTCTGCTTTGCGCTGCCAATAATCTTTTTCTGATTAGATCAACACCCTGCTTACTTGTCTGAACAAGTTCCGATCCTAAGATGTGCTTCTCGCCAACATCACTCCAGCATGAAGGTGATCTGCATGGTCTCCCATACAATGCTTCATAGGGTGCCATCTTGATGCTCGAATGATAACTATTATTGTAAGCAAACTCTACTAATGGAAGGTGTCTATCCCAACTGCCCACAAAATCTAAAGCACAAGCCCTCAACATATCTTCTAGTGTCTGGATGGTCCTTTCTGACTGACCATCAGTCTGCGGATGAAATGAAGTGCTAAACTTCAATTGAGTGCCCATAGCATCCTGAAAACTCTTCCATAAACGAGATGTAAATCGTGTATCCCGATCAGATACAATTGATGCAGGAACACCTTGCAAGGTGACAATTTCATTCACATATAATTCAGCTAGACTATCTGTCGACTGATCCAAGCGGATAGGTAGGAAGTGTGCCGATTTGGTTAATCGGTCAACAATCACCCATATGGTGTCATAACGATGTTTTGTGGTCTTGGGTAGACCGGTGACAAAATCCATCGTTATGTGCTCCCACTTCCATTCAGGTATCTCCAAGGGTTGAACAGGTCCTGCAGGCCGCTGATGTTCAATCTTGATCTGCTGACATACCAAGCATCTAGCAACAAATTCAGCGATGTCGTTCTTCATCTTTGGCCACCAAAAGTTTCGTTGCAGATCCTTGTACATTTTCGTTGTACCTGGGTGAATAGTGTACATCGATCTATGCGCTTCGTCCAGAATCTCCTGCCTCAACTCAAGATCACTTGGAATCCATAGTCTGTTGCGGTACCTTATAGCTCCATCCGTTCCGATGGTGAAATCGGAACCTTCCTTTTTAGATGCTTCTATAAATTTAGAAAGATCAGCATCTACTTTTTATGCCGTCAAGATCTTCCCAATTATCTCTGGTTGAATCTGGAGCGCTGCAAATGATATCTTTCTCGATCCACTCAAGAAAGGCTTCCAATCTTCAAAATCCTTCATCATCTTCCACTGAAGTTTTAAACTAGCCAGTTTACCTTCCCATTTTCTGCTTAGTGCATCTGCTACGACATTTGCTTTTCCCGGATGGTAATTGATGGCGAAGTCATAATCTTTTAGGAACTCTAGCCAACGTCGCTACCTCAAATTAAGTTCCTTCTGAGAGAAAATATATTTGAGGCTCTTATGATCACTGAGCACCTCAAATTGTTCACCGTAAAGGTAGTGCCGCCAAATTTTAAGAGCAAAGACTACTGCTGCTAGCTCTAAATCATGGGTTGGGTAGTTCCTCTCTTGCGGTTTTAGTTGCCGTGAGGCGTAAGCAATGACTTTCTCATTTTGCATAAGAACACACCCGAGTCCGGTGCCTGATGCATCTGTATATACCACAAAGCCTCCACTGCCTGATGGTAAGGCCAATACTAGAGCTGTAGTCAATCTCTGCTTCAATTCTTGAAAACTCTGTTCACACTTTTCGGACCATGCAAACTTCACATCCTTTCGAGTGAGCTTCGTTAATGGTAGCGATATTCTTGAGAAATTCTGAATAAATCGCCGATAGTATCCAGCCAGGCCAAGAAAACTACGGATCTCAGAAACATTCTTGGGTTGCCTCTAATTCATCACAGCTTCTACTTTGGTTGGATCTACCTCAATGCCGTCCTTGGATACCACATGACCAAGGAATGCGACTCTATTCAGCCAAAAATCGCATTTGGAGAATTTTGCATAAAGCTGGTGTTGCCTGAGAGTTTCGAATACAATCTGTAAATGTACTCGATGCTGCTCCGGATCAGATGAATATATCAGTATATCATCCACAAACACGATGACGAACTTATCAAGGTATTCTAGGAATACCCTATTCATTAGCTCCATAAAAGCTGCAGGAGCGTTAGTAAGACCAAATGGCATGATCAAGAATTCATAATGACCATACCTTGTCCTGAATGCTGTTTTTGATATATCCTCCTCTCTTATTCGGAGTTGATGATAACCCGTACGCAGATCAATTTTTGAGAAAACTGTTGCTCCCTGCAACTGATCGAATAAGTCATCAATGCGAGGTAACGGGTATCTATTCTTCACGGTCACTTTGTTTAGACCTCGATAATCAATGCAGAGTCTAAGAGACCCATCTTTCTTTTTCACAAAAAGAACGGGTGCTCCCCACGGAGAAACACTGGAACGTAAAAATCCCTTATCCAGCTGTTCTTGTAATTGCTTCTTTAGCTCCTCAAGTTCTGCAGGTGCCATTCTATACGGAGCCTTTGAAATCGGAGCCGTTCCTGGTATCACATCAATTGAGAAATCAACCTCTCTATGAGGAGGTAGTCCAGGAAGATCATCTGGAAAGACATCTGCAAACTCTCTGACCACATCTAAATCTTCAAGACGTGCATGTGATGATTCAGTGTTAATTATACTAGCGAGGAATGCGATGCAACCTTCTGCTAGAAGTTGGCTTGCTTGCAATGACGAGATAACCAACCTCCCACTCTTACATGTGCCCCGAATAATTATCTCCTCATGGTTTGGTCTACTCAGGACCACTTTCTTTTCTCGACAATAGACCGCTGCATAATGCTCCCATAACCAATCCATTCCCAAGATGACATCATAAGTTGTGATGGGTAATAATATCAAGTTAGCAATGAGGGTGTCTTCTTTTACCAAAACAGGTACGTCTTTTAAGTACATGCCCGTGGCAATAATATCACCCATTGGTGAAGAAACTGTAAGTGCGTAAGGAAGCTCAACAGCTTCTAAACTTAACTTTCTCGCAAAAGCATTCGAGATAAAGGAATGCGTGGCACCAGAATCAAAAAGAATATGACATAAATGGTTTTCAATTAGTAGAGTACCTTCCACTGTCGTGTTGGCACCTTCTGCATCCTCAGGAGTGATAGCAAAGACTCTTCCTGCTACCTTCTTTTTCTGCTCGAATGGCTTCTTCTGATCCTTGACATCTTTCTTGCAATCTTTCCTGAAGTGACCTTTTTCTCCGCAATTAAAGCAAGTAGTGCTTAGCATGTAGCATTCTCCTGGATGCCTCCTACCACAATGCGGGCACACTTCAAATGTGTACTTCCTGTTTGCTGGTGCATCATCAGTCTTTGTCTTCTTAGCATTCGTTGCAGTGTGACGCCTCTTGTCATTGAAGTTCGGCTTGTGAGGGCGCTTCCGTGGATTCGCTTGCTGTATCCTCCGGTATGCTGCATCGATCTCCACTGCTGCTGCAACCGCCTCAGATAAGGTCGTGGGACCTCTAGTCAGCACTTTCATGCTCAGTCCCGCATTCAAGCCTTCAACAAACTTTCTAGCTCGTTGCTTTTCGTTGGAGCAGATACCCTGGCCATACTTCTCCAATTCTTGAAATTTTGCTGCATATTCTTCGACTGTCATATTTCCCTGTCGGAGATTTATAAACTCTTGACGCTTAGCATCTTTAGCATGCTCAGGGATGTAACGCTCAGTGAAGAGCTCAACAAAGTCATCCCACTTAATGACTGGAGTCTCTGAAAAATGGATTCCCTTGCATGAAGTCCACCACTCCTTTGCATTGTCCCGCAGACGAAATGTCCCAAAAATCACTTTCTTTTCTTCAGGACAATCAGTTGCCTCAAAAGTCAGCTCCATCTCCCTTAGCCAATTTTCGGCTTTTTCCGGCTCATGCTCACCCTTGAAAGTAGGCGGATCGTGCTGGATGAAGGTCTTTAGAGTCAGTCCACCCGAGTTGGACGCCTGACTCTTCTGTTGCTGGGTCATTAGTGTCATTAACTCTAGCATCTGCCTCTGCATACCCATAACGGCCTCTTGGCTCGTCGATGAGTCACGGTCGGCAATGGCTTCAATTGCACGTCGAGGAGCCATCTGATTCAAAATTGACAATGTCAATGAGTTGTGATACTAACTCTCTCTATATAAAAAAATATTAGATCACTAAGAATCGTGAATATCTTATGCCCAGAGGAACTCTAGCTCTGATACCATTTGTAACGGAACGGAGCGTGACCATCGGCGGAAGCTCGCGACGGTTGATCGCACGACCAACCCGTTACCAAATTATCAACTGGCACATAATGAGCAGAGAATAATTATCATTCCATAAAATGTGTACTCAAACTAGAGTTCCATTATTACAACTCTAAACTGGGAAAAACTATTCTAGAAATTGAAAAAGATGACAACTAGATAGTTCCTGTGGGCATATAGATATCCACTAGATCTTCACCGGCTAATTCGTACCACGTCAGAGATCTCAATGAGCCCGTAGCACGATCCAGAAAATGCAATCAACCTTGCTCTTCACCTGAAATTAACAAACATAATTTGCATGAGCCTAATGCCCAATATGCATCGGGGTCCATGCATGGGTATTCTAACGGTCCTTAGTCCGTTAAAAAATATATATATATATATATATATTTGGATTTTCATGTGTACACATCATTCCGTGCCTAGATAATTCCCATGCATGTCTAAGTTCGATCCCTATCATGTTTAGGTTGACTTCTTTCATAAACATGGGTATACATGTAAAGTAGGTAAATTGCATAAGTAGGCATGACAAACATTTATTTCTACTTGTGGGCATAATTCATAAAATACTAGGCAATTTACATACTTATAAAATATATAAACCATTTTACATATTAGCCCCCATGACTTTGATGGTTTAACTTTTTTAAACCAATTTTAGTATAACATGTGATGGTTCATTCTCTTATTAAACCATTCCTTGCATTTTTCATGATGGTTTTCCTTTATAAACCATTTTCTTGCACAACATTCATTTACGTATCTTTTTATACGTTTTTAACCGCTGGCACTTGCGGTCCATGGCATGACATGACAGTGTAGCTACAACTGTAGAGGACTTAGCTTTTGACTTTGTGGTTCCTTGCAACCATACGCCCCTTGCGGCGATGCCCCTTGCGGCTAATACGATCCCTTGCGATCGTCCATGTGACTCCTTATGAGTCGGTGCCATTAATTTATATTTATTAATAACTACACTATTTTTCTCAAACTTTTGCATAACATCAAAATATCACTTATTTCTCGGTAGTAAGATGTTAACTTTAATAATAACCAGATCATGTGTATGTAGCTGTATGGTTATAAATTTAGCATGCACTTAATATACTCGTAAGGCACCCTTTATATTTTGGTGTGTGTATATAAGCATCAGATTGACGTATTTGTTGTGTTATTTGTTTAGAATTCGAATTAACGACTGGATACTCATTAAAAAAAATACGTATACGAATCTTCCTTCTGTTTACCATGTCGTGATTGTGAAAGGTATGCAATAGTTCAATGGTAACTTGTGTGTAATCGATTCTACTTATTTAGCAACATATGAAACTTGGTGATAATTCATTGTTTTTGACAAAAACATATTGCTAAGTAAGAAGAGTGCGTAAGAACATCCACACGGATATATTATCTTGTAAGGAAATGTGCCCCATTTATTATAAAAATTTCGGTTGACCGATCTAATAGGCTAAATATGTAATTGAAAATGCCACTGGAATTATTTTAAGTGTGTATATCCGGCGACAGCAATTTGACTCCTAGTTTCATGGAAGTGCACCACGTAAGTTCACATGAGACATGGCAAAGGAACCTTACGAAGACCCCGTAGTTAATTTACTCTCACATATTTAACAAGTTTGAGAGGTTCTTATATGATTTGACCTACCGAGTATGCGACTAATACATTAGATGTTCAATCTATGTTATACACGACGGTACTGCACGTTAATAAACCGACCAATCAAAGTCTCGTGATATGTCTCCAACATGGTATGCGATGATGATCATACAAATTCTAATATCCGGCATATACATTTAAGAGATCCATTTCAAATGTGATCGTTGTTATATTGAATCCCAATTCGATACATATATTTATATATATCGTAATTCGGTTCTAATTAACATCTATATATATAACCCTAATCCGATACATACGTTTAGAAATCGAAATCCTAAAGTCAATACATACCTCGATCCAAGCTTAACTCTACCCGATGCGGTCGTTGCGCCTCTTTCGATCACGGATCCACGTTCTCCTCCTCGGATTCGACGCCGCCTTCTCCTACGATGAAGAGGGATGCCGGTGAGATATCCCCTTTCTCTCCCCAACTCTCTCTCTCTCTCTCTCTCTCTCTCAAAAAGTGACGTGGGGTAGGGGACTCTTGGGGTTTTTAATGTTGATAATGAGAGGATTAATATATTAATTAAACCCCATTAAATCCAAGATAATGGATTTTAAAATTTTGTTTTTTTTTAAAACCACCAGGCCGTTACAAGACTATAATAAGATTTGATGTGGATCATAATTATTTAATCAAGTACAAGTTTCAAATAAGATGCTAATCCAGTACAAGTTCTATACATATAAGATATGGCCAGAGAGTTAATTCTGTCATTTCAACTATTATGATCTCTCATGAAGTAATTTAACATGTGGAGGTCAACTATTATTGTAGTGGATATGTGATATAAATAGGGTGCACTTTATCCATACAAGTGAAGTCCCTCGTATGATTAGTGTCAAATATATGCTAAAGATCTAAATCCGAGTTAAAAAATGGGGATTTTCGGTTTAATTAGATTCCAAATGCAGATCAGTCCTTAGTTCCAGATTTCATGGTATTAAGATGAAAATTTGAGTAAAATTTTAAGTATTCTACAATCCTAAAAGTCATCATCAATAATTGTTAGCATAACCTATGATATTAATATCACTTATCAAAATTTATGTTGTGGACCTATCAATGGAATTCATAAAGCCAATCACATAAGATATGGAGGCATGGACGTAAAACATAGGAATTAAGATGATTGATAATTAGTGATGATAATTAATTATGACAGTCATGGTGACATTTACACCTGACCGTATGAGGGTGCGGTGACCCTCAAGTGGGCGGACAAAAGGATGCCCAATTAGGGCAGCAATCGCCAAGTGTGTGGGCCTATGATCCCAGTCTTTTTATCGTTTTTATGCGAGCTCGCAATGTTTTTATGCCTTGGTTGGATTCCGACAGACATTTGACAAGTTCTACTGACCCTCTATTTAAGGGTTCGAAGGATGGGGGTCCATTAATTTTATTTTTTCACGAGCTCATCTACCCGTAATGGTTGGGCCCGTCTAGAGTGACTTTTCTGTGAAATCTCTCTCATTCATCTTAGTGGCTTAGTTTTGGAGTAGACCTATCCCTCTATCAGACCACACTTCCAATTAGAGGGCGAGATGGAAGAGTCTCCTTAGGAGAATACCTCACTACTTGAGTTTTGGTTACTTTTCCACCAATAGGTTTGGCATTGCTACATCTGAATCCTCTATGGCTACATATGAATCATCTAGGGTTACATCTGAAACAGTTACAGTTGAATGTTGGAATAGTTACAATTGATCTTGAATGGGTTATAATAGAATTTGACTAGAATTAAGATCAATTATAAGTTGTGTTGGCTAATGTTGACTATAATTAAGTTGGATGCAAAATCATTAATTACCATACCTATCAATCATCGATAATTGATTGGAACTTAGAGTTACTACTCTGAGGGTTAGGATAAGTTAGTGGATGTGTTGATAACTTAGTTAAGATGCATTACACTCCTCTGCTTACCTACGGAGGCACCCCAACCCTAAGTTACTCATCACACCTTAGAGTCATAGTGTGAGGTCATATAACGACCAAGACCAAAGACTATCCACTAGACTTGGGAAGCTAGATAGAATCAAGAATCAGTTCATGACCTCATCATTCCCATCATCAAGAAATAAAAAAATCATACCAGGAACTCATCAATACCGTCATTAAGAATCCATGTACATGATCATTAAAAGGACACATAGTTAATAACACACACAAAGGTCATCATTATATATATATATATGTATGTATGTATGTATGTATACACATACACACACAGGGTTATAAGGAGAATGGGTGAACTTGGGGCATTCCTTAAGGGTAGCTTGAAAACCTTTTTCATAGAAAGTAGATATAAATTTTTAGTTGTTTATGCCTTACTACTTGCTTCATTTGCAATCACCTTAATTGTCTGTTTGTTTTAATAAGTTTTCCGGATGTACCAGCGCCCGCTGATGTTTGTCTTATTTACCATCATGTGTGGCAGGCAAGGCACCTGCACTGCAGTAGTGGCTAATGATTCCTGGAACCTACCATAAGGTAAAATTGTTCAGTTTTTGGTCCAGGGTTTGTATAGTACTTGTCTTTCTCTTATTTTTAGGACATGGATACATTGTAGATAAAATTTTGTTACATGTAATGCTATATGGAATTGAATGAAGTGCACTAGTGGCACTTATTATTGTTGGTTATGTGGCTATTTACATTATTGATCATGAATGTCAAATGAAAATATCAAACGTGAAAAGTTTCCCCACATTTAAGACAACTTGTGCGATCTTTTGTGAATGTTATACCGCAAATGTGTTGTAAATCGGTACCTGGATCCGAGGGGGTTAACAGTTTTTTATTAGAGTTGTGGTACCCCGCTACACGCATTCGCATTATTACAATTCTGGTCACATTATGTTTGACTAGTCGAGATTCTGAGAGGGAAATTTGACATTCATAACCACATATGTCACCAATTGTCATTAATCTCCATATAATTCCCAAGAAGAGAAAAACACAAAGAGAAATGTCAGCAAACATTAACTGTTATGATTAATGATTTTGGTTCTCTTGTAGAACCATGATGATTAGACCAGACTAGGAGATGGCTGAGAGATTGGAGCACATCATGACCGCTCTCACCGACTTCCAACAGCAGCAGACTCCTATGAGAGTTCAGTAGGATCATATATTGGCCCAACAGGCTGAGATTGTGGATAGGCAGACAGACATGGAGATGAGGTTCTATGAGCGGTCAGATTACACATACCATCCATCTCAGGATGGAACACGATAGAACCAACATCAATCTGTTGAGGTACAACAACCTCATTTTGATGATCCACATGAGGGGATACCACAACATGGGGCTGGTGATGGAGATTTCGACAGGGAGCAGGACCTTGTATACTTTGCAAATGAGGAAACAACCGAGTACTCTGTTATTCACAGGCACAATTCAGTTTTCACTTCCTACCAGCGGACCAATGTTCCCATGTTTGAGGGCACCGGGACATCAGATCAGGTAAAGCAGTGGATGAAGAGGGTGATGAAGGTATTACGGATGATCTACTCACCACACGACTCATGGTTTTCTTTCATGGAGTATTCACTGGCAGATTTCATAAAGAGATGGTGGGAGGCAATAGTTTCTGAGTTGGGGCACGAGCCCATATTGGTTGACATCGATAGGAGATTCATATCCCACTTCTTTTCTGTAAAGTGTAAGGTGTCCCGGCATCGTTTGTTTGTAGAGCTACGATAGTGACAAATGACAGCTAAAGAGTACTTCGGCCGATACACCGAGATATCTCGCCACACATCATCATCTATTGCATTTCCAAATGAGAATCTGGAAAAGTTCATTAGTGGTATAAGAGGGGAGGTGCAGGAGAAGTTAGCCCGACTACGCATCACTTATATCTCAGGCTACTGACGCAACAAAGAAGTTTGAGGATATCCGTGAGAGAAATTTTGGGAGCTCGTCTGGAGCGACACCGAGGACACAACTATCATTTGGACCGATACATTGATCACTCCAGTAGTAGAGATCAACCAGGCCGTTTCGACCTACTGGTTCAACATTTTCAACAGTGCTCGCTCTTCCCCAGTGACTACTTTAGGAGGATCACTTATCGCACGTGGCACCAGTTCAGCATGACCATCTGGGTCGCAGTGAGTGGACAGACTTCCAACATGAATGACTCAGAGCACAAGCACGACTGACAAACCTACCCAGTCAGTCATATGCTACTTGTGCAATCAGTGGGGACATTACCAATCTCAATGCTCACAGGCTTTTGGAGATCCTCGATAATAGCCACAACGTTCACAGCCATAGCCACAAGCACCGGGTACAGGGAGTTTCTGTTGCAGGAACTCCAACTTCAAAAGGTCACCGAGACATACACAGAGTGTTGTAGGCTCGAGTGCAGCATCGGTTAGACATGACCAGCTACATGCAGTGACCGAGGAGTAGGCCTGATCAACAACTATGGTGGTGAAAGGTATGGTCTCAGTCTTAGGCTGACCTTTCCATGTTATGTTTGATTCTGGAGCTATGTTTCTTTCATTGCTTCGAGGCTACTAGCTTCATTAGGTAGAGTTGCAAAGGTTCTATATCCTCCTTACCACATCCGTGGGTCAAGTATTCAGTTGTTCATTATTTCATTGATACTCAGGCATTTGCCAGTGTTGATTGGCGGTCTCGAGATGATCGCATATTGTCTGCTGCTACAGCATGATGAGTTTGATTTGATTTTGGGCATGGATTGGTTATCAGCTCATCATGCTCTTGTTAATTACTTTACGAAGACAATTGTCTTCAGGATTCCAGATTTACTTGAATTCACATTTGAGGGTACATTACATGACTCCAAAATGGAGTACATATCAGTATTGCGAGCTCAGAGACTTGTTGATCATGGATGTGATTCCTATATAGCATTTATCATAGAGATATCTGAATATGAGACGATGACACGGGACATCAGAGTAGTATCAGACTACCCAGATGTTTTTCTTGTTGAGCTACCATGATTTCCTCTTGAAAGATAGACCAAGTTCGAGACCACATTGCTACTAGATACACAACCGATCTCAATGGCACCATATAACATGGCCCCAGCTGAGTTGAAAGAGCTGGAGGTGCAGTTGGGGGAGTTACTTGACTTGGGTTTTGTGAGATCGAGCACTTCGATTTGGGGTGCTCCAGTTCTATTTATTAGTAAGAAGGATGGATCCATTAGATTGTTCTTTGGTTATGGGTAACTAAATAAGAGGATGGTGAAAAACCGTTATCCTTTGCCACACATAGATGTCTTGTTTAACCAGCTCCAGGGATCATCGGTGTTTCTCAAGATCGACCTTCGACCAATTTATCATCAGTTGAGGATTAGAGGCAGATATTCCGAAGACAGCTTTCACAACTCGATATAGACATTATGAGTTTTTGGTGAAGCCATTTGGGCTCACCAATGCCCCAACAACATTCATGGATATGATGAACCGGATTTCCATCCATACTTGGACAAATTTGTGGTGTTATCCATTGATGATGTGCTAATATATTCATGGAATGAATGGGATCATACGAATGATCTGAAGATTATTCTGGATACTTTATGAGAGCACAAGTTGTATGCCAAGATGAGCAAGTGTGAGTTCTGGTTATCCCATGTCTCATTTCTTGGGCATGTCATTTATGGAGCAAGTATCATAGTTGATACTACAAAGATTAAAGCAGTCGTGTCTTGGGAGCAGTCTAAGACTGTCACTCATATTCGGAGCTTCCTTGGATTAGAGAGCTGTTACAGATGCTTCGTTAGTGAGTTTTCACGTATCATTATTCCCTTGACACGACTGACACAGAAGGGAGTTACTTTTGTTTGGGATGATTCATGCGAGCATGCCATCAGGACACTGAAGGAGAGATTGACTACATCACCCATTCTTGCACTTCCATCAGGCATACCGGACTATGTAGTTTATACAGATGCTTCAGGAGAAGGTTTTGGAGTGGTGTTTATACAGAGAGGTCGTGTGATTGCTTACGCAACTTGAAAGTTGAGGTCGTATGAGCGGAACTACCCCACACATGACTTGGAGTTGGCAGCAGTTGTCTTCGCCTTGAAGATTTAGCGCTACTATCTATGGGGAGAATTTCAAGATTTTCACGGATCATAAGAGACTTAAGTACATCTTTGATCAGAAGGAGCTGAACATGAGACAACACAGTTGACTTAAGCTACTGAAGGATTACGAGTGCACGATATCTTACCATCTTAGTAAGGGAAATGTGGTAGCAAATGCACTTAGCAAGAGATCTCATGCAGAGGTTGTGGCGAACTGGCTATACATGTGAGATATGCTTCCAGCTTTGACTGATTGATGTCCTCAGGAGAGTGCATCCATTTCTACTGACGTACCTCCACGATTCGGTAGTTTGTGGGATCGCATCGTAGAAGGCTAGGAGTTAGATCCTTGGATTCGAAATAGATACATGCACGTCGTCAAGGACAAGATTGATGATTTTGTCATGGAAGAGTCTATTTTGTTGAAAGCTGGCCAGGTCATTGTGTCCAATGATGAGCAGTTGTGTAGAGACATTCTTGATGAGGCACACGGTTCACAATTATCTATTCATTCGAGCAGCACGAAGATGTATCGTGATCTGCATCGACTTTTCTGGTGGGATGGGATGAAGCGTAATGTGGCACAACATGTTAGCAGATGTATGACCTCTCATATAGTCAGGGCAGAGCACAAGAGACCACCGGGACTATTTTAGTCTCTCCCCATTCCTGAGTGGAAGTGGGAGAGTATAACTATGGATTTCATCACAGGATTGCCAAAGACACCAGGTGGACATGATTCTATTTAGGTTCGTGTTGACAGGTTGACCAAGTCAGCCCATTTCATACATGTCAGCATGACTTACGCTCCATCCAAGTTGGCCAGGATATATATGCAGAATATCATCAGACGCCATAGTATATCAAGCGAGGTGGTGTCTGACAGGGACTCATGATTTACATCATACTATTGCAATCAATTCATGACAGCACTACAGACAGAGCTGAAGATGAGTTCTGCATATCATCTGTAGACTAGTGGACAGAGTGAGCGCACCATTCAGATGCTTGAGGATTTTCTGCGCGCAAGCACTTTGGAGTGGAAAGGGTCCTGGAAGGATCATCTTCCATTAGTAGAATTCATGTACAACAATAGCTATCATTCCAGTATTGGCATGGCACCATTCGAAGCCCTATACGGACAGAGATGTCTCACACCTCTCAGTTGGCGTGAGGTAGATGATCATGCTCTCTACTTCGTAAATCTCTTGGAAGAGACTACGAGAGCTATTGATCTTGTGAGATGGAAGCTTCTGACGACACAAAGCTGCCATAAAATCTATGCAAATTATCAAAGAAGAGAGTTGGAGTTTCAAGTAATCTGATACTCTTCTCTTAGTCAAATTGCAAAAAGAAACTTATTGAGATTCAACTTAATCTCTCATACTAACGAAATTTCTGTAAATATAAATAGGAGATTGGGTATTCCTACGAGTATCTCCCATGAAGGGAATACAAAGATTCGGTGTTCATGACAAGCTGGCTTCACGATATGTTGGATCGTTTGAGATTCTGGCTCGTGTGGAAAGGTGGCCTACTGAGTAGCCCTTCCTCCACACCTATCAGCCATTCATGATGTTTTTCATGTATCCAATCTGAGGATGTACCTGCATGACCCTCGACACGTTATCAGCTACGAGAATCTTGACGTAGGTCCAGATTTGATATACGAGGAGAGACCCGTGCAGATACTAGATAATGCTATGAAGAAGCTTCCCAGCAAGGAGATTCCATTGGTTAAGGTGTTGTGGCACTGACACGGCATCGAAGACGTGACATGGGAGACCGAAGCTGACATGCGGCCATGATACCCGCAACTCTTCTCAGGTAATCATTAAGACAAGCCTTTATAATTATATACATGATTAAAAGGATATGTCTTGTTTTTCCTTTGAGATTTTTATGGGTTCAAAACCCTTTGAGGTTTTCCTGGCCAGA
Source organism: Ottelia alismoides (assembly GCA_037367405.1). Classification (NCBI taxonomy): domain Eukaryota; kingdom Viridiplantae; phylum Streptophyta; class Magnoliopsida; order Alismatales; family Hydrocharitaceae; genus Ottelia; species Ottelia alismoides. The sequence goes on along the minus strand of JAZKJV010010763.1, from coordinate 676,455 downwards.
TAAAAATCTAAACAAGACACATAGTGACCTTGATTTGATCTCGGGGACGAGACTCCCTTTGATGTTTTTATATTTGTAATATCAGGATTTGAATAATTCGAACCCAGCTCGATTAATGATCTGAAAAATCAATTTATGTTCAATCGATATTAAATAAATTCAATTTGACCCCTTGATCATGAATCGGAACTCGTTCTATTACAATCGACGAAAAGTCGGTCTCATCATAATGCATGTCGTGGAAAAGTCACGACCTGAAATTGGAAACCACAAAATAAATTGAGACAGTCGTTGAACCTAACTTGACAAAACAAGACCAACGGAATCGATCATTCATTAATCGGAGATCGTTTGGTATTTTAATTTCACAAAATTTAACCCTAAACTAAAACTATATCTCAAAAATTTCGGACATTCAAACCTGATCAAAAGTATATCAATATTATGCTCATATTGATCATCATTTAAAGATGATCAAATCGAGGTATTGCACATCGAAATTTGAGACTCGAGGTACGCATGCGGTCAATTATAAAACCTTAAATAAATGAGAGAAAATTGTTATAAAAATAAAAAAAATAATTAAAATTTCTGCTAACATTAGCAGAGTCTAGTTTCCAGGAAAAAGTTAAAAAATAATAAATTATAATTATAATTATCAAATCAGCATGCTGACATCAACATATTGATGTAACTAATGAAGTCATGCAATTGATGTCATGGGATGATGCCATAATCACAAAAAGAAGGATTCTCTCTAAGGAAGGTTCTGGGAAGGAACCTTCCTCCACTCCTCTCATATTTTTCTCCATTCCAACAAGAAGAGTCATCTCTTCTTTCTCCCTTATTTTCTTTTTCATTTCCCTATTTTATTCCTTGGCATTCCCAAACAACGTCTTCTTATTACAGCCATATCTCTCAAAGATCTAGTGGCAGTCTTCAAATTTTTGCACTCCCCCTTCATATTTCTCATTTCCCTCATAAAGTCCCATCTATTTTTCTTCAAGAACAGCTTGGAGCCACTGATTTTGGCTCAAATTACAGCCCTACATGCAGATTTGGCTTCAAGATTTGAAGAATTTGTTGTAGAATCCTTTTCCCTGACTTCTTTGCTGCCATGCATGAAGAGTTACACAATTTTATACCATGAACAACCTAAACATTCTTCATCATGTATGTGGTTTTTACATGTTTTGATACCATTTTGGTTTTAATTATCTATCCATATATATATATATCCAATCTGTTACAAAATAGAACTTTTAATATTTACCCTTTTTCATAAATTTGCATTCATAACTGGACAATGCAATTCTCCATAATGAAACAGAGAAGATTAGGAACTTTCGATACACTAAAAAATGTGATTTTGAAGTAAGCAATCTAATTTTACTAGGATTCCTATAATAATTATATGATAGTGGAGTAGAATATTGATGCCATTTTTATTGGAATGAGCTAACTCGATGTTGAGTTATGCAAATAAAAAATAATTTTCATGGGAGCATGTAAAAGTTACAGAATCAAGCATATCTATCATCTGTGATTGTCAAATGGATGAATCAGGTTGGAGCTTCTATAATAGAACACCATTTCTGTTAATGAACTATCTATGACGTGTGAAAAAGTGTGGGATCAAGCAAAACTCCGCCTAATTTAAATATATTGATTAGCAAACTAGTATATGCAGGAATCCCAATTTAACAATATCAAACATATACATGTGAGAAAGATTGGTTTGGTCGTAGTAAGGTATACCTTCGCCTAACTTAATATAGTAATAATAGAAAATCTAAGAAAAGTATATGTTACCAATGAGACATTAATTTGTGGCATGCTTGTATCCTAACTGTTTGATGAAGTCCATAAGGAGATTATGTCCCTTCTAACATGAAATTTAACCTTATGGAAAAACAAAGTTTATTGCTGGAATTAGAGCTGGGCCTTAGTGTAAGGTTACTTTTGGCCAGACAATAATAAGAGTTGACGTGGATCATAATTATTTAATTACTAAGTTTAGATTTCAATTAAGATCCTAATCCAGTACAAGTTCTATACATCTAAGATATGGCCAGGGAATCAATTCTGTCATATCAACAAATATGATCTCTCATGAAGTAATTTAACATGTGGAGGTCAACTATTATTGTAGTGGTTATGTGATATAAATAGGGTTCACTTTATCCTTACAAGTGAATCCCCTCATAGGATTAGTGTCAAATCTGTGTTAAAGATCCAAATCTGAGTTAAAAATATGGGATTTTGGGTAAATTAGATCCCAAATTCAAATTAGTCATTAGTTCTAGATTTCATGATATTAAGATGAACATTTGAGTAAAATTTTAAGTATTCGACAATCCTAAAAGTCATCATCTATAATTGTTAATATAACCTTTGATATGAATATCACTTATCAAAATTTATGATGTGGACAGATCAATGGAAATTGTAAAGCCAACCACACAAGATATGGAGGCATGGATGTAAAATCTAGGAATTAAGATTATTGATAATCAGTTATTATGATTAATTGTGCTAGTCATGTTCACCTTTATACCTGACCGTGCGAGGGTGCGGTAACCCTCAACTGGATGGAAAAAAGGAAGCCCAGTTAGGGCAGCTGCCACTAAGTGCACGGGTCTAGGATCCTAGTCTTTTTATGGTTTTTACGCGAGCTTGTAGTGTTTTTATGCCTCATTGGGATCCTGACATTTGACCAATTCCATTGACCCTCTATTTTAGGGTACCTAGGCTGGGGGTCCGTTGGTTTTATTATTTCATACGAGCTCGTCAGGCCCGTCTAGAGTGACTTTTCCGGAAAGTCTCTATCGTCCGTCTTAGTGGCATAGTTTTGGAGTAGACCTATCCCTCCGTTGGACCGTACTTCCAATTAGAGGGCGAGATGGAAGAGTCTACTTAGGAGACTACCTCACTGCTTGAGGTTTGATTACTTTTCCACCAATTGGCTTTGCGATGCTACACCTTAATCCTCTATGGCTACATGTGAATAATCTAAGGTTACATCTGAAATAGATATGGTTGAGTGTTGGAAGAGTTACAGTTGAGCTTGAATGGGTTATAATAGAATTTGACTAGAAATAAGATCATATATAAGTTGTGTTGGCTAAAGTTGACTACAATTATGTAGGATGCAGAATCATTAATTAGCATCAACTATCAATCATCAATCATCGATAATTGATCGGAGCTTAGAGTTACTACTCCGTGTGTAAGGATAAGATAGTGGACGTGTTGGGAACTTAGTTAGGATGCATTACACTCCACCGCATGCCTATAGAGGAAACCCAATCCTAAGATTCTCTTCATGCCTTAGAATCATAGTGTGAGGTCATACAAAGATCAAGACCACTACCTATTGACAATTGTCACAACAGATAGAGGACAAGTTACTCAACAACATGCAATTTTTAGACTTGAAAAATGATGAAAAATGACACCTAGGGATACATGCAAAGACAGGGGTGTATTTGCAATAAAGAAAATTAAAATTACATAAAAATAAACATGTTGATAGGGACTTAAATGCAATTACCTATAATGCTGGGGGGTGGAATGCAATTTCTCCACTGGGCACATGCTTCTCACGTGGGGGCGCTTCACATGGACCTTTTTGCAATTTTGGAAAGTCCCCAAGGCCTCTGTGCAAATTACCCAGGCCACATGTGGTCCTCACGTGGGGGCCTAGGCTCGGGCGGCGTCGGAGGTCTGGAGTAAGGCTCGGCGTAGCCTCAGATGGTCCGAGCCTAGGGTCGGGGATGAGGCTCGGACCCGATGTCGTGGCTGGCTGCGGGCCTTTGGATCAAGATCGATCCAAAGGATGTCGGTGCTGACGCGTGGCGTAATCAGAGATCGTTAGATCTATGCTGATCCAACGGTGCCTGAGAACCGAGGAAGGGGCTACGTGGATGAATGATGTTCGTAGGATCAAGAAAGATCCCACGGCTGTCGGCTGCTCCAGATGATGGATGACGTGGCGGGAAGTCGACCGTTCGATCGAGATGATCGAACGGTAGCTGGGGCTTCTCCCTCAATGGTCCTACGCCACCTGTGGAGGAGTCAGTGGTGCTTCGACGATGGGGGCTTAGCTCCGCCAGGTCCTCCTAGTGTCGGTGAAGCTCTCCGGGGACTCGGAGATATCCCAGAAGAAGCGCGGCGGTGCGGCGAGGGCTCTGGTGGTCTCAGGAGCTAGAGAGGGGTGTCGGAGCTCTGTGGAGGCGAAGCTTAAAAAGAGCCCCGATGAGCTCCCGGTAAATGACTGGGGGTACCTGCAGGGGGTTAGAGGAGATAGCCGAAGCTCGAGGTGCGGTCGTGGAGATGTGGGATGCGATGGCGAGGCCTAATCAGAGTGAAAGGATGCTCGGCGATGGTGCTCCGCCCAGGTGGCGGAGCTGGAGCTGATGGAAGGTCGAGTGATTCGTCGGAGGGTGTGAAGTGCACCGCGAAGGTCAGAGCCCCGTCGCAGAGCTTGGCAAGGTGGAAGCGGAGCGAGACGATGAAGGTGGGGCGCAAATAAAATCGGAGAAAACAAAAGGAAAATTAAAACGAAGATCACACGCAGATGGAGGAGATTACCTGGGATTTGGAGCTCATAGTCGAGTTCTAGGTCATCGCTCGAGGGATCGGTAAGGTCCCGAGCTCAATCAGCTACTCGGAGGAGGGTTGCGACACGGCGGTTGCGCCGCGGATCTCGCCGGAGAAGAAACTGCTCGTCGCTCGAAGAGGCACTCGATTGCTGTCACCAAAAGATAGCTCTGAGCTCAAGGAACTTCCCTGGGGTGGCGGATGGGTGTAAAATTGGCTGGTGCTCGAGTATTTAAAGGAAGAAGTTGACGGCCGGACTGGTGAAGGGGTGAGGTTAGTGGGGTTCATGGAGCGTCTCCGGTGGACGACGTGGGTAGTGAGGTGGCTGGCGAAGATAAGGGACGAGTGGGGGTGATCGTAGAGGCATTGGTGGTCGTCGACGGTGGCTGGAGCGCGGCCAAGAATAGAAAGGGCGAGAGTGTGGCGTAAGGTAGAGATCGTGGGAGAGAGGGGGATTTTAGAGGTAGGAGACGAAGTCTCCACCGTTGGATCTTGTGATCCAACGGTGGAGAAGAAGGCGGGATGGAGCAGTAGGATTAGATCAAGGCGAGGTGATCAAGGGCCGTGGAGTGACCATGTGGTGCAATGGGGACGCAGCGTGAGCGGGTGGCTGAGATCAAGTCAAGGAGATGTGATCTAAGGGTACTGAAAGCGCCATGCATCGTGCGGAGGAGAGGGGCGTCGTGCATGATCCAAGGGCGCCGCGTGCGACGTGTGGCACGCTGTGGTGAAGGCGCTGATGAGCGGATTAGATGAGAAGGGTGACATGATCTGACGATGTAGAATTGAGGCGCATGTGGAAATCAAGTGGCTGTTGGATCAAGGAGTATATCCAACGGCTTAGAGGCGCGGCGGCAAGGGCAAGGGGAGCGGGCCACGTGGCGCAACCAGATGGCGCCACGTGGCCAGCTGTGAGTGGCTGAAAATAGAAATGAATGTAGAGAGAGAAGGAAGCCGAATTTGGAAAAACTCAAAACATAAAAGTTGTAGATCTCGATGAGATCTACAAGTTTCATGTTGATCAAAGACGGAGATGAGGTTAAATATGATACAAAAAATACAAGGATACAAATATACATATATGTAGTATACATTGAGGCCCAAAAACCCAACTTTTTCATACGAGCTCCAAATTGGATGAAATTAGTCTCATTTTAAAGGTCTTTTAATATGTATTAATCTGAAAGTGAGTATACCTATTTTGGAGTTGGTATGAGGGATCTATGGGCATTTTATGGTCCAAGGGCTTTAGGGATTTATTGGTGCTTTTACAAAGGGGATTCCTGGCTTTCTTCCTTATAATATTAACTAAGGTGTACATAGTATAAGGGAGAGCTTATTTTGATAAGTGGACATTTTACAAATGATGTTGGCTTCTTATTTAATGCAAATTGAGTGCTAAAATGCATGTTTTATGTATGCATGTATGAATGATATTTATGCATTATAAAGGGAAATATGCATCTATTTACCTGGGAACAGGCTTTTATTTTCAACTTTTAGAGTGATGAATCACAGATTCATCAACCCCCTATACTTAAACCTTGCTTGTCCCCGAGCAACTAAATGAAATGCAAGAGTGAAATGATTTTGGGTTCCATACCAAAGTCATGAACAAAAGTTGAAAATGGAGCTTGACTCGACCTTTGGATTAATTGTGTGGTGGAACCTTATTGGGACCTGAACTTAAGACCTAACAGACTTCAAGTTCCACAAGTCTTCTATTCAAGACGCCTCAACAGTCAGGTCAGAACAAATCCTCAAACGCAAATTTCTGATGACTATGATTCTTACTTGTACTGTGTAAGTGAAATGTAACTCTTCTCATCAGAAATGGTTCGGAACCAGCCTCCTCTAACAAGGTAACTCAATAACCCGGTCCAGTAACTCTTTCCTCGAGGAGCGGGGTATTCCCTTCTAATTTCAAGTGCAATCAACTCAAGAGGAGGGGGTAGAGAAAAGAATGGACGGTAGCCAGTGTAGCTACCTATCCCGGGATGCCTGACCAGTGTAGCCAAGTCATCCAGCTGCATTTCTTTGCTAATATACAGACTCCGACAAGTATTTTATTTTCTATTGGACCTATCTGAATTTTTTTGGAGTTTTTGCATTATTTTTTTTTCAAACTCATACAAGGTGCAGCACGTACATCAGGAGTTTTTCCTCTTGAGCCAGTATACTATCCCTCTTTTGAAGCATTATTGCAACCCACAACATCCCGTCCTTAGACGTCAACACTACTAGACTAGGTTGAGATGCACTACCCTCCCTAGAGGAGGACAGATGTTTCCACCCGTTTGCTACTCCAAGCTAAAGGATTCTACCTCCTCACCACCTCATCAATGAAGAGCTACGTGCATTGTGCTTGTCCAAGTTAGGTCATTATCTAAAAGAATCCTGCGTATGCACGAGATATTCTACTTAGACTAATCAAGATGACATGTGAACATAGACTTGCGGACTCAAAGATTTAAGTCATTTGACCTGAGAAGTCTTAACTCCAGTTCCTATAAGGTTCCTCTGAAATTAGGTGGATTAAGGTCAAATCAAGTCCATCCTCAATATCTACTCATAACTTGGTTCAGAACCCACTAGCTTTCCACCTTGCATATGCAAGATATGCGGATGTCATGCTATGAAGATGAATGAAAATGCAAGACTCTTTTTCTTTTCTTTTTAGATGCAGAGATGATATGCAAGAGTAAATAAGAAGCCTATTTTTATTTTCATTTTTTTATTGGTATACCTCCTATTTTACAACAATTTACAAGAGGTAAGTATTATACAAGTATATACACAATTTTTTTTCAATTTTTACCCACTCGTAATTATTGTAAAATACGCGAAAGTACGAGCTATGGGTAAAGTATATATGTAATATATACACGCCCCCCTATACTTAGCGTGTGCTATGTCCTCAGAGCACGAAGAGCGAGGAAAAAGACATAGCTAGTGCTAAGCATAGGAGAGCTAAAAAGAAATGAAAATATATAGAAATCGACCGGCCCCCCTATACTTAGGCTCCGGCAGCCTAAGTGTAGAAGAAAGTCAAGAAGTGGGGCGGACGAGGTCAAGAAGAGAAGTGGATGAATATACAATGCAGGCATCGGTCCCCCCTATACTTAGGCTCAGGTCAGCCTAAGTATAGGACGGATGTGAGTATGAAGACCAATGTGATCTGGAGAATGTACAGTGAACCGACTCAGGTGACTCATCCCCCCTATACTTAGGATCTGGTCATCCTAAGTATATAGTCCAAGATAGTGATTCGATGAGGTGGGGATGGGTTACTAGAATCGCGTGGGAGAGAGGATAGGATGTACAAGAATGATGATATATACAAATGAGTCGGTCTGAATCTTTCAAGATGCTGCTGATGGATGGAGCTCACGGCTGCAAGGTCTCATACGCGGCTCAAGGTGCATCTGTTGAATTTGTCTCGCGCAAGAATACAATCTCCTCAACATGGACTAACTGCTCATTGGATTCGACGAAGTGCTTCAACAGTTGTCCATTTACTAGGAATGTCGGTGCGTCATCTGCGAGATCTGAGATCTCGACACATCCACTATCATGCACCGTACGGACGACAAATGGGCCTGTCCACTTGGACTTCAACTTGCCTTGGAGGATCTTCAGCCTAGCATTAAACAACCATACCTTCTGTCCAGGAACAAAGGTCTTTCGTCTGATATACCTATCATGCCAATGCTTCACCTTATCCTTGTACACCAAACTGTTGTCATATGCGTGGTTTCTGACTTCTACAAGCTCATTCAGATCCATGTCTCTCTGCTTCTGCCCAAGGTGCGTGTTCCAGTTGACCTTCTTGATTGCCCATTCTGATTTGTGCACTAACTCTGCGGGTAAATGGCACAGCTTTCCGAATACCATTCGGAATGGGGAGGTTCCTAACGGTGTCTTGTAAGCTGTCCGATACTCACAGAGGACTTGATCCAGGATCTGAGACCAGTCCTTCCTGTCTGGGCGGACAAGCTTTTGCAATATAGTTTTCACCTCCCTATTCGACACCTCAGCCATACCATTGGTCTGTGGGTGGTAAGGGCTAGCGACACGGTGTTCGATGCTGTAGTCCTTCAGGAGTTTCTTCACCTCCCGATTCACAAAGTGGCTATCCCCGTCTGATATCATCATTTTGGAGATCCCGAACCTAGAGATTATGTGATCTCTGATGAATTTACAGACAGTCCCGCTGTCTGCGGCTCGGGTTGAGATAGCCTCCACCCATCTGGATAGATAATCTACCGCAAGAAGGATATATTCGAACCCGTGGCTAACAGGGAATGGGCCCATGAAATCGATGCCCCAGGCGTCAAAGACATCACAAATGATGGCAGGCTGCATCGGCATATCATCCTTGGAACCAACGGTTCCTCCCATTCTCTGGCATACCGGACACGACTTCGCGAAGGCGATGGCATCGCAAAACAGAGTCGGCCAGTAAAAGCCGCACTGAAGAACCTTCCATGAGGTCCTCTTCCCGGAGTGGTGTCCTCCTGCCTCTAAGCTATGGCATAAAGAAAGGACACTCTGGTATTCCTCCTGAGGAATACACCGTCTCCAGACACAATCTGGTCCTTCAAAGAAAAGGATAGGATCCTCCCAATGGTAGTGTCTGGCGTCCGCCTTCAGTCGGTCAATTTGGCTCTTGGGCCAATCTTCGGGAACCTTCTTGGAGACAAGATAGTTCACGATATTGGCATACCATGGGAGTGAGTCGACAACAAAAATCGACTCGTCAGGGAAGGAGTCTCGAATTGGTGAATCCTCGGAAGTATTAAGATCTTCGAGACGAAAAAGATGATTGGCTACTACGTTCTTCTTTCCAAGTTTATCACGGATGTCCAAGTTAAACTCCTGGATAAGTAAAATCCACCGAAGAAGACGCGCCTTCGCGTCCTTCTTCTCCATCAGGTATCGCAGTGCTGTGTGGTCAGTGAACACAGTTACCTTGGATCCAATTAAGTGTGATCTGAACTTGTCCAAGGCAAACACTACCGCAAGCATTTCCTTTTCCGTAACTGTATAGTTACGCTGAGCGGTGTCAAGCACTTTGCTTGCGTAGTGAATTGCGAACGGAACACCGTCCCTTCTCTGTCCTAACACAGCCCCAACAGCAAAGTCTGAGGCGTCCGTCATGATATCAAAAGGTAGAGACCAATCTGGGGCTTGTAGGATAGGTGCATCTATTATCATTCCTTGCAATAGCTTTGATGAGAGGGATAAATCATCGGTCTTGCATTCCACACAAAGTGGGAACACAGTCGCTGAGGCGACAGACAAAAGAATCCCAAATCGATCAACAATTAACCCACAATCAATGTATGCGATGAATATCCAAAAATGTGGAGTTAAAATTTATTATAACTCTACATGCGAATGTGTATAGGTGTAAGTACAGGTAGAGGTCGAACACTGGGAGGCGAATGGTTGTATGTGCTGTGTAATTATTCAATCCATTGTTCATGTCCATTTATTGTTTTTGTGGGTTTTGGATATTATATTTTTTTTATTTTTTTATAATTTTTATTTGGTTTTTATATTTTATAATTTTTTTATTTTCTTTTTATATTTTTAATTATATAATATATAGATATGTATATATCTAAGATATATATATATATGTAAAGAGATATATATATATATCTATAAGAAGAGAGAGAGAGAGGGATAATATAGTATATATAGATATATAGACATAAATACTTAAATTATATATAGATATAATTCTTTTTGTTTTGCTTTTTTATATTTTGTCGATTTTTTTATTTGTTGTTTTTCTGGAATATTTCTAACTTTTAGGTATTTTTAATTTCAAAAATGTCCACAATATAGGACTAAATATATAGCCGAATATAATTTGGGTTTTAAAAATAGAAAATAAACTCCAAAAATTCTCAAATTAGTTTTAATATATTAATAATAATATATAGATAATTATAAAAGAGAAAAAACATATTTTTGGTTTTTCTTTTAAGGATTTTTCTATTTTTTGTTGGATTTTGGAGCTTTCTGAATTTTTTATTTTTCTTTTTCATATTTTTAGGGTTTTTCAATTTCTGGACTCAATTTATATATTAATATACTATATATAATTTTTTTGGAATTTTTCAAAAACGTTTTCTAATTTTTTTGTATTTTATACATTAGACAGTGCAAAAAGGACATCTTTTCCATTTTTAATAATTAGGAAAAATATGAAAAAATGCAAAATAAAACATGGCATGGAAGAGCATAGCATGGAGCACCTATCCTAATTTTTATGAATTTTTAGAAGCCTCGTAGGTATTTTTAATAAAGGGATAAAAGACACAAAAATAATTAAGCCTGGCAGGGGCATTTTTGCAAATAAAATAAGTTCAGAGGGTTACAGTGCAAAAACACCAAAATATTATAACGTATTCTGCAATTTTCAGGACTAAAACCAAATAAACCAACCCGCCAGGGCCCCCTTGCAATTTAACCATCACGTGGGACTACACGTGATCCGCACCCACAGGGACCAAAACGCAATTTCAGAAACTCTAGGGTCCTGGTTGCATTTTTGTCACAAAAATAATACACTTTATATTTTATTTCATGGACTAAAGATAAATATGCAAACATACAGGGGGACTTATGCAATTTGACCACCCCACGTGGGATGACACGTGAGGTGACGTGGACTGGACCCAAGTGTAATATGAAAAACAATACAGGGGTTCCATGAAAAATTTCCACATTATTTACAACGCGCTATTTATTTTACAGTATTAACAATTAAATATACAAAAAGGCGGGGGTACAAGTGAAAATTACCCCCAAAGTGGACGCGGATAGACGGCTGGATGTGGGTCACTTGACACGCGTCACTCCCTCTACGCCCGATACCGCTTCGCTGATGAAGTGCTAGAATTAGATCTCTTGGCTGAGATCTACGGTGGTTGCTCGCTTCATCGGACGGCTGCTGTTTGACCTGGGACCTATTCATCATCCAACGGCGGAGAAGAGGGCTGGAAGAACGGGGAAGAACGCTCGCGTGGGCGAGCTTCCTCCGGTGAGAACTTGCTGATCTGCTGGCCTTTGCTACTCCGAGGTGTCCCAAAAGCTTCCTGGAGGTTGGCTCTCTCTGCTGGAGGTGGTAGATCGGCCGTAGATGCCCTGGAGCGGCGCCACGAGGTCGGTGAAGAAACGCGGCTCCAGGTACCTCCGCCGGCCTTAGGAACGTCTCCTGGTGCTCCTCAATGCACCTGACCTGCACAGGAAGGTAGAGAGGCTCGAGGGCGTCACCCTCGACCTGGGGTTTGAAGCTGTTAGCATGGGGATGGTGATGGACGGAGAAGCTCTGGCGAAGGGTGATGGAGGAGCTTCGATTCGCGGATCCAGATGCGAATCCGGTTGGACTAGGTGGCTGGAAGGTGGAGAATGCGGTAGGGAAGGAAATGGAGGTGAAAGCGAGTCGGGAAAACAACGATGGCACGGTGGAGAAGTCGCCGGAGCGGAGCTCCGGCGAACTTCGAAGAACCTAAATTACGCTACTCTACTAATCGAAATGCGAAATAAAATGCGGAAATAAAGTGCGGGAATAAAAATCTACCTAGAAATGTAAACGAGCAGCTCTTATACCTGGGGGCCTCCAGGGAGCAGGGCGGCCGCCGCGACAAAATTTTCCTCCATCTCCGGCCGAACCGAGGTGCTGGGAAGCGCCTCCTATCACGAGGGATCCACCAGGAGCTTATTCAAGCTCAAAGAGGGGGATGAAATTGACCAAATTCGGCCAAGGAAGAGGAGGGACTTATTTATAAACATTCCTGGGGACCCCCATGGACCGGCGATTATTGAAGAATCGAATGGCTGTACAAGGGTTCCAAGATCACGGCACGAATCACGGATGGTCAAAGAACAAAATCTGTGAAGGGATCGAAGGTGATGGAGCGACCAATTGACCAAGAAAAATGGATGAAATCGGGGATGCGACAGTTCTGACGGACGTCAGAGACGCAGGGGGGAGTTGACCGGAGGTCAACTTTCCCTGGCCCCTGATTGGTCCACGTTGGACCGATCTTGACCCATTTATTTAACATATTAAATGAATTAATTAGAATTTACTTATAAAATAAAGAATGTTTATAAATTAATGTAGTATTTATTTATAATTTTTATTTATTTTTTTGAAGTGTTTTATTACGGTTTCATTAAAATAATGTGTTTATAAATATATTTATATATTTTTTTATTTTATTTATCTTTATTTAATTACTTTATTTTTTAATTTTATAAATTTATAACTTATTTTTATGAGTATAAATATATTTTTATTTATTTTTTATGAGTTTATTTACATTTTTAAATAAATGTGTTTATGTATATGTAAGTATACTAATAGGTATTTTACCTATATATTATATACATTTTATTTATTTAATGTATTTTATTTGTTTTTATTTTGGATTTGTATTTTTAATAAGTTATATATAATATATACATTATTATAAAAATATAAATGAATAAAGAATAAAAGAATTAAAATCCCTTTTTATTTATATACATATAGGTAGTATAGGTATTTTGTCTATGTCTTACATAGGCTTATTTTATTTTACAAATTATTTTTAGTTTTCTTTTAACTTCAATATGTACATGTATTATATACATTCTTTACAAAATTCTAAAAATATTAATTTATGAAAATAATGAACATTTAATAAAATGAATATTTTAATCATGTATTATGTACAAGGTGGGTCAAAAACCTAACTTCTGCATATGGACTCCAAAAATTATGAAACCAAATTTATTAAATAGTTTAGGGAAAGCTATATACAATTAAAGGTGAGTTTGGGTGATTTGGAGTTTTTACATGCAAGATATGGGTCTGTGAAGTTGAGATTTTTTCTTTTCATTTTGTGTATAAAATGTACACTGAGTATTATTTTTACAAAAAATCAATTTTGTATTTTTATTTATATTATTATCTACAACTTTCATGAACAAAGTTTCTTTATTTGATGAAGAAATAATTATGTACAAAATAGGTGTCAAAAATGCATAAATAAATGACTTAATAAATGAGGTATTTATTGTATACGAGCCCTTATCTCCCCCTACTTTATTCCTTGTCGACCAATTCCATGTTGGCCTTGGTCTCGGGGTTTGGGTCATAAAATATTTGCAATATTTTATTCCTTTTTCTTTTCTTCTCTTTATTCTTTAATTTTGGCATTAAAAACCTTATTTTATGTACAATAACTACAATAAATAATGAATGCTATTATGTACAATTTGATGCTATTTACATGCATTTGCTGGGGTTTTTATGGCCAAAATGATAGAATAAAGTGATGAAATGGAGATTCATCACCCCCCTATACTTGCCTTTGCTAGTCCCTAGCAAATACTTATGCAATAAGTACAAAAAGAACAAAGAATAAGAAGAAAAGAAAAAGCAGAAATAGAGAATAAATTGAATTGATCATGATTATTAAACTCATCTGTACAAAATAAAAGTTTGGAGCTCAGGTTAGACCTTGGTGTGAGAAATGTGTATGGAACCTGGTAGGGAACCCGATCTAAAACACAACAGCCTCTGAGAGTGACAGAACTCAATTCAAATCATCAATCTCAATGAAAGAATGCTATGCGAATGCTATTTACAAATATTCAAAGAATAATGAAATTTTTCAAAGAATTTTGAAAACAAAGAGAAGGATTTTTACACAAAGAATTTTTTTGCACATAAAATAACTTGGGCACTCACAGTATAAAATACGTACAACTATTTACACGGGCGTGCCGCTTTATTTTACAAGAATTGAGATTTTACAATTTAGTTTTTATTTATAAGTATATATGTACACTTTATTAAAGAATTTTGTTTATTTATTTTTATTTAAAATAATATTATAGTATTTTAGTTATTTATTATATGTGACTATTCCTCAAACTTATTTGACACAAATTTTTCAAACAATTTTTGAAAACTATAGTCCAAAATAATTTTTATAATCATTTTTACAAACATTTATACACATTTGAAAAATCATTTTGCAAAGGTTTTTCAAAACATTATATATAAATTTTTCAAAATATTTTTGCAACCATTTTTCAAACCATTTGCAAATCATTTTTCAAACATTTTATTTCACACAAAGAAAATATAATTTACAAACAACACATTTTTACACAGGTTGAAAACATGTAACAAAATGTTTTCAAAATAGTTTTCAATAAATGTTCATAAAGATTTTCACACTATTTTTCAAACATTTGCAAAAAACATTTTCACCTGATTTATTAATCAGTATATACAAAAAGAATTCGAGGAATAATCACATCTCTTTTTATTAAGGGTTTTTTAATGAATTTAAAGAATTATTAGCCATATTTATATGAAAGTACGAGTTATGGCTAAAGTATATACAGAGTATACACGACCCCCCTATACTTAGCTTGAGCTATGTCCTCATAGGTTGGAAAGAAAAGAGAAGACATAACTCGTACTGAGTATAGACAAGTCTAAAGAATATTTGAATAAGAGATGAATGAATGAGAAGTTGACCGTCCCCCCTATACTTAGTATCAAGTAATCCTAAGTATAGCAGACTGCACACAAATCAGGGAGGGTCAAAGGTGGGAATAGATAGATGAACAACTCAGGGGTGCACCACCCTATACGTAGGACAAAGTATGTCCTTAGTACAGAAAACTGACACAAAGGGGCGGCACCTTTTATTTAGATACAAAATATAGAAAAGGGAAAGAAGAAAAGAAGAAAAGAAGAAAAGAGAGATATATACAGATAGATGAAACGATCGTGGAGAACATACGCATCACTCCCCCTATACTTAGGGTGAGATATCCCTTAGTATAGGCAACGACAGGAGTGACAAAACTGAACAACGAAAGAACAACGTAGTGTGTACCCCCCTATACTTAGGACAAGGTACGTCCTAAGTGTAGACATAAAGATGTGGCGATAGATCTGGGGCACAGATAACATACGTGAGAAAGAAGGAATAGACAAAACACATATATACAACTGGTGGAGAACCTGGTGAAGTACATGACGGTATCTGGCAAGTGAATACCGTACTCTCATCGTCGTCTCCTTGTGAGACCGAGGACACAATCAAAAGGTGAAAAGACACCCTGATATGCAGTGAGGTGGGTGTCTGTTACCGGGGACACACAGATCAGAAAGTTGGATATCGGGTCCGGTAGCATGAAGCAGATGATCAGCTCTATGGTCATCATGAGGGAATATAGCCGATACCGTAAGACCGGGAGGAAGAAAGAACAATACCAACTCCTCCGGTCAATCAGAGTCTCAGATAGATCGAAAATAACGCCTATGAGACTGTGTGATGCACGGTGGTGATATAATCTGAAAGTCACAAGAATACACCGAACAACACAATATGTGGCTCACCCCTGCGAGGGTCCTCAAGGTGAGCAAAATCAGAGAATAATCAGAGTACTCGGCTCCGTGCTCCAACAGACAGGAGACACAACCAGGTAAGAGACCAAGTACACAAGGCAGAAGACCCAGCTTCGTGCTCCTACCAACAGGAGACACCAGAAATGAAGCCGAGTACATAGAAAATGATGTACTCTCCCGCAGATAACCATCGGGGAGTGGTACATACTAATCGATCAATAATCAGAACAGGAGCTCACCCTTGCGAGGGTCGTCAAGGTGAGTGGGCTCAAAGGAGCTTGATCCATTAGACGGATCAAAGGGACGGTCTCGGTAGGCGACAGATCGACTACCAGCAGAGGAGACCGTCAAATCAGGAAAGTGTGGTAGCGTCCCGCAGATAACCCTCGGGGAACGTGCTGCCAGCTAGGCATGAAAATAGCAGATATCAGAAGCTCAACCTTGCGAGGACCGTCAAGGCGAGTAGACTCAAAGGAATCTAATCAGATGGGTCCCGTGATCCACAGATCGGAAAGGCCACTCAAGATGGAACCAAAAATCAAGGATATCAGACGACTCGATTCCGTGCTCCGCAGATTGGAGACACAGTAAGTAGTGGGAACCGAGCGTAAAGAGAATGTCGCAGTCTCTCGCAGATAGTCCTCGGAGAGCACTGTGAACTAAGCAAAGAATAGTCAGAATGTGTCTCTACCTTGTGAGGGTCGTCAAGGAGAGACGAGGGCTCAAAGGAGCCGGATCCATCAGACGGATCCACATAGTGGTCTCAGTAGTCGACAAGGCGGCTACCAACAGAAGAGACCAATCAGATCAGAAACATGTCATAGTCTCGCGCAGATAACCCTCGGGGAGCTACGAACTAGGCATGAAATAATCAGAAAAGTGGAGCTCTGCCTTGCGAGGACCGTCAAGGAGAGCAGACTCAGATGAGTCTAGTACATTGGCCTCGTGTACCGACAGGTCAGGAACACAATCACGGGGGGAGGCCAATCAAGCATATCATCTGACTCGGTTTCAGGTCCCATCACAATGGCGACCCAAGCAGTGAATGAAACCGCAGTCCTAGAAATTGTCGCATTCTCCCGCAGATTATATCAATGCAGGTCATGTGAATGCTGGCAAGTCATCTCAGGTCCTTAAAAGCAATAAATCATTCAATCATTTGGAGGGCATAAGATCAGGCAAGGGAGAAAATAATCATGTCATTCACCAAATATCCCTTGGGTCAATCTAGTCAGTTGAGATGGCACGAAAAATAGTCATGAATCCTCTAAGTGCCAGGGTGGATTAGAGAGTCAGGAGATCAAGGATGGGTCAAATATGAAGATGAGAGATCATGCAGGATCCGCACACCTCTATCAGTCAATCCATATTAGAATAAGCAGTCAATCCTTGAAATGTAGATGGCTGGAACCTAAAGAAAGATAGGTCATTCAATCCTCATGAAGTCTTTGATGAATCTCGTATTCATCACTCTAAATCTCATTTATTAAGCTCAAATCCCTCAAAATCAACAGCATTCTTGCATCTATTTTGCATAATTAGCATTCATGCATGTTTCCATAAGAATTGCATTTTAGCACAAAAATCTGCACAAAATAAGAAGTCAAAAATCCAAGCCAAAATGACCTGTAAATAAGCCTAACTTCCCAGATTTTTAACACATTCATACTGACTCCGAATAACTCAAAACCAATTCCACTGTGTACATATCACTAATAAGAATAAAGGAAAAATACAAAAAAATAACTAACCCAAATAAGTGGACCAAAAACCCAAACCCTAATTTCAGGATTTTCGGACTAAAAGCCACATATCTTCCCCATCCAGTGTCCGATTTAATCCTACTCACTTTTGAACTAATGTGCATTTAATTACCTTCAAAACAAGACCAAGTTCAAGTGAATCGGAGCTCGTATGTGAAAGTTGGGTTTTGAGCCTCTTTTGTACATTGTATATTTCACGGTTTTTGACCTTGTATTTTATGTATATATTTTATTAATCAATAAAAATCCAAAAAAAATTAGAATTAAGTGTCTTTTATTTATCTTTGAGTTTTCCATATTTTTCCGGATTTTTATCTTGTTTAAAAATGACATAAAAATTACAAAACCCCAATATTAAGGTATTCTATGTACATAGGATACCCCAAAACTTCACTTTGTGCAAATGATCGATTTTGGTTTTGATGTCTTCATGAAGGTTGTAGATCTCATCGAGACGGGCAACTTTCGTGAAGAAACTTTTTCGATCCGAGGTCATTTACTATTTCTTATCGAATTTACTAAATCTTTTATTCTCGAATTTTCTGGTGCTGACACGTGGCAGCCCCAGAGGCCGCCACGTGTCAGCCATTTTTGGCACTTTTATATATTCGTTTTATTAAAAAAAAATTTAAATTAAAACCGCACGTGCGAGGCCCGTGCCTCCCAGGCACGCGCCACGCACGTGCCTCGCCTGCCACCCCTTTACCCGCCACGTGTCGCTCGCTGGGCCATCCGATCTCGGGCGATCGGACGGCCCAGCACTCGTCTTCCTCCTCCCCTACTTTCCATCGCGGGCGGCGGCACCCCAAATCTCGCCGCCACCTTGATTTTCGCCCTCGACCGGATCACACGTATCTCCAGCGCCACCTTCCCCTTCCCCCACGATCCTCGTCAATCAGATCTGTCATCACCGATCACCCCGATCTCCCAAATCGCACCTCCATCGCCGAGCAGCCCCCGTCTCCTATTTAAGCACAGCCACCAGCCCTTCATTCCGCATCCGCCGATCAAGCAGAGCTTCAAGCTCACGCCGGTGGTGACAGCCCGGCGTGATTCTTCCATTGGCGAGATCCGAAGCTTTCACGAGCTTCGTTGCAGACGAGTCTTCCCCGACAACCTGCTCCTGCTCCGACTCCGTTCGTCGAGCCAATGATGAATCCACATTTCATCATCTTTATTCTATCATTTTGGCACCAAAAACCCGAGCAAATGCCTAAAAATACCCTTAAATAGAGCATCTTAGCATTCATGCATGTGCATCCAAACAGTGTATAAATTACTGTAATTAAGGCCAAAATTATAGAATAAATAAAGAAAAGAAAAAGAATAAAATATTGCAAATATTTTATGACTCCAAACCCCCGAGACCTAGGCATCTCGATGAATAGGTCGACAAGGAATAAAGTAGGGGGAGATAAGGTCAAAAACACAGAGAAAATACCTATATTTTTATTCATTCTTTATTCATTTTGGGACCTATTTTTGGTTCCACTTTTTATACATCAAATAAAGAAATTTTGTACATGAAAGTTGTAGATAATATAATAAAGAAAAATACAAAATTGATTTCACAAAAAAATAATGTACAGATAAAAAGTTATGGTCTGAATAAAAATCCAGAATCCCAACTTCCCAGACCCGTATCTCACAACTGACAACTCCAAATGCAGTGTACTCACCTTTAATTGTATATAGAATAAAATAATCTACCCAATGGCGGTGGTTTTTGCATTTGGCGGAGCTACGGTTTGAAAGTTGAGTTTTGGACCCCTATTGTATACTTGTACATATTAAAATATTCAATTTATTATTTATTTATTATTTTTATAATTTTATATTTTTATAATGTTGTAAATAATACTTATAATAATTATGTGCATTAAAATCAGAATAAACATAAATAAAATACAAATAAAAATAATTGTATATATTCAACACATTGGTACATTACCTATATATATACCTACACAGAACATACTTGTATTTTATTAAATATATAAAACATATCAGAAAAATAAAATAAAAATATATTTGTATACATAAAAGTATTTTATAATTTTATAAAATCATAAATAAAAATAATAAAAATAAAATACCTAAATAAAAATAAAATATTAAAATACATAGGTATTATACCTATATAAGGGTTAAAAAGGTAACTTGTAAAAATATAAGTCATAAAAATAAATAAAAATCAGAATAAAATACTACATAAAATTTTGAGTATTTTTTATTTTATAACTATTAATTAATTCGGCCATTTAGTATTTTAAATTAAATTAATAACATATTTTTTTTAGGGTTTTTCCTGGTTGGTCCACGTGGACCAACCAGGAGGCCAGGACTGTTGACCTAGGTCAACAGTCTGACCTACCCCCCTGTAGCTCTTGACAACCTCGGTCTTGACCCAATTTCATGAATTTTTCGAGGCCAAAACTTGCATCTTTTTGTGTTGCAACCTTCTGCAACATTATTCCTCGATCCTCCCTCTAGCTCGCCCATGCTTAACCTTGGTCGTCGGACCCAAGATTTGCAAGATATGCCTTGATCTTTGGACCCCTGCAGCTCAGGGTCAAACCACTTAAAACCGACCCCCTTCTTTCCTTTTGATTTTCGAGTCCCCTTGGTCCACCCTTCAGCGCCACCATCGTGCTCCTGAGCTCCGTGGAGGTGACAGCTCCATCGCCAGCCCTTCAGCCAAGGCGTGCGAAGTCGAGGGAAGCTCCACCACCTCCGCCAACAGCCGGCGTCGAGGTACCCTTTCTCCTCTGGCTCCGGCCATCGAGGGCATCCCCCCGCTTATTTCTTTCTTGCATTTAGTTCCTGTTAGCTTAAGCTTCCAAAACCCCAAAAAAATTCTAAGTTCCATCGCGTATTTCGCCACTCCAAGCATCATCGCCGGAGCGCACCTCCGGCCACCGACGTCCACTTCCCCTCGCGCATAGATTAGGTCCACCCCAGGTCCAGGCACTTTGCCCTGGGCTCTCTAACGCTTTTTGCAGGGTCAAAGCACGTTGACTCGCGCCTGGGCTCGTTTTTGAAGCTCGCCGGAGCTCAGTCGAGCTCTCCAGCTCCGCCGACCACCTGCGAGCGGCACGGCCAATGCCGTGCACTTTTGGTGCCCCCAGGAGATAGAGGACGAACCCAGGAAGCTCCAGCTCGCTTTTGAAGCCAAACCGCTCGCCGGAGACGGAGCTTGACCTCGGCGAACCTCGACTCGCCGGAGTTCGTCCCTGTTCTTGCTCCGGGCTTCGCCACCGTCGGATCGAGGTGGAGCGCCCAGATCAAGCAGTAGCCGTTGGATTGCACCACGCCTCAGCCGTCAGATCGTCTTCGAGCGTTCTAATCTCCGTCGTGCATCCACGAAGCGCCATCGCCGTCCGATCGACGACACGTGTTTAAGTGAAGACCCACAGCCGTTCGATCGGCGCGCCGAGGGTATTTTGCAACTTCACCCTCGACCCTTTTGTATTTATAGTTTAATCTTTAAACTTTTGTCTGTAGTGTAATTTTATTGTAATATTTGCCAAAAGACCCTCAGGCTTTTAGCATTTGCGTCTAGGTCCCTCGCCACGTCACCTCACGTGACCAGTTCACGTGAGGGGGTGGGCATTTTGCAAGGACACCCTCGGACGTTTGTGTATTTTGTTTTAGTCCTAAAACTATCGCAGCACGTGTAAACTTTTTGGTTATTTTGCAAGTAGGCCCCCAGGGTTTCGTAATATTACAGTTTAGTCCTCGCCAGGCGCGTGCAAGTCACGCGCCCTGGTGGGAAAATTGCTAAGAGGCCCAGGCGACTTTTGTAATTGCATTTTGGTGCTAAAAATTGAATATACAGTGTATATTTTTGTGGAAAATTGCATGTATGCCCCTGGATGTTTTAGATATTGCACATATACCCCTGCCAGGACTGTTTAATGTTTGGATGTTTGCTCTAATTATTTAGCCTATCACTTTAACTCCAAAAATTTCACAAAAATAGACTTAAGTATCTGGACACGTGTACTGTGACGCCATCTATTTAGTTTTTGATTTTACTTTATTTTTATATTTATTAAAAATCAAAAACACCCTTTTTGTGCACTGTCTAGTTTAGAAAATACCAAAAAAATATTAAAACACCTCTAAAAATTCCAAAAAAATTACCTAGTGTCTATTTTATTCTATTTTAGTGTCAGTCCAAAAATCACTAAAAATCTCAAAAGAAAAACACTAAAAATTCAAAAACACTCAAAAACTTCAAAAAAATATATAAAATAGTAGAAAAATCCAAAAATAGCAAATTGAACTTCTGTTTGTTCTTTATTTTGTTCTTTTTATTTGAAAAATAGTGTGAAAATTTTTAGCTACTGGCTGGTATTTTTAAATCTCATTTTACCCTCAGCCAGCATTATTTCCACTGTTTTCCTTTATTTCAGTATTTAAAAATATCAAAAACACCTTGAAAAACCCCCAAAAATCACAAAAACAGTAGAAAATTATAAAAATACCAAAAACATTTTATTTCTGAATTTTTGAGTATTTTTGCACATATTTATAAATATTTTAGCTTGCCTTCTATTATATTGTCTTTACTTTCCCATATTGAAAAAAAATTATATAAAATATAAAATATAAAAATCAGAAAATTAAAAATAAAAATACAAAATTAAAAATTAAATAAAAAAATAAAAAAATTATTAAAAATTAAAAACCCACAAAATTTATTTGCTTGCTTGCTTAGTGTAGACACTCCACACATCACACACACACTTGAGCAATTTTGCTTGAACTACCTTGTTTGCTCCCTGTGTTCGAACTCTCTGCGTACTTGTCACTATACACCATTTGTGCAGAGTTAAAAATAAATTTTAACTCCACATTTATTTCTAATTATTGATTTTTAGTGTGGGTTAATTGTTGATTAAATACGAGATTCCTTTGTGAGTCGCCACAGCGACGGTTGTCTCCGCCTTGTGTGAGACATCAATTTTAGACCGCATCGAATTTCGTGTTTATCAAATGGCGCCGTTGCCGGGGAGCAACAGCGAGTAGTTCACATTTTTGATATATTTGTTTGATTGTGTGATTGTTATCATAGCTTTTTCCATCTCTTACATTTTGATATATCTTGTTGAGCTATCTGACTACTCTTCTTTGTCTTCTTGCGAGGGACCGCGGAGCAAGGCGGATCGCTTAGGTGACCCGACGCATCCTTGGGAAGCGGAGCCGGCTATTCTTAGCCAAGCCGGCAGGAGAGAGCAAGGAGTGAGAGAGAGAGTGATTAGATTAGTTTTCATTTATTTTTGGTGAGAGAGCGATTCATTAATTTGTAATAATACAGGTACACTTGGACTTGGACACTCAGACTTTCGGGCCTAATTTCCGGGTGTTTGTTCACCCGGGGGCTCACCGCGGTTTTTATCGCGTTTTATCGCCGTCATTTTCCGGTTTTGTTTTCATTTTTCACTTTCTTTTGTGGATTGAGCTCTTAGTTCTAGGTCCTGCTTGACTCGATTAGAATAGGTCCAAACACCTAATTATATTTTCATGCTCCTATAGATTCGTATTTGGACTTAGAATTAATCAAACAGTTAGCTAGTAGCTTCCAAATCCACGCGCCGCGAGCTCACACCCGAACAAGCGCTTTCTCCTACCCCAAATGTGTTGGGCAGAGGAGGGGTGAGCCTAGACCGGACACTCGGATTAGGAGTTACTAGTTAGCTTGTGGTTCTTCACGCTAGCAGCTGCCTGTTCTAGGACGATTTCTGCTTGCATATCGCCATATAGCTTAGGTTTAAAAATTCTGCTTTGCATCCCGCATGGAGAGAGCTGGGATTCGCTGTAAGTCCTCTTACTTTGCACACATCATTTAGGCACAAAGGTGAGATTTCCACCTTGGTGTCGACTTGCACGGCTTTTCCGACTCTATTCTCCCTCTGTTTTTGGAACAAAGTAGGATAAAGGAAAAATACAAAAACCGTTAGGCGCTTGTTTGAATTTACTCAAAAGAAGCGATACCACCAAAAAAAATTAAAAAAAGGGACTGCTAAAGAAAACTTGACCAAAATAAAATTGGTAATTGGATTCATTGCTTGGGGAGAGTAATACCCTCACTTGTCTTCAGGTTGCATGGGAAGGTTTCCTTCCAAGTGAGGTGAGCGCTTCGTAAGGATTAGAGCCCAAAACCCAACTTGTGGCTGCCTTGTGTATCGCCTGGATTTCCGAAGTATTGGCGCTACTATCGTACGTAGTCGAGTAGGACTTGGTCGCCATTGGTGACTCTCTATTGTGAGAGCACCGACCTTGTCCGAAGTACCGAGCTTAGGCCATGCCTTCACGGGTGTGTCTGTCTCACCGGCTGCGTCCGAGTAGGACCTTGTACGCTCACGGGTGATTCCGTTGCGAGCGAGGTCCGAAGTATCGGTTTCACCTATCGGCTTCCTCCCTCTATTTCTTTGGCTGAGTAGGGATCCAGGAAGGGTTACAAGGACCTCAAAAAGCGCAAGTTACAGGTTACACAGGAGGAGGACAAGTACGGGGCACTTTCCTGGCAGTACTCTCGCTCCTATAGGCGTAGCGTTCTAAGGACTCGTGAAAAGATAAATACCTGAAAAACAAGCTAAAATTGACAAGATAAAAGCCGAACCTTCACGGCTTCACGAGTTGAGTTGGTGAACTTACCCTTGCTTTGTGTTTGATTTATTAAGGTCAAGATCAAAAACACCGCACAATTGTGCACAATTTTGTTGCATTTCATTTTCTTCTTCTCTTGCATTATCCCCACTCTTCTCAAATAATCAAGATGATGGGACGGAGATCTCTTAGGCCAACCTTGTCGGCACCGCTATCCAGCACTCCTCCTTATTCATCTAGGAATAACTCGGAGAGTCCGCTCTCCGAGCCCGAGTTCACATCCACCCTGTTCCCCCTCGACCACCCTTCCCCTTCTCCTTCCCTTAGTCCAATCATTTCAGAGTTCAGTGAATCACAGAATTCAGCTCGTTCAACAGCACCTGAAATGGCCTCTTTTGCATTTTCAGAGAATCCAGCAATGGCAGACAGAGGCGAGCACCCAGATGACCACGACCATCCTCCGTTCATTATTGACCAAGTGGCCATCAACAATTCCTTGCTAGCGTCCCTGGAGACTATGCAGAGGCAGATTCGAGACCAGGGCACTTTCATGGGTGACCTTATGAGAGAGATCGCACAGCTGAGAGAGAACCGACCTGGAGGAGGCGGTGGCGGAGAAGGAGGAGGACCTGATGCAGGAGGAGGCGATCCAGACGGTGAGCGACCGCCACAGACCATCATGAGGGAACTGCACAACCCAGCTTCGTCCCTCACTCACCGGTGGATCAGACTCCCGCCAATCCACGGAGACTTAGAGCTTCGGCACCACACGATTCAGTTGCTACCCAAGTTTCACGGGTTGCCGACCGAAGAGCCGCACCTCCATCTCCAAGAATTCGAAATGATTTGCAGCACTATCCATGATCGGCTGATGACCGAGGACACCATCAAGATCATCGCCTTCCCATTCTCTTTGGTTGATAGAGCCGCATATTGGCTCAAGCATCTAGGGCGATTCGTCGATACTTGGGCAGATCTCCGGTCCGCATATTTGAAGAAGTACTATCCTCTTGGCCGGACCAACGCAGCTCGAGCTATGATCAGCAACTTCGTCATGATCCCAAATGAACAGTTCCACGAAGCATGGGATCGATTCAGAGAGCTCATAGACCGGTGTCCACATCACGATATTTCCAAGCCCAATCTGGTGCAGAGTTTCTTCTGTGGGCTGACACCGGAGCTGCAGGGGCTTGTGAACGCCTCTTGCGGTGGATCATATTTCTCCAAGGGAGAAGACGACGTCTGGGCCATCTATGAAGGCATGGCAGAAAATTCCACAGTGATGACCCAGGCCCGAGTCTATACACAGCAGACGCCCCCGCAAGGAGCGGGATCATTTCAGAGGATCGCCCGCATCGATGCCGGTCCCAGCACAACGTCGGTAGCCGCAGCACAAGCCGAGTCAGCAGCAGCCGACATGGGCATTATCAGTGAAAAGCTGGACCGCATGGAGATCCTCGAGAAGAAACAGAACCAAGGTCTAGCCCAGATGGACCTTCTCACCAAGACAATGAGTGACCTGAAGACTCAAATTCTCTGTATTCAGGAGGCACAAGCTCACGCCCAACAGCCTCCCAGGTCACAGGTTGCGTCCAGCAGCAGCAATCCCAACCAGGCCTCTACCTCATACCGCCAGGTGAACCATATCCAGGCGGAGCCGGTTCCATTGCTGCAGTACCATCCAGAGCAACCGCCATCTCAGGAGACGCAGATGGTGGTGTATCAGCCGGAGCAGCCACTGGCAGTTCTTCCTCCACCCTCCTTCGAGCAGGAACCGTTGATGGAAGTCAACGGAATTTGGTATGACCGATACCCTCAGCCCGCAATCCGTAGGGATCACCCAGGATTCCGTTGGGGCAATGGTGGTTCCTCATCCCAACAGCATCCCCCTGCTCAAGGACAGCAGAGCAGCCAGCCACATCAGTACAACCAGCAACCCCAGTATGCCCAGCCACAACAATACCAGAGTGGTCCTCGTCCTGCCTATCAGGGACAGCAGTGGAGGCAGCGCCAGCCGCCTCAGCAATCTTATCACCAGCCTTCCCCCCAGTACCAGCAGCAACACCAGCAGCAGCAGCCCCATTTCCAGCAGGGACAGACGTCCGGTTCTCAGGGTCCAGCCTTCGAGAACCCTGCTCTTGATGATCTTGCCCGCTTGCTATCTGAACAGCGAGCATCTTTCAGGCAAGAAATGGATGAATTCTGGCAGGAGATGAGGGATTTCATCAAAGGCAAGGCCGCCATACCCGCTCAGATCGAACCTAATCCAAATAACTTAAAAAGAATATCTGAGCAGGTAGAGTCCACAGAGGATACCTCTCCTAGTGATTATTTAAGTGACATGTCTTATTCCTATTATGATGCTGATTTTGTTACTACTAGGAGCGGTAGGATGCCAGCCGGCGGCGCCTCTTCTGAGCGACAGCCAGATGCAGAATCAGGAGCGCCAGAGGAGCAGAGGAGCGGTGCTGATGGCGCTACAGATGATGTTGAAGACGGTGGTGCTAATGCCACCAATGATGGAGTCCAGGACAACGGTGCTGATGCCGTTGTGATACCAGATGCAGACGGTGGTGCTGAAGCCACCATTTTGGATGATGAACCAGAGCGCAGTGCTGATGCCGCAAAGACCGGTGCTAGTGGTGGTGCTGAGGCCACCACATCTACTTCTGTTGAGCCACCCACTGTGATGTCACCACATTTTGTATCTAGAGACTGTGGGAAGAAAAACAAAAGCAAAAATATGAATAAAGGAAAGGTTTCTATTCAAATTACGGATCCATATGTGTTGAATGATGATGATTGTATGGATTCTCCATCTTCACAGGCACAGGGACCGATTCCTAGCCCTCCATCTGAGGAGGCCCCTACCATCCCCTTTCCCGAAGCACTCCGTCGAGCGAAGGGGACTAAAAAAGAAAATCCAAAAAAGAATCAGCAGGTAGAGTTTGGCAACGAAATGATTGACAGATTTCACATTCAGCTGACTCTATGAGAAGCATTTGAGCATATCCCCTTCTTCAAGAAGAATTTGAAAGAAACAACTACTATCCGAAGGAAGAAGAGGCACAGAGATCAAATCCATATGCTCACTCATAACACTTGCTGCGCCATTCAGAACACATTGCCAGCCAAGCGACCAGACGCAGGAGCTCCCTATGTCAGATGCGAGATTCAGGAGCAGCAGTTTGATCGTACTCTATTAGACAGCGGCTCTTCAATTAACCTCCTTCCGGCAGCCTTACTCAAGCAATTCGAGTTTGGCCCTCTTCTTCGAAGCAGAACCGTCCTTCAGTTTGCTGATAGGTCGATTAAGAGGCCGAAGGGGTTATTGAAAGACGTG
Source organism: Ottelia alismoides (assembly GCA_037367405.1). Lineage (NCBI taxonomy): Eukaryota > Viridiplantae > Streptophyta > Magnoliopsida > Alismatales > Hydrocharitaceae > Ottelia > Ottelia alismoides. The sequence goes on along the minus strand of JAZKJV010010763.1, from coordinate 648,695 downwards.
GTCGTTACCATTCAGGGCCTGAAATTCCCCGTGGACTTCGTTGTGTTGGACATGGAGATCCCTGAGTCGGTAACTGATGCCCCCATCATTCTCGGACGTCCATTCTTGGCCACAGCCAAGGCAGTGACCGACCATGATAGCGGGAAGGTATGTTTTCGCGTAGAGGGCGAAACCATACAAATAGAGACGATCGAAGAGATCAGAGCCAGAGAGGCAGAATGCTCAGAACAGTCCAGTGAAGCCGAGCAGATGACAGAGGAGGAGCTAGACATCCACCAGGTTTGTGATTTCGAGATGACTGATGATGAATCCAACTGGAAAGATCCCGTAGCACCGACCCTCGCCTTGCCTACAGATTCACTGTATCTCAAGCTCATGGCAGTCGAGAGCCGGGAAAGCGCATTCCTGGATGAGGATATATCTGAAGCTGACACTGTTGTAATGAGTGGTGCTGAAGAATTTCAATCTTGCTCATTGTCTTCTGATCCCTCGGATTCAGACACTGACTGGGATGACTTTGATGATTATTTGCCTTGTCTGATTCCTTCTGAGCCAGCAGCCATGACAGAATGCGAGCCGGTGCAGTTTATAGTTGATTCAGAAAGCCGCCCTTCGTCAGAAATTCATGCAGAGCGAGAGTTCTCCCATGCAGACCTGGTAGCATTTACACAGACATATCAGAAACCAGATCTGCCACCTCCCAGTTGTCCAGAACGGAAACCTCTGCCGCAGTCAATGAAGTACAGATTCCTTGCTGGAGAGCCAGAAATGCACCCAGTCATTATCTCAGCAGATTTGACTGGAGAACAAGAATCTCGTCTAATGGAGGTTCTTGAAAGAAACCGCAAGGCAATCGGTTGGAGTATAGCTGATCTCCAGGGGCTGAGCCCAAATCTTTGCTCTCACCACATTTATCTTGAGGATAACGCTAAGCCGTCGCGTGAGTTCCAACGACGGCTGAACCTGAATCTTCGAGACGTAGTCATGAAAGAAATTTCCAAGTGGTGGAGCGCCGATTTTATCTATCCCATCTCCGACTCCAAATGGGTAAGTCCGCTACATGTGGTACCCAAGAAGACGAGTATTACTACAGTTGTTAATGAGCCTGGAGAGGAGATCGCTACCAGAGTACCAACTTCTTGGAGGGTCTGTGTGGACTACAGACGATTGAATGAGGCCACCAAGAAGGATCACTTCCCGCTTCCCTTCATTGATCAGATTATCGAGCGGTTAGCCGGGAAGAGTCATTATTGTTTTCTTGATGGGTACTCTGGATACAACCAAGTGGCCATTGCGCCCGAAGACCAGGAGAAAACGACATTCACCTGTCCGTTTGGGACGTATGCTTTCAGACGGATGCCCTTTGGTCTATGTAACGCTCCGGCGACATTCCAAAGGTGCATGTTGTCCATCTTCTCGGACATGGTGGGTGACTGTTTAGAGGTCTTCATGGATGACTTCTCGGTCTATGGCGACGGGTTCGACGCTTGTCTTGACTGCCTAGACCGTGTGCTGAAGCGCTGCATTGAGGTCAATCTTGTCTTATCCTGGGAGAAGAGTCATTTCATGATGACTCAAGGGATGGTCCTTGGTCATATCGTCTCCAACAGAGGCATGGAAGTCGATCCGGCTAAGGTGGATATCATCAGAAAACTCAATCCGCCGTCCAACTTGCGTCAGTTACGGTTTTTTGAGGAATATACACATCACACCACAATCCATCTTATGTATACATGTATAAAACTGACCACTTACCCTGTAAATTCTTAAAATCCACTTCTTGTATATATTAGAAGCACTCCCGTGTACATATTTTCACCTAGTTTTTAGCCAAAACTTTTTCTTTCTATTTTCAAAAATTCCCAAAAACATTTGCAAAATTAAAATCCAAAAACATTTGAAAAATCTTTTTGAAAATACAAAAAAAATGCATGCATCATCTTTTCAAAATCCATAAAAAGTTCAAAATCTTTGAAAATTGCATCACAAAAATATTTTCTGCATTCTGCATTGCATAGCATGAGCATTTTTCGGATTGAGTTTGATAGTTGAACGAGTCTAAGTAAAATCCGAAGATTGGAGCTTGATTGGACCTTAAAAATCTACCTAATAACAGGAACCTTATAGGAACTGGGTTTGAGGTACTTCAGGTCTAGGTGACTTAATTCTTTGAGAATCACGGGACTTGGTTCAATGGATTCTTGACTGCCTAAGTAGAGTATTTCGGAGCACACGCACGATTCTTGTTGATAATGACCTAACTTGGACACCTGCACCTTTCACATGGCTCAACTCAGTTGGAGTGGTGAGGGGATTGGATTTGCTGGTATGAGACGCACACAAGTGGAAACATTTGTCCTCCTCTAGGGAGGGAAGTGCACCCCAACCCGTCCAGTGATTAGGAAGTCTAAAGACAGGAGGCTGTGGGTTGCGATAAAGCTTCAAAAGAGGGATAGTCTACTGGCTCAAGAGGAAAAACTCCTTATGTAAATGCTGCTGTATATAGTATTCAAAAAAAAATAAATAAAAAATTGTTCAGGCATGTACAAAAATAAAAAGCCTGCAAAGTATGTACAAAGTCAATAAGCAAGCTTGAGTTCCAAAGTCATATCATGTGAGCCTGCAGCAGGATGACTTGACTACACTGGTCTTGCATCCAAGGATAGGTAGCTACACTGGCTACCGTCCATTCTTCTCTTCACCCCCTCCTCTTGAGCTGGTTGCCACTTGAACTTAGAAGGGAATACCCCGCTCCTCGAGGATGGAGTTGCTGGATTGGGGAATCATTGGGTTGTCGTACTGGAGAAGTCAGTTTCTTTGTCATTCTAGTTGGGGAGAGCCACCATCACTTACACTGTACAAGTCAGATTCATAGTCGTAAGAGTTTGCGTATGAATTGAGATATGTCTGACCTGGCTATTGAGGAGACTTGGACAGAGTTTTGGGATTCTCAAGGGCTGTTGGATTTCAAACACGGTTCTCACTAAGGTTCCGCCCGCACTAAAATTCCAAAGGTCCGACTTAAGCTCCAAACTTTGATTTTGTGAAGACAAGTTTGATAATCAGATAAAACCAAGTTCTTCTTTTTCTTTTCTTTGTTTTTCTTTTTGCACTTATTTCATAAGTGTTTGCTAGGGACTAGCAAAGGTAAAGTATAGGGGGATGACGAATCCACATTTCATCATCTTTATTCTATCATTTTGGCACCAAAAAACCTAGCAAATGCCTAAAAATACCCTTAAATAGAGCATCTTAGCATTCATGCATGTGCATCCAAACAGTGTATAAATTACTGTAATTAAGGCCAAAATTATAGAATAAATAAAGAAAAGAAAAAGAATAAAATATTACAAATATTTTATGACTCCAAACCCCCGAGACCTAGGCATCTTGATGAATAGGTCGACAAGGAATAAAGTAGGGGGAGATAAGGTCAAAAACACAGAGAAAATACCTATATTTTTATTCATTCTTTATTCATTTTGGGACCTATTTTTGGTTCCACTTTTTATACATCAAATAAAGAAATTTTGTACATGAAAGTTGTATATAATATAATAAAGAAAAATACAAAATTGATTTCACAGAAAAATAATGTACAGATAAAAAGTTATGGTCTGAATAAAAATCCAGAATCCCAACTTCCCAGACCCGTATCTCACAACTGACAACTCCAAATGCAGTGTACTCACCTTTAATTGTATATAGAATAAAATAATCTACCCAATGGCGGTGGTTTCACATTTGGCGGAGCTACGGTTTGAAAGTTGAGTTTTGGACCCCTATTGTATACTTGTACATATTAAAATATTCAATTTATTATTTATTTATTATTTTTATAATTTTATATTTTTATAATGTTGTAAATAATACTTATAATAATTATGTGCATTAAAATCAGAATAAAAACATAAATAAAATACAAATAAAAATAATTGTATATATTCAACACATTGGTACATTACCTATATATATACCTACACAGAACATACTTGTATTTTATTAAATATATAAAACATATCAGAAAAATAAAATAAAAATATATTTGTATACATAAAAGTATTTTATAATTTTATAAAATTATAAATAAAAATAATAAAAATAAAATACCTAAATAAAAATAAAATATTAAAATACATAGGTATTATACCTATATAAGGGTTAAAAAGGTAACTTGTAAAAATATAAGTCATAAAAATAAATAAAAATCAGAATAAAATACTACATAAAATTTTGAGTATTTTTTATTTTATAACTATTAATTAATTCGGCCATTTAGTATTTTAAATTAAATTAATAACATTTTTTTTAGGGTTTTTCCTGGTTGGTCCACGTGGACCAACCAGGAGGCCAGGACTGTTGACCTAGGTCAACAGTCTGACCTACCCCCCTGTAGCTCCTGACAACCTCGGTCTTGACCCAATTTCATGAATTTTTCGAGGCCAAAACTTGCATCTTTTTGTGTTGCAACCTTCTGCAACATTATTCCTCGATCCTCCCTCTAGCTCGCCCATGCTTAACCTTGGTCGTCGGACCCAAGATTTGCAAGATATGCCTTGATCTTTGGACCCCTGCAGCTCAGGGTCAAACCACTTAAAACCGACCCCCTTCTTTCCTTTTGATTTTCGAGTCCCCTTGGTCCACCCTTCAGCGCCACCATCGTGCTCCTGAGCTCCGTGGAGGTGACAGCTCCATCGCCAGCCCTTCAGCCAAGGCGTGCGAAGTCGAGGGAAGCTCCACCACCTCCACCAACAGCCGGCGTCGAGGTACCCTTTCTCCTCTGGCTCCGGCCATCGAGGGCATCCCCCCGCTTATTTCTTTCTTGCATTTAGTTCCTGTTAGCTTAAGCTTCCAAAACCCCAAAAAAATTCTAAGTTCCATCGCGTATTTCGCCACTCCAAGCATCATCGCCGGAGCGCACCTCCGGCCACCGACGTCCACTTCCCCTCGCGCATAGATTAGGTCCACCCCAGGTCCAGGCACTTTTCCCTGGGCTCTCTAACGCTTTTTGCAGGGTCAAAGCACGTTGACTCGCGCCTGGGCGCGTTTTTGAAGCTCGCCGGAGCTCAGTCGAGCTCTCCAGCTCCGCCGACCACCTACGAGCGGCACGGCCAACGCCGTGCACTTTGGTGCCCACAGGAGATAGAGGACGACCCCAGGAAGCTCCAGCTCGCTTTTGAAGCCAAACCGCTCGCCGGAGACGGAGCTTGACCTCGGCGAACCTCGACTCGTCGGAGTTCGTCCCTGTTCTTGCTCCGGGCTTCGCCACCGTCGGATCGAGGTGGAGCGCCCAGATCAAGCAGTAGCCATTGGATTGCACCACGCCTCAGCCGTCAGATCGTCTTCGAGCGTTCTAATCTCCGCCGTGCATCCACGAAGCGCCATCGCCGTCCGATCGACGACACGTGTTTAAGTGAAGACCCACAGCCGTTCGATCGGCGCGCCGAGGGTATTTTGCAACTTCACCCTCGACCCTTTTGTATTTATAGTTTAATCTTTAAACTTTTGTCTGTAGTGTAATTTTATTGTAATATTTGCCAAAAGACCCTCAGGCTTTTAGCATTTGCGTCTAGGTCCCTCGCCACGTCACCTCACGTGACCAGTTCACGTGAGGGGGTGGGCATTTTGCAAGGACACCCTCGGACGTTTGTGTATTTTGTTTTAGTCCTAAAACTATCGCAGCACGTGTAAACTTTTTGGTTATTTTGCAAGTAGGCCCCCAGGGTTTCGTAATATTACAGTTTAGTCCTCGCCAGGCGCGTGCAAGTCACGCGCTCTGGTGGGAAAATTGCTAAGAGGCCCAGGCGACTTTTGTAATTGCATTTTGGTGCTAAAAATTGAATATACAGTGTATATTTTTGTGGAAAATTGCATGTATGCCCCTGGATGTTTTAGATATTGCACATATACCCCTGCCAGGACTGTTTAATGTTTGGATGTTTGCTCTAATTATTTAGCCTATCACTTTAACTCCAAAAATTTCACAAAAATAGACTTAAGTATCTGGACACGTGTACTGTGACGCCATCTATTTAGTTTTTGATTTTACTTTATTTTTATATTTATTAAAAATCAAAAACACCCTTTTTGTGCACTGTCTAGTTTAGAAAATACCAAAAAAATATTAAAACACCTCTAAAAATTCCAAAAAAATTACCTAGTGTCTATTTTATTCTATTTTAGTGTCAGTCCAAAAATCACTAAAAATCTCAAAAGAAAAACACTAAAAATTCAAAAACACTCAAAAACTTCAAAAAAACATATAAAATAGTAGAAAAATCCAAAAATAGCAAATTGAACTTCTGTTTGTTCTTTATTTTGTTCTTTTTATTTGAAAAATAGTGTGAAAATTTTTAGCTACTGGCTGGTATTTTTAAATCTCATTTTACCCTCAGCCAGCATTATTTCCACTGTTTTCCTTTATTTCAGTATTTAAAAATATCAAAAACACCTTGAAAAACCCCCAAAAATCACAAAAACAGTAGAAAATTATAAAAATACCAAAAACATTTTATTTCTGAATTTTTGAGTATTTTTGCACATTTTTATAAATATTTTAGCTTGTCTTCTATTATATTGTCTTTACTTTCCCATATTGAAAAAAAAATATATAAAATATAAAATATAAAAATCAGAAAATCAAATATAAAAATACAAAATTAAAAATTAAATAAAAAAAAATTTATTAAAAATTAAAAACCCACAAAATTTATTTGCTTGCTTGCTTTGTGTAGACACTCCACACATCACACACACACTTGAGCAATTTTGCTTGAACTACCTTGTTTGCTCCCTGTGTTCGAACTCTCTACGTACTTGTCACTATACACCATTTGTGCAGAGTTAAAAATAAATTTTAACTCCACATTTATTTCTAATTATTGATTTTTAGTGTGGGTTAATTGTTGATTAAATACGAGATTCCTTTGTGAGTCGCCACAGCGACGGTTGTCTCCGCCTTGTGTGAGACATCAATTTTAGACCGCATCGAATTTCGTGTTTATCAGCCAACGACACCTTCTCCGCCGTACTTCGCCGGTCGTCTTCTTCGACCATCACCGCCAAGTTCATCGCCGCTACCGCCCCAAGCTCCGACCTTCGTCGTCACGCGCCTCCAGCAGCTTCCGCCCTCACCGCCATCGACCAGGATCCGCCTCTCCTTCTTCGCCTTCGCCCCGCCAGGAGAGGCCGAGCTCCGCCGCCTCCGCTATGCCGCTCCTCCGCCTCGGCCGTGTGGCGGCCGATTGACCGCCCCTCGCCGGTCACCGTCTTCCACCTCCGCCACCAGCGGCAAGCTGGACCGGAGTCCCTCACAGCCTTGGCCGGACCACGGCACCTACTCCGCCTTGCCAGACCGCCAGCGGCCGGGCACGTCGCCCGAGACCCCCCGCACGTGCGAGGCACGCGCGCGGGGGGACGTCAGCACCAAACGTCACCCACCTGGGTCACGTGCTTTGCACGTGACCTGGGTAAATTGCAGCTGCGCCCTCGGGAGATAGCTATATTGCACTTCAGTCCAGAGACTCAAGGAGCACGTGCACCGCACGTGCTCCCTTGAGAATTTTGCATAAATCCCCCCAGAATTATCGTTAATTACATTTAGGCCCTTTCAGTGTATTTCTAGTTTTATTTAATTATTTATATTGCACTCGTACCCCTGTATTCCCCTGTGATTTTGGACCTCTTATCTACATTATTTTATTAATCCAAAAATAGCATGATGTTGGTTAATTGATTCTCTACGCTTTGACATGTTGTGGGTATTTTTCTGGTTGATGGTTAATTACTAAATAATTGTTTTGTGAAAATTGGCGTATTTTACCCATTTTCTGCTCTGAAATAGATAAGTGACTAATCGTGGCTTTACAAATTCTCGAAAAATCACATCTTGTAGAGTTAATTATTCTTAACATTGTACCCAAAAAGATTTGCATTTGCATGCATATTTTATCCTGTAGAAATCATTTTGCACATTTTAGTATTTAATTTTTATTAGGTATTAAACCCCACATTTTCGAGGTTTAGGATTTTTCTGAGATCCATCACCTAGTGATAGATCTTAGATAATTTTATTTCTTGAAAATAAGTAGGTTTAATATTTATTATAATTAAATATTAAAAATCATTCTGTTTGCATTTAAAAATCCATAAAAAAATTCATATTGCATCGAAAAATTCCAAAAAAATTACAGTGCATCCATTTCATCATATTTTACATCTCGGCCAAGTTTCGTATTTTTCGGACTTCGTTTGGACGTAATTTGCATTTTAGTCCCTAAAATAAGGCCAAATTTGCATTTTGCATCCTTTATTGCATTTAAAATTCCAAAAAAAGACCGCCTCGAAAACCGAACACGAACTTTGATAGACTTAATTCTAGGTTGTTCCTTTGCCTCCTTGTGATCGACCTTGGGACTTGCCCAAGTAAAATAAACAAAAACCACGATATTAAAAATTGAATAAATCATTTGTGGTATTTTCTTGATCGTTTCCGATTGCCGCCTACAACGCACGACACGATAAAAACAACTTTTTAAAAGCCGCATTTCCAGATACGTCAGATGGCGCCGTTGCCGGGGAGGCAAACGGCTTAGATTTTTGTCTAAAAAATTTGTTCGGTTTTTTGCATTCGGGTAGTCTGACCCCCGAATTTTTCATTGTAAATTCCATTTTTTCTCTGCAATTTATTTTCAGCATTTATTTTTCATATTATTTTGAGTCACTCTCTTACATTTTCTCTCTTATTTTCCTTGCGAGGTACCTTGTACGTGGAGCGGTTTTCAATAACCGACGCAACTTCACCGACTCTTGCAAAAACCGCAATTAATTTAAGATCGAGTCAAGTCGTGAGAGAGCGTAGAGTTTAGATTTTTAATTCTTGCAATTTTTAAATTTTTGCAATTTTACAGCGGTGTCCGTTTGGACTCTCGCGTGTGTAGAAAGACCTCTAACTTTATTCTGTGGTGTGTCGTGGCCTGTTTCACTCTCCGGCGAGGGTGGGGCCCGACTTGAGTGGCGAATAGGATAGACCTGCACATACGGCTCTCAGAGCTTTTACATTTTTGCTTGTGCTCGTAGGATCTTAAGCCACACTGCACTTTAATCGAGACGCACATAGATCGTTCAAGTTAGCCAAAAATTTAAATCAATTCTTCCCGCTAATAGAACTTTCTGCTTAGGTGCGATTTTTCCATCGGTTTGCACATCATATAGAATAATTTTCAAATTCTGTCTAGCATCCCACATGGAGATTGCGAGGATTCACTGTAAGTCTTCTAACTGAGCATTCATCATAGTTTTCCGTGTGCATCGGCTTTTTCCGAATTCCTCTCTCTTGTTTTAATAACATAACTTTAAAGGAAATTGGGACTGGACGGTCGACGTATATTTGTGCTCATCTAATTTTTCAGTGATCACCTCATTAAAATCGGGACTGCTAAATATATCTGATCTCAAATAACCCATAAAATCAAGAATTTCTGCGGGAGAGCAACCCCGACCTTGGATGATTTTATTTTTCTGAGTGAGCGAGAGACGACACTTAAGGATAGAGCCCAAATCCAAAATCTCAGCTCGCTAAATTTTTGCCAAGATTGAATTATCACCAACTAAAATTGAAAAGATAATAGCCGAAACTTACGGCTTCATTGTGTGAGTTGGTGAACCCAGGGTTGATTTGTGTTTGTATTGGTGTGCGTGAAACGATATCGAAGATCAATAGCCGCACTTTTGATAAAATTTTCTGTCCCATAAAATCATCTCTCTCATCTCTTGATTTTAATCTCATCATGGAAATTTTTCCAAATTTCAGATCAAACCCATCATTTCTCTCAACTCCTTCAAAAATGACCGAACATCACTATGAAAACAAATCCGTCTCGGTTTGGCCCAAATCAATTGCATCCTCTTCTTTCAATAATCCCCCAACATTTGTGGGAAACTTTCAACCGCAAATGAATTCGGCCACCTCATTGAATCCTTACTCAAAACATCCAACCAGAAATGACCACTTACCATCTTGGACTGAATCACCTCATTCTCAATCTCTCGCCAATGAAACCTTTCAAGATCGAAATCTCTTTAAATCCCATGACTGGCAGGGAAACCAAACCCAGATGGAAGGACATGCACTTCATGATCATCAGCATTGGATTGACCACGACAGACCCCTCGTCAGACATGAAACCCATACAGAGGATTGGACAGACCTCCTAGACACATATAGACCCTGTATGCTGACTCCACAATATCAAGATCTGACCAAACATGATCAAAGGACCGAACTCTACTCAGATCAAATACACATGCCTGTACCATATGAGCAGCCTCCTTTCATAAATTTTGAGGAGAAATTTTCATGAAATGATCATATAATGGATATTCCAAGAAATTCTCCTCTCTGCATGTACAGAAAAATGGAAGACGGAATTATTGAACAAAATTCGAGTGCTCCCATGATTGATCATGAACAAAATTGTGAGGATAATGTATCGAGGATAAAAACAAGATTCGAATTGATGGAGGACAAATTTCAAAAATTTGCCGACCGAGTAATCTCATTCTATGGTGGATCGGGTGTAAAACTAAATGAGGAAATAATTGGATTCCATGATGAAAATTTTGAGGATATTCAAAAACCTAGGGATGATTCTAATATCAACACCTCTGCTTATTATTCCCCTAGGAATGACTATGCCTCTGACCCAAACTCTGAATATCAAGGCCCCTTCTCATCTAAGGAAGCCACCACATCGTCACACCATACAGAAAATACAAAAAAATTTGAAAATCCAGAAAATCTCATAAAAATTGAATCTGAAGAAGATTTGAGGAATTTGGATCCTGCTTTACGGGAAGCACTGAAAAAATACTTGATTTTTGAACTTCCCATTATAAAGGCCATTGAACACTTCCCTGACCTTAAGAAATTTCTAATGGACAGATTAACCATCAAAAAGTCAGGAAGGATTAGAACAAAAACTGAAAGACATATCTTGTCAATGGCCTCCTCCTTGGTGTTGAGGAGAAAAACCAAGAGCCGCATAGTGAAGCGGTTACCTAGATTTGACTGCGAAATCAAAGACACAATTTTCACACATGCTCGTATTGATGACAATTCACCGATCAATATCCTCCCGACCTCTGTATTTCACGAACTCAAACTCAGGCCAATTCAGAAGATACGAGAGATTGTTCAATTGGCAGACCGATCGATAAAAAGGCCGAGAGGAACCATTTCTGTCATCATGAAATTCCAAGGTGCTCCACTCAAGGTAGAATTCACGATCATTGATATTGAGCATCAAGGAGAATTCACCCAGTCTCCAATCATTCTCGGAAAACCATTCTTGGCATTGGCCAAGGCGAGTATCGATTGTGAGACTCGGGAAATAAATTTTACGGCATTGGAATCACTACGATCTGATACAGTCTTTGAGGAAGTACGATTTTCTGAGGTAACCCACAAAGTCCCCAACAACCGCAACCATGAAACGGTAGAAGAGCCCTACCCCGCTGCTACAACTGAGATTGCGTTTGTTAATGAGACTATTGGTTCAGAGACTCTCCACGATATCTCAACTCCCGCAGATTTCAAAATAGACAAATCCTTCTGCTACGATCCTGAGACATTTGCATGGTCGCACCCTGGAGCAACCTACTCTAATTATCTTGACCAAATCCTCCCAAATCAAGAGTGCACCAACATCCAGGAAACAAAGAACGAACACGTAGCCCGAACGCCGACCAAGGAGAAGAATTTTAATGGCTATTCATCCGGGTACTCAAGTGAACCGACATCTTCACGAAACAAGAAAAAGAAAGTTACCTTTGATCTTTCGGAAGAGGAATCGGTTGATGATCCCTCATCAGGTCCGGAAAAGGTAGTCTACATGAGTGAAGTCTGTTCGGCAACTCTAAAGCCATATCTCCGCAAGGATCCAAAATTCGATTCTCGTTGGACAACTCCCATTCCTAATTATTATTCATCCAAAGCTGATGCTCCTACCTTCCACAAGTACACTGGAATTATTTCTTATGAGCTGACTGAGACCGGAGCATCTGAATATTCATTTGAGGACAAATCGACTGATCTTAAAAAGGAACGAAGCTTGAGGAAACAATTGAAGAAACAAAGAGACATGAACATCTGGAGTGGGTCCACTTTCAAATACTATTCCTCTGAGGATAACTCTGATGATGGTTACTTTTCATCTGACTCAAATATTTCATCTACTATCCATCATGATATTTCTGAGGATGACACTGATAATAGTTGGGAATCATATGCTTCATCTCAAACTCATTACGATCTCCCACCGCAGGCTCACAAGAAGATTAGCCGAAAACCGCCTTAATCATCGGCTACCCACCCTCCCTCCCGACCACATCAGTCTCCTTGTACAGCTTCTTCCTCTACTTATGGCAAGGCCTAAGTATAGGGGGGACTGATGCCATCTGTATATTCCATTTCCCATCACACTCCTCCAGATCGACTCGCTTCCACCCTTCTTCTATACTTAGGCAGACCAGAGCCTAAGTATAGGGGGAACCGTCACCCATCTATATATACCCTCCTCATTCACATACCCTGACCGCTTCATTTTTTTTCTTTTTTTTCCACTCTTCTTCTATACTTAGACTATTCACAGTCTAAGTATGGGGGGCGATTTTGTAAATCTTTTTCTTTTTCACTCTCTTACGCTTAGCCCGAGCTATGTCTTCTTTACGCTTCTTGTGCTCTGAGGACACAGCACTCGCTAAGTATAGGGGGGTCTGTATATATACTTTGTATATATTTTAGCCATACCTCGTACTTGCGTGTAAGTCTATATGTATTTACGGGGTGGATAATTTTTCCCAAAAAAAATGTTTTGCCACTAACACTGACTGTACCCAAAAATTTTTGAAAAATGGCTTCTTATTCATTTTTTTTGCATTAAGTAAAAAAAATCAAAAACAAAAAAATGTGTCTGCATTTCACACACTCGCATTTCATCAAGCATCGCATTTGCATATGTGAAAAGTCTTTGGGTTCTGAACCGAGTTATGAGCCGAAACCGAGAGTGGTCTGGACTTAACCTTAATCCACCTAATTTTCAGAGGAACTTCACCGAGAAATAGGATTTTAGAGTCTTCAGGTCTTTGACTTAATTCTTTGAGTTCCACATGACAATGTACAGCGTTTGACTCTTAGTGTCTAACCTGGTCTCTTCATTCTGGGTACAACTCTGGAATAAGGAATTAATTTGTACTCTCGCACTATGCACTTAGCTCAACTCAGAAGGGATGTTGGAAGACTGTGTGAGTTTCTTTTCTGGTAGCTTGGAAATCTAAAGACCGGAGTACGGGTTGAAATAAAGCTTCGGAAAAGGGATGGACGGCTGGGCACAATTTTTTCTAAGACCCCAAAAAATGTACGGAAACAAAAGATTCTATATCCGTAGGGGCACAACAAGATCCAAGCAGAACCACCAAAAATTCCAAATACAAAGAAGCAACTACCAAATAAAATCTGACCAAAAAGGTCTAAGCTTCCAGAAACCTACAGATCTTGGTGAAGACTCGGCTACACTGGCCATCTTCGCAAGGAGAGGTGACTACACTGGCCACCCTCCAGTTCTTTTCTCATTCTTCTATCTTCTCCCCCCAATTCGATTGTGAACACAGCGCGACAGACCTTAGAAGGAAATACCTGACTCCCCGAGGACGAGTTATTGGAGAAGAGGCTTGCGCGGTAGTCCGGCATTCTGGGTGGGAAGAGCTAAAATATTTCACACACAAGAGTCGGTTATTCAATGTTCAAAGAGTATACTTTGGGAAGATGATTGATCTAAGATGACTTCTGAGCCGAAACTGTAGCAATGATGTGTAGAACTTGAGGGCTGTTGATTTTAAAATTCTAAGTCTCACAGAAGTTCCGAAACACAAATAATCCAAAGGTTGAGTTTAGGCTTACTTTCACCTTCAGCTCATGGTCTTGGTATGGAACCCAATCTCATTTCACCTCATGGCATTTCTTTTTGATGCTCAGGGACGAGCATGGTTTAAGTATAGGGGGATGATGAATCTCGTATTCATCACTCTAAATCTCATTTATTAAGCTCAAATCCCTCAAAATCAACAGCATTCTTGCATCTATTTTGCATAATTAGCATTCATGCATGTTTCCATAAGAATTGCATTTTAGCACAAAAATCTGCACAAAATAAGAAGTCAAAAATCCAAGCCAAAATGACCTGTAAATAAGCCTAACTTCCCAGATTTTTAACACATTCATGCTAACTCCGAATAACTCAAAACCACTTCCACTGTGTACATATCACTAATAAGAATAAAGGAAAAATACAAAAAAATAACTAACCCAAATAAGTGGACCAAAAACCCAAACCCTAATTTCAGGATTTTCGGACTAAAAGCCACATATCTTCCCCATCCAGTGTCCGATTTAATCCTACTCACTTTTGAACTAATGTGCATTTAATTACCTTCAAAACAAGACCAAGTTCAAGTGAATCGGAGCTCGTATGTGAAAGTTGGGTTTTGAGCCTCTTTTGTACATTGTATATTTCACGGTTTTTGACCTTGTATTTTATGTATATATTTTCTTAATCAATAAAAATCCAAAAAAAATTAGAATTAAGTGTCTTTTATTTATCTTTGATTTTTTCATGTTTTTTCGGATTTTTATCTTGTTTAAAAATGACATAAAAATTACAAAACCCCAATATTAAGGTATTCTATGTACATAGGATACCCCAAAACTTCACTTTATGCAAATGATCGATTTTGGTTTTGATGTCTTCATGAAGGTTGTAGATCTCATCGAGACGAGCAACTTTCGTGAAGAAATGTTTTCGATCCGAGGTCATTTACTATTTTTTATCAAATTTACAAAATCTTTTATTCTCGAATTTTCTGGTGCTGACACGTGGCAGCCCCAGAGGCCGCCACGTGTCAGCCATTTTTGGCACTTTTATATATTCATTTTATTAAAAAAAATTAAATTAAAACCGCACGTGCGAGGCACGTGCCTCCCAGGCACGCGCCACGCACGTGCCTCGCCTGCCACCCCCTTTACCCGCCACGTGTCGCTCGCTGGGCCATCTGATCTCGGGCGATCGGACGGCCCAGCACTCGTCTTCCTCCTCCCCTACTTTCCATCGCGGGCGGCAGCACCCCAAATCTCGCCGCCATCGCGATTTTCACCCTCGACCGGATCACGCGTATCTCCGGCGCCACCTTCCCCTTCCCCCGCGATCCTCGTCAATCAGATCTGTCATCACCGATCACCCCGATCTCCCAAATCGCACCTCCATCTTCGAGCAACCCCCATCTCCTATTTAAGCACAGCCACCGGCCCTTCATTCCGCATCCGCCGATCAAGCAGAGCTTCAAGCTCACGCCGGTGGTGACAGCCCGGCGTGATTCTTCCATTGGCGAGATCCGAAGCTTTCACGAGCTTCGTTGCAGACGAGTCTTCCCCGACAACCTGCTCCTGCTCCGACTCCGTTCGTCGAGCCAACGACACCTTCTCCGCCGTACTTCGCCGGTCGTCTTCTTCGACCATCACCGCCAAGTTCATCGCGGCTACCGCCCCAAGCTCCGACCTTCGTCGTCACGCGCCTCCAGCAGCTTCCGCCCTCACCGCCATCGACCAGGATCCGCCTCTCCTTCTTCGCCTTCGCCCCGCCAGGAGAGGCCGAGCTCCGCCTCCTCCGCTACGCCGCTCCTCCGCCTCGGCCGTGTGGCGGCCGATTGACCGCCCCTCGCCGGTCGCCGTCTTCCACCTCCGCCACCAGCGGCAAGCTGGACCGGAGTCCCTCACAGCCTTGGCCGGACCAAGGCACCTACTCCGCCTCGCCAGACCGCCAGCGGCCGGGCACGTCTCCCGAGACCCCCCGCACGTGCGAGGCACGCGCGCGGGGGGACGTCAGCACCAAACGTCACCCACCTGGGTCACGTGCTTTGCACGTGACCTGGGTAAATTGCAGATGCGCCCTCGGGAGATAGCTATATTGCACTTCAGTCCAGAGACTCAAGGAGCACGTGCACCGCACGTGCTCCCTTGAGAATTTTGCATAAATCCCCCCAGAATTATCGGTAATTACATTTAGGCCCTTTCAGTGTATTTCTAGTTTTATTTAATTATTTATATTGCACTCGTACCCCTGTGTTCCCCTGTGATTTTGGACCTCTTATCTACATTATTTTATTAATCCAAAAATAGCATGATGTTGGTTAATTGATTCTCTACGCTTTGACATGTTGTGGGTATTTTTCTGGTTGATGGTTAATTACTAAATAATTGTTTTGTGAAAATTGGCGTATTTTACCCATTTTCTGCTCTGAAATAGATAAGTGACTAACCGTGGCTTTAGAAATTCTCAAAAAATCACATCTTGTAGAGTTAATTATTCTTAACATTGTGCCCAAAAAGATTTGCATTTGCATGCATATTTTATCCTGTAGAAATCATTTTGCACATTTTAATATTTAATTTTTATTAGGTATCAAACCCCACATTTTCGAGGTTTAGGATTTTTCTGAGATCCATCACCTAGTGATAGATCTTAGATATTTTTATTTCTTGAAAAAAAGTAGGTTTAATATTTATTATAATTAAATATTAAAAATCATTCTGTTTGCATTTAAAAATCCATAAAAAAATTCATATTGCATCGAAAAATTCCAAAAAAATTACTGTGCATCCATTTCATCATATTTTACATCTCAGCCAAGTTTCGTATTTTTCGGACTTCGTTTGGACGTAATTTGCATTTTAGTCCCTAAAATAAGGCCAAATTTGCATTTTGCATCCTTTATTGCATTTAAAATTCCAAAAAAAGACCGCCTCGAAAACCGAACACGAACTTTGATAGACTTAATTCTAGGTTGTTCCTTTGCCTCCTTGTGATCGACCTTGGGACTTGCCCAAGTAAAATAAACAAAAACCACGATATTAAAAATTGAATAAATCATTTGTGGTATTTTCTTGATCGTTTCCGATTGCCGCCTACAACGCACGACACGATAAAAACAACTTCTTAAAAGCCGCATTTCCGGATATGTCAGTCTTCATCGAATCATCGCATCATATCACATCCTTAATCCGGTGCGCGAGAACTAACATTCCTCAATAATGCATCACACCTGTGCTCTATGCATCATCAAAAATCCTCAATAAGCTCATATGCTCGTATCAAAGACAAATCCATGATATCAATCTCAGCATCCTCAACATCATGGGTCCCGCTTACAAATAATCAGTATACATAATCCTTAATGCGGGCTTCATTAATATGCACAGCATTCCCGAGTAAAGGGAGAGATGATACGGGGGACACGAGGAAGATGGACAAGAAGGGTAACACAGTGAAGTGGAGAAGTTGATTGAGCGGGCATGCCAATATCATGGGTGGTAGAAGAGTAATACAGAGGGTACGAGGAGGGCGGGCGAGAAGGTCGTGACACAGACAAAATTGGGTGTTCCACACAGGGCGGGAACACCGTAAAAATGGTGGGCCGAAGAGGTCTCTCCCCGAACCAGAGAAGATGGTACGATGGATACGTAGAAGATGGTGAAGAAGCGGGAAACAAAGGACTTGGCGAAGAAATGATTGAGCTCAAGCGCCAATATCACGACTCGATGCAAAATGAAGAGATATATGTATAAGAGAGGTAGAGAGACTCAAAGATAAAAATGCATGACTCACACGGTGGGACCAACTACTCTAGGAATGAAAGAAAAAACACAATGGACTCCAAGTCACAATCAATACACAAGGCAAAACCCCTGATTCACCTACTCGACACAGTGAAGACCGTCAGGTGACGATCATTTGTCTTTTCGATTTTAGAGTTAGGTGAGATCACAAAAATTGTACAATCACTTAGGAGGCATGATAGGAGTTGGGCTCTACTCCTTAGTGTATACGTGAGCACTTAAAACGCATCCAATGAGGGGGTTGCTCTCCCCAAGACAAGGAATCCCTTTTTGTTTTTAGGTCCAATAGAGCTAACAATCCCTATTTTATTTAGGTTATCACTTTTTAGGTATTTTCAATGCACGTGCCTATCGAGGTTCCAATTTCCATTAACATCCTAGGTTGGCAAAATCAGAGGGAGAAGATCGGAAAAGCCATGCAAGTCGGAAAATGATGATGCATGCCAAGTGAGAAGACTTACAGTGCGTCCCAGCTCTCTCCATGCGGGATGCATAACAGAATTTGAAACCTATGCTATATGCAAATGCAAACCGAGGAAATCGCCCTAGGTACAGAAACTGCTATTATCGTGAAGCACCACAAGTCGCTCTTTCATCTCTAGCCTCAAAAAGTCCGGTCTTGGCTCACCCCTCCTCTGTGCTCAACACACTTGAGCTTAGGAGAAAGCGCTTTGTGGGGCTCGCTGTGGCACAACGGCTAAGAGATTAATGAGCGACTGTTTAGAGTTTGATCTAGGTCCAAAGCGAACTATAGGTACATGCAAATATATGTTAGAGTGTTTGGACCTAACTCTAAGAGCAAGCAACTCCTAAGCTAAGGTTCATTCACACAAAGTAATAAAAATAAAATAATGAAAAGAAAAAGAGTCAAAATCATCTAGGCCCCCAAGGGAACAATCCCTCAGGCAATGGACCTCGGGAGTCGGAGCGTACCAGTGAGAGTCCTGTATTATTACAAAATTCTAAGTGTCACTCTCTCACATGAATATTCATAATAAAATGAAATAAAATAAAATGCATCAAAAGTGTGGACTGTCTTCCAAAAATCCTCCTTCATCTGTCCTTGATGCACTCTCCTGTTGGCTAGGCATCGAAGAGCCAACTCCACCTTGCTTGGGTGCATAGGTCCTCCTAAGAGGTCCTCCTTCGCTTGGCGGTCCCTCGCATCCAAGACAAAGAAAGAAGATGGGTCAGAACAATCAATTAAATAATGTTAAAATAAAAATAAAAATCACACAAATAAATAAATGATGGACATGAGCAAATAATTGAATAAATGAACAAATAAGCTCACAAAATCATACAAAATCCGTTGCCTCCCCGGCAACGACGCCATTTGATGAGAGGGATAAATCATCGCTCTTGCATTCCACACAAAGCGGGAACACAGTCGCTGAGGCGACCGACAAAAGAATCCCAAATCGATCAACAATTAACCCACAATCAATGTATGCGATGAATATCCAAAAATGTGGAGTTAAAATTTATTATAACTCTACATGCGAATGTGTATAGGTGTAAGTACAGGTAGAGGTCGAACACTGGGAGGCGAATGGTTGTATGTGCTGTGTAATTATTCAATCCATTGTTCATGTCCATTTATTGTTTTTGTGGGTTTTGGATTTTATATTTTTTTTATTTTTTTATAATTTTTATTTGGTTTTTATATTTTATATTTTTTTATTTTCTTTTTATATTTTTAATTATATAATATATAGATATGTATATATCTAAGATATATATATGTGTAAAGAGATATATATATATATATCTATAAGAAGAGAGAGAGGGATAATATAGTTTATATAGATATATAGACATAAATACTTAAATTATATATAGATATAATTCTTTTTTTTTGCTTTTTAATATTTTTTCGATTTTTTTATTTGTTGTTTTTCTGGAATATTTCTAACTTTTAGGTATTTTTAATTTCAAAAATGTCCACAATATAGGACTAAATATATAGCCGAATATAATTTGGGTTTTAAAAATAGAAAATAAACTCCAAAAATTCCCAAATTAGTTTTAATATATTAATAATAATATATAGATAATTATAAAAGAGAAAAAACATATTTTTGGTTTTTCTTTTAAGGATTTTTCTATTTTTTTGTTGGATTTTGGAGCTTTCTGATTTCTTTTATTTTTCTTTTTCATATTTTTAGGGTTTTTCAATTTCTAGACTCAATTTATATATTAAAATACTATATATAATTTTTTTGGAATTTTTCAAAAACATTTTCTATTTTTTTGTATTTTATACATTAGACAGTGCAAAAAAGGCTTCTTTTTCATTTTTAATAATTAGGAAAAATGCGAAAAAATGTAAAATAAAACATGGCGTGGAAGAGCATAGCATGGAGCACCTATCCTAATTTTTGTGAATTTTTAGACGCCTCGTAGGTATTTTTAATAAATGGATAAAAGACACAAAAATAATTAAGCCTGGCAGGGGCATTTTTGCAAATAAAATAAGTTCAGAGGGTTACAGTGCAAAAACACCAAAATATTATAACATATTCTGCAATTTTCAGGACTAAAACCAAATAAACCAACCCGCCAGGGCCACCTTGCAATTTAACCATCACGTGGGACTACACGTGATCCGCACCCATAGGGACCAAAACGCAATTTCAGAAACTCTAGGGTCCTGGTTGCAATTTTTTCACAAAAATAATACACTTTATATTTTATTTCATGGACTAAAGATAAATATGCAAACATACAGGGGTACTTATGCAATTTGACCACCCCACGTGGGATGACACGTGAGGTGACGTGGACTGGGCCCAAGTGTAATATGAAAAACAATACAGGGGTTCCATGCAAAATTTCCACATTAATTACAACGCGCTATTTATTTTACAGTATTAATAATTAAATATACAAAAAGGCGGGGGTACAAGTGAAAATTACCCCCAAAGTGGGCGCGGATAGACGGCTGGATGTGGGTCACTTGACACGCGTCACTCCCTCTGCGCCCGATACCACTTCGCCGATGAAGCGCTAGGATTAGATCTCCTGGCTGAGATCTACGGTGGCTGCTCGCTTCATCGGACGGCTGCTGTTTGACCTGGGACCTGCTCCTCATCCAACGGCGGAGACGACGGCTGGAAGAACGGGGAAGAACGCTCGCTTGGGCGTGCTTCCTCCGGTGACAACTCGCTGATCTGCCGGCCTTTGCTACTCCGAGGTGTCCCAAAAGCTTCCTGGAGGTTGGCTCTCTCCGCTGGATGTGGTAGATCGACCGGAGATGCCCTAGAGCGGCGCCACGAGGTCGGTGAATAAATGCGGCTCCAGGTACCTCCGCCGGCCTTAGGAACGTCTCCTGATGCTCCTCAATGCACCTGACCTGCACAGGAAGGTAGAGAGGCTCGAGGGCGTCACCCTCGACCTGGGGTTTGACGCTGTTAGCACGGGGATGGTGATGGGCGGAGAAGCTCCGGCGAAGGGTGATGGAGGAGCTTTGATTCACGGATCCAGATGCGAATCCGGTTGGACAAGGTGGCTGGAATGTGGAGAATGCGGTAGGGAAGTAAATGGAGGTGAAAGCGAGTCGGGAAAACAACGATGGCACGGTGGAGAAGTCGCCGGAGCGGAGCTCCGGCGAACTTCGAAGAACCTAAATTACGCTACTCTACTAATCGAAATGCGAAATAAAATGCGGAAATAAAGTGCGGGAATAAAAATCTACCTAGAAATGTAAACGAGCAGCTCTTATACCTGGGGGCCTCCAGGGAGCAGGGCGGCCGCCGCGACAAAATTTTCCTCCATCTCCGGCCGAACCGAGGTGCTGGGAAGCGCCTCCTGTCACGAGGGCTCCACCAGGAGCTGATTCAAGCTCAAAGAGGGGGATGAAATTGGCCAAATTCGGCCAATGAAGAGGAGGGACTTATTTATAAACATTCCTGGGGACCCCCATGGACCGACGATTATTGAAGAATCGAATGGTTGTACAAGGGTTCCAAGATCACGGCACGAATCACGGATGGTCAGAGAACAAAATCTTTGAAGGGATCGAAGGTGATGGAGCGACCAATCGACCGGGAAAAATGGATGAAATCGGGGGATGCGACAATTCTGACGGACGTCAGAGGCGCAGGTGGGAGATGACCGGAGGTCAACTTTCCCTGGCCCCTGATTGGTCCACGTTGGACCGATCTTGACCCATTTATTTAACATATTAAATGAATTAATTAGAATTTACTTATAAAATAAAAAATGTTTATAAATTAATGTAGTATTTATTTATGATTTTTATTTATTTTTTTGAAGTGTTTTATTACGGTTTCATTAAAATAATGTGTTTATAAGTATATATATATATTTTTATTTTATTTATCTTTATTTAATTACTTTATTTTTTTATAAATTTATAACTTATTTTTATGAGTATAAATATATTTTTATTTATTTTTTATGAGTTTATTTACATTTTTAAATAAATGTGTTTATGTATATCTAAGTATACTTATAGGTATTTTACCTATATATTATATACATTTTATTTATTTAATGTATTTTATTTGTTTTTATTTTGGATTTGTATTTTTAATAAGTTATATATAATATATACATTATTATAAAAATATAAATGAATAAAGAATAAAAGAATTAAAATCCCTTTTTATTTATATACATATAGGTAATATAGGTATTTTGTCTATGTCTTACATAGGCTTATTTTATTTTACAAATTATTTTTAGTTTTCTTTAACTTTAATATGTACATGTATTATATACATTCTTTACAAAATTCTAAAAATATTAATTTATGAAAATAATGAACATTGAATAAAATGAATATTTTAATCAGGTATTATGTACAAGGTGGGTCAAAAACCTAACTTCTGCATATGGACTCTAAAAATTATGAAACTAATTTTATTAAATAGTTTAGGAAAAGCTATATACAATTAAAAGTGAGTTTGGGTGATTTGGAGTTTTTACTTGCAAGATATGGGTCTGTGAAGTTGAGATTTTTGCTTTTCATTTTGTGTATAAAATGTACACTAAGTATTATTTTTACACAAACTCAATTTTGTATTTTTATTTATATTATTATCTACAACTTTAATGAACAAAGATTCTTTATTTGATGAATAAATAATTATATACAAAATAGGTGTCAAAAATGCATAAATAAATGACTTAATAAATGAGGTATTTATTGTATACGAGCCCTTATCTCCCCCTACTTTATTCCTTGTCGACCAATTCCATGCTGGCCTTGGTCTCGGGGTTTGGGTCATAAAATATTTGCAATATTTTATTCCTTTTTCTTTTCTTCTCTCTATTCTATAATTTTGGCATTAAAAACCTTATTTTATGTACAATAACTACAATAATTAATGAATGCTATTATGTACAATTTGATGCTATTTACATGCATTTGTTGGGGTTTTTAAGGCAAAAATGATAGAATAAAGGTGATGAAATGGAGATTCATCACCCCCTATACTTGCCTTTGCTAGTCCCTAGCAAATACTTATGCAATAAGTACAAAAAGAACAAAGAATAAGAAGAAAAGAAAAAGCAGAAATAGAGAATAAATTGAATTGATCATGATTATTAAACTCATCTGTACAAAATCAAAGTTTGGAGCTCAGGTTAGACCTTGGTGTGAGAAATGTGTGTGGAACCTGGTAGGGAACCAGATCTAAAACACAACAGCCTCTGAGAGTGACAGAACTCGGTTCAAATCATCAATCTCAATGAAAGAATGCTATGCGAATGCTATTTACAAATATTCAAAGAATAATGTAATTTTTCAAAGAATTTTGAAAACAAAGAGAAGGATTTTTACATAAAGAATTTTTTTGCACATAAAATAACTTGGGCACTCACAGTATAAAATACGTACAACTATTTACACGGGCGTGCCGCTTTATTTTACAAGAATTGAGATTTTACAATTTAGTTTTTATTTATAAGTATATATATACACTTTATTAAAGAATTTTGTTTATTTATTTTTATTTAAAATAATAAAATAGTATTTTAGTTATTTATTATATGTGACTATTCCTCAAACTTATTTGACACAAATTTTTCAAACAATTTTTGAAAACTATAGTCCAAAATAATTTTTATAATCATTTTTACAAACATTTACACACATTTGAAAAATCATTTTGCAAAGGTTTTTCAAAACAGTATATATAAATTTTTCAAAATATTTTTGCAACCATTTTTCAAACCATTTGCAAATCATTTTTTAAACATTTTATTTCACACAAAGAAAATATAATTTACAAACAACACATTTTTACACGGGTTGAAAACATGTAACAAAATGTTTTCAAAATAGTTTTCAATAAATGTTCACAAAGATTTTCACACTATTTTTCAAACATTTTGCAAAAAACATTTTCACCTGATTTATTAATTAGTATATACAAAAAGAATTCGAGGAATAATCACATCTCTTTTTATTAAGGGTTTTTAAATGAATTTAAAGAATTATTAGCCATATTTATATGAAAGTATGAGTTATGGCTGAAGTATATACAGAGTATATACGACCCCCCTATACTTAGCTTGAGTTATGTCCTCATAGGTCGGAAAGAAAAGAGAAGACATAACTCGTACTGAGTATAGACAAGTCTAAAGAATATATGAATAAGAGATGAATGAATGAGAAGTTGACCGTCCCCCCTATACTTAGGATAAAGTAATCCTAAGTATAGCAGACTGCACACAAATCAGGGAGGGTCAAGGGTGGGAATAGACAGATGAACAACTCAGGGGTGCACCCCCCTATACGTAGGACAAAGGACGTCCTTAGTACAGAAAACTGACACAAAGGGGCGACACCTTTTATTTAGATACAAAATAAAGAAAAGGAAAAGAAGAAAAGAAGAAAAGAAGAAAAGAGAGATATATACAGATAGATGAAACGATCGTGGAGAATATACGCATCACTCCCCCTATACTTAGGGTGAGATATCCCTTAGTATAGGCAACGACAGGAGTGACAAAACTGAACAACGAAAGAACAACGCAGTGTGTACCCCCCTATACTTAGGACAAGGTACGTCCTAAGTGTAGACATAAAGATGTGGCGATAGATCTGGGGCACACATAACATACGGGAGAAAGAAGGAATAGACAAAACACATATATACAACTGGTGGAGAACCTGGTGGAGTATAGGACGGTATCTGGCAAGTGAATACCGTACTCTCGTCGTCGTCTCCTTATGAGACCGAGGACGCAATCAGAAGGTGAAAAGACACCCTGATATGCAGTGAGATGGGTGTCTGTTACCGGGGACACACAGATCAGAAAGTTGGATATCGGGTCCGGTAGCATGAAGCAGATGATCGGCTCATATGGTCATCATGAGGGAATATAGCCGATACCGTAAGACGGGGAGGAAGAAAGAACAGTACCAACTCCTCCGGTCAATCAGAGTCTCAAATAGATCGAAAATAACGCCTATGAGACTGTGTGATGCATGGTGGTGATATAATCTGAAAGTCACAAGAATACACCGAACAACACAATATGTGGCTCACCCCTGCGAGGGTCCTCAAGGTGAGAAAAATTAGAGAATAATCAGAGTACTCGACTCCGTGCTCCAACAGACAGGAGACGCAACCAGGTAAGAGACCAAGTACACAAGGCAGAAGACCCAGCTTCATGCTCCTACCAACAGGAGACACCAGAAATGAAGCCGAGTACATAGATAATGATGTACTCTCCCGCAGATAACCCTCGGGGAGTGGTACATACTAATCGATGAATAATCAGAACAGGAGCTCACCCTTGCGAGGGTCGTCAAGGTGAGTGGGCTCAAAGGAGCTTGATCCATTAGACGGATCAAAGGGACGGTCTCGGTAGGCGACAGATCGGCTACCAACAGAGGAGACCGTCAAATCAGGAAAGTGTGGCAGCATCTCGCAGATAACCCTCGGGGAACGTGCTGCGAACTAGGCATGAAAATAGCAGATATCAGAAGTTCAACCTTGCGAGGACCGTCAAGGCGAGCAGACTCAAAGGAGTCTAATCAGATGGGTCCCGTGATCCACAGATCGGATAGGCCACTCAAGATGGAACCAAAAATCAATGATATCAGATGATGCGATTTCGTGCTCCGCAGATTGGAGACACAGTAAGTAGTGGGAACCGAGCGTAAAGAGAATGTCGCAGTCTCTCGCAGATAGTCCTCGGAGAGCACTGTGAACTAATCAAAGAATAGTCAGAATGTGTATCTACCTTGCGAGGGTCGTCAAGGAGAGACGAGGGCTCAAAGGAGCCGGATCCATCAGACGGATCCACATAGTGGTCTCAGTAGTCGACAAGGCGGCTACCAACAGAAGAGACCAATCAGATCGGAAACATGTCATAGTCTCCCGTAGATAACCCTCGGGGAGCTACGAGCTAGGCATGGAATAATCAGAAAAGTGGAGCTCTGCCTTGCGAGGACCGTCAAGGAGAGCAGACTCAGATGAGTCCAGTACATTGGCCTCGTGTACCGACAGGTCAGGAACACAATCACGGGGGGAGGACAATCAAGTATATCATCTGACTCTGTTTCATGTCCCATCACAATGGCCACCCAAGCAGTGAATGAAACCACAGTCCTAGAAATTGCCGCATTCTCCCGCAGATAGTCCTCGGAGAGTAATGCAAGCTATATCAATGCTGGTCATGTGAATGTTGGCAAGTCATCTCAGGTCCTTAAAAGCAATAAATCATTCAATCATTTGGAGGGCATAAGATCAGGCAAGGGAGAAAATAATCATGTCATTCACCGAACATCCCTTGGGTCAATCCAGTCAGCTGAGATGGCACGAAAAATAGTCATGAATCCTCTAAGTGCTAGGGTGGATTAGAGAGTCAGGAGATCAAGGATGGGTCAAATATGAAGATGAGAGATCATGCAGGATCCGCACACCTCTATCAGTCAATCCATATCAGAATAAGCAGTCAATCCTTGAAATGTAGATGGCTGGAACCTCAAGAAAGATAGATCATTCAATCCTCATGAAGTCTTCATCGAATCATCGCATCATATCACATCCTTAATCCGGTGCGCGAGAACTAACATTCCTCAATAATGCATCACACCTATGCTCTATGCATCATCAAAAATCCTCAATAAGCTCATATGCTCGTATCAAAGACAAATCCATGATACCAATCTCAGCATCCTCAACATCATGGGCCCGGCTTACAAATAATCAGTATACATAATCCTTAATGCGGGCTTCATTAATATGCACAGCATTCCCGAGTAAAGGGAGAGATAATACGGGGGACACGAGGAAGATGGACAAGAAGGGTAACACAGTGAAGTGGAGAAGCTGATTGAGCGGGCGTACCAATATCATGGGTGGTAGAAGAGTGATACAGAGGGTACGAGGAGGGCGGGCGAGAAGGTCGAGACACAGACAAAATTGGGTGTTCCACACAGGGCGGGAACACCGTAAAAATGGTGGTCCGAAGAGAGGTCTCTCAACGAACCAAAGAAGATGGTACGATGGATACGTAGAAGATGGTGAAGAAGCGGGAAACAAAGGACTTGGCGAAGAAATGATTGAGCTCAAGCGCCAATATCACGACTCGATGCAAAATGAAGAGATATATGTATAAGAGAGGTAGAGAGACTCAAAAATAAAAATGCATGACTCACACGGTGGGACCGACTACTCTACGAATGAAAGAAAAAACACAATGGACTCCAAGTCAAAATCAATACACAAGGCAAAACACCCGATTCACCTACTCGACACAGTGAAGACCGTCAGGTGACGATCATTTGTCTTTTTGATTTTAGAGTTAGGTGAGATCACAAAAATTGTACAATCACTTAGGAGGCATGATAGGAGTTGGGCTCTACTCCTTAGTGTATACGTGAGCACTTAAAACGCATCCAATGAGGGGGTTGCTCTCCCCAAGACAAGGAATCCATTTTTGTTTTTAGGTCCAATAGAGTTAACAGTCCCTATTTTATTTAGATTATCACTTTTTTAGGTATTTTCAATGCACGTGCCTATCGAGGTTCCAATTTCCATTACCATCCTAGGTTTGCAAAATCAGAGGGAGAAGATCGGAAAAGCCATGCAAGTCGGAAAATGATGATGCATGCCAAGTGAGAAGACTTACAGTGCCTCCCAGCTCTCTCCATGCGGGATGCATAACAGAATTTGAAACCTATGTTATATGCAAATGCAAACCGAGGAAATCTCCCTAGGTACAGAAACTGCTATTATCGTGAAGCACCACAAGTCGCTCATTCATCTCTAGCCTCAAAAAGTCCGGTCTTGGCTCACCCCTCCTCTGTGCTCAACACACTTGAGCTTAGGAGAAAGCGCTTTGCGGGGCTCGCTGTGGCACAAAGGCTAAGAGATTAATGAGTAGCTGTTTAGAGTTTGATCTAGGTCCAAAGCGAACTATAGGTACATGCAAATATATGTTAGAGTGTTTGGACCTAACTCTACGAGCAAGCAACTCCTAAGCTAAGGCTCATTCACACAAAGTAATAAAAATAAAATAAATAAAAGAAAAAGAGTCAAAATCATCGAGGCTCCCAAGGGAACAATCCCTCGGGCAATGGACCTCGGGAGTCGGAGCGTACCTGTGAGAGTCCTGTATTATTACAAAATTCTAAGTGTCACTCTCTCACATGAATATTCATAATAAAATGAAATAAAATAAAATGCATCAAAAGTGTGGACTGTCTTCCAAAAATCCTCCTTCATATGTCCTTGATGCACTCTCCTGTTGGCTAGGCATCGAAGAGCCAACTCCACCTTGCTTGGGTGCATAGGTCCTCCTAAGATGTCCTCCTTCGCTTGGCGGTCCCTCGCATCCAATACAAAGAAAGAAGATGGGTCAGAACAATCAATCAAATAATGTTAAAATAAAAATAAAAATCACACAAATATATAAATGATGGACATGAGCAAATAATTGAATAAATGAACAAATAAGCTCATAAAATCATACAAAATCCGTTGCCTCCCCGGCAACGGCGCCATTTGATGAGAGGGGTAAATCATCGGTCTTGCATTTCACACAAAGCGGGAACACAGTGGCTGAGGCGACCGACAAAAGAATCCCAAATCGATCAACAATTAACCCACAATCAATGTATGCGATGAATATCCAAAAATGTGGAGTTAAAATTTATTATAACTCTACATGCGAATGTGTATAGGTGTAAGTACAGGTAGAGGTCGAACACTGGGAGGTGAATGGTTATATGTGCTGTGTAATTATTCAATCCATTGTTCATGTCCATTTATTGTTTTTGTGGGTTTTGGATTTTATATTTTTATATTTTTTATAATTTTTATTTGGTTTTTATATTTTATATTTTTTTTATTTTCTTTTTATTTTTTTAATTATATAATATATAGATATGTATATATCTAAGATATATATATATATGTAAAGAGATATATATATCTATAAGAAGAGAGAGAGAGGGATAATATAGTATATATAGATATATAGACATAAATACTTAAATTATATATAGATATAATTCTTTTTTTTTGCTTTTTAATATTTTGTCGATTTTTTTATTTGTTGTTTTTCTGGAATATTTCTAACTTTTAGGTATTTTTAATTTCAAAAATGTCCACAATATAGGACTAAATATATAGCCTAATATTATTTGGGTTTTAAAAATAGAAAATAAACTCCAAAAATTCCCAAATTAGTTTTAATATATTAATAATAATATATAGATAATTATAAAGAAAAAACATATTTTTGGTTTTTCTTTTAAGGATTTTTCTATTTTTTTGTTGGATTTTGGAGCTTTCTGATTTTTTCATTTTTCTTTTTCATATTTTTAGGGTTTTTCAATTTCTGGACTCAATTTATATATTAATATACAATATATAATTTTTTTTGAATTTTTCAAAAATGTTTTCTAATCTTTTTGTATATTATACATTAGACAGTGCAAAAAGGGTTTCTTTTTCATTTTTAATAATTAGGAAAAATGCGAAAAAAAAGCAAAATAAAACATGGCGTGGAAGAGCATAGCATGGAGCACCTATCCTAATTTTTGTGAATTTTTAGAAGCCTCGTAGGTATTTTTAATAAATGGATAAAAGACACAAAAATAATTAAGCCTGGTAGGGGCATTTTTGCAAATAAAATAAGTTCAGAGGGTTACAGTGCAAAAATACCAAAATATTATAACGTATTCTGCAATTTTCAGGACTAAAACCAAATAAACCAACCCGCCAGGTCCCCCTTGCAATTTAACCATCACGTGAGACTACACGTGATCCGCACCCACAGGGACCAAAACGCAATTTCAAAAACTCTAGGGTCCTAGTTGCAATTATTTCATAAAAATAATACACTTTATAATTTATTTCATGGACTAAAGATAAATATGCAAACATACAGGGGGACTTATGCAATTTGACCACCCCACGTGGGATGACACGTGAGGTGACGTGGAGTGGATCCAAGTGTAATATGAAAAACAATACAGGGGTTCCATGCAAAATTTTCACATTATTTACAATGCGCTATTTATTTTACAGTATTAACAATTAAATATACAAAAAGGCGGTGGTACAAGTGAAAATTACCCCAAAGTGGGTGCGGATAGACGGCTGGATGTGGGTCACTTGACACGCGTCACTCCCTCTGCGCCCGATACTGCTTCGTCGATGAAGCGCTAGGATTAGATCTCCTGGCTGAGATCTACGGTGGCTGCTCGCTTCATCAGACGACTGCTGTTTGACCTGGGACCTGCTCCTCATCCAACGGCGGAGACGACGGCTGGAAGAACGGGGAAGAACGCTCGCTTGGGCGAGCTTCCTCTGGTGAGAACTCGCTGATCTGCCGGCCTTTGCTACTCCGAGGTGTCCCAAAAGCTTCCTGGAGGTTGGCTCTCTCCGTTGGAGGTGGTAGATCGGCTGGAGATGCCATGGAGCGGCGCCACGAGGTCGGTGAAAACGCGGCTCCAGGTACCTCCGCCGGCCTTAGGAACGTCTCCTGGTGCTCCTCAATGCACCTGACCTGCACAGGAAGGTAGAGAGGCTCGAGGGCGTCACCCTCGACCTGGGGTTTGAAGCTGTTAGCACGGGGATGGTGATGGGTGGAGAAGCTCCGGTGAAGGGTGATGGAGTCGCTTCGATTCACGGATCCAGATGCGAATCCGGTTGGACAAGGTGGCTGGAAGGTGGAGAATGCGGTAGGGAAGGAAATGGAGGTGAAAGCGAGTCGGGAAAACAACGATGGCACGGTGGAGAAGTTGTCGGAGCGTAGCTCCGACGAACTTCGAAGAACCTAAATTACGCTACTCTACTAATCTAAATGCGAAATAAAATGCAGAAATAAAGTGCGGGAATAAAAATCTTCCTAGAAATGTAAACGAGCAGCTCTTATACCTGGGGGCCTCCAGGGAGCAGGGCGGCCGCCGGAGCGCCGCCGCGACAAAATTTACCTCCATCTCCGGCCGAACCGAGGTGCTGGGAAGCGCCTCCTGTCACGAGGGCTCCACCAGGAGCTGATTCAAGCTCAAAGAGGGGGATGAAATTGGCCAAATTCAGCCAAGGAAGAGGAGGGATTTATTTATAAACATTCCTGGGGACCCCCATGGACCGGCGATTATTGAAGAATCGAATGGCTGTACAAGGGTTCCAAGATCACGGCGCGAATCACGGTGGTCAGAGAACAAAATCTGTGAAGGGATCGAAGGTGATGGAGCGACCAATCGACCGGGAAAAATGGATGAAATCGGGGGACGCGACAGTTCTGACGGACGTCAGAGGCGCAGGGGGGAGTTGACCGGAGGTCAACTTTCCCTGGCCCCTGATTGGTCCACGTTGGACCGATCTTGACCCATTTATTTAACATATTAAATGAATTAATTAGAATTTACTTATAAAATAAAAAATGTTTATAAATTAATGTAGTATTTATTTATGATTTTTATTTATTTTTTTGAAGTGTTTTATTACGGTTTCATTAAAATAATGTGTTTATAAGTATATTTATATATATTTATTTTTATTTTATTTAACTTTATTTAATTACTTTATTTTTTTATTTTATAAATTTATAACTTATTTTTATGAGTATAAATATATTTTTATTTAATTTTTATGAGTTTATTTACATTTTTAAATAAATGTGTTTATGTATATGTAAGTATACTTATAGGTATTTCACATATATATTATATACATTTTATTTATTTAATGTGTTTTATTTGTTTTTAATTTGGATTTGTATTTTTAATAAGTTATATATAATATATACATTATTATAAAAATATAAATGAATAAAGAATAAAAGAATTAAAATCCCTTTTTATTTATATACATATAGGTAGTATAGGTATTTTGTCTATGTCTTACAGAGGCTTATTTTATTTTACAAATTATTTTTAGTTTTCTTTTAACTTCAATATGTACATGTATTATATACATTCTTTACAAAATTCTAAAAATATTAATTTATGAAAATAATGAACATTGAATAAAATGAATATTTTAATCAGGTATTATGTACAAGGTGGGTCAAAAACCTAACTTCTGCATATGGACTCCAAAAATTATGAAACCAATTTTATTAAATAGTTTAGGGAAAGCTATATACAATTAAAGGTGAGTTTGGGTGATTTGGAGTTTTTACTTGCAAGATATGGGTCTGTGAAGTTGAGATTTTTGCTTTTCATTTTGTGTATAAAATGTACACTGAGTATTATTTTTACACAAACTCAATTTTGTATTTTTATTTATATTATTATCTACAACTTTCATGAACAAAGTTTCTTTATTTGATGAATAAATAATTATGTACAAAATAGGTGTCAAAAATGCATAAATAAATGACTTAATAAATGAGGTATTTTTTTGTATACGAGCCCTTATCTCCCCCTATTTATTCCTTGTCGACCAATTCCATGCTGGCCTTGGTCTCGGGGTTTGGGTCATAAAATATTTGCAATATTTTATTCCTTTTTCTTTTCTTCTCTTTAATCTATAATTTTGGCATTAAAAACCTTATTTTATATACAATAAATACAATAAATAATGAATGCTATTATGTACAATTTGATGTTATTTACATGCATTTGCTGGGGTTTTTATGGCCAAAATGATAGAATAAAGGTGATGAAATGGAGATTCATCAAGCTTAAAGGCCTCAAGACATTTGTGATCAACAATAAACTCCATGTCTTTGCCTAAAAGCTCAGTTAGCGGTCGGGCAATCTTAGAAAAATCCTTAATGAATCTCCGATAAAATCCAACATGCCCGAGGAACGACCGCAACTGTGTAACTTTGGTTGGTGGCTGGAGTCGTCTGATCACATCCACCTTGGCAGGGTCAACCTCCATTCCTCTCTTGGAGATGACGTGCCCAACGCAATGCCCTCCGTCACCATGAAGTGACTTTTCTCCTAGGAGAGCACCAGATTAACCTCACAACATCTTTTGAGGACTCGGTCCAGATTCCTAAGACAGGAATCGAAGGAATCGTCGTGGACCGAGAAGTCGTCCATGAAGACTTCCAGGAATTCGCCGACCATTTCGGCGAATACAACAATCATGTACCTTTTGGAAAGTACCTGGAGCATTGCATAACCCAAAGGGCATGCGCCTGAAAGCATAGGTACCAAAGGGGCATGTGAATGTGGTCTTTTCTTGGTCCTCCGGAGCTATGGCTACTTGATTGTAGCCCGAGAACCCATCTAAGAAGCAGAAGAGTTCTTTCCCTGCTAGTCTCTCCAAGATCTGATCAATGAACGGCAGGGGGAAATGATCCTTCTTCATCGCGGCATTCATGCATCTGTAATCCACACAAACGTGCTACGACATGGGTACTCGTGTCACGATCTCCTCTCCGTCCTCATTGGTGGTCGTCTGAATTCCCGACTTTTTCGGGACAACATGGATTGGGGCCACCCACTTAGAGTCGGAGATCAGGTAAATGAAACCCGCGTTGCACCATTTCTCTAGCTCCTTCTTCATGACCTCTCGTAAATTTGGATTCAAACGACGTTGGAATACACGAGAGGGTTTGGCTTCATTCTCCAAGTATATATGGTGCGAACACAGAGCGGGATTTATCCTGTGGAGATCGGATATGCTCCAGCCTATTGCCTTGTGGTTTTTCTCCAGGATCTCTAGCAAGCGAGATTCCTGCTCCTCGGTCAATCGCGAACTGATGATGACCGAATATTTCTTGTCCTGACCTACAAGGAAGACGTATTTTAAAGTTGTGGGTAAAGGTTTGAGCTCAGGAATAGTGTGGTCGTCTAAGAAGTCTGGCTCAATCTGATCTGGCTCGGTGTTGGAAGCGGCTGGATCTTTATCTGTGATAACTGCCACCAAGTTGTTTGGCTCTGGAGTCGGATCGTCAAAGGTTTCCATGCAATTGGCAAAAGCCTCGTCCGACTCGTCATCCTCATCTTCTGATTGTCCTAAAGATGTAAGGACTGACAGGCCCAGTTGGGCCTCTATGTCATCGAAGATGTAGGGCGATGCAGGTTCTGAGCTGTACTCGTCTATGAGGACCTCACACACTGACTCATGCACTGGATCATCTTCGGAGGGGATGAACTCATCGATGCTGGCTGGGTTCTGTCTCCATGGCCTAACTACGTCTACATGATTGTAGTCTGCTTCGGTAGAAGAGTACTCGGTGCTGGATTCGGAATCCGGTCTCTGCCATCTTGTCTGCTTCATTTCAAGTTCCTCATCTCCGCCTGGAGTTTGGAACTGGATCTTCCCGATCTTATAATCAAACAAGGACCCTATTGTTCTGAGGAAGGGCCTGCCTAAGATGATCTGGGAGTCTCTCCAATTACGAGGGGTCTCCATATCTAGGACAGTGAAGTCCACCATGTATTCTTGCCCCTCGACTTTGATCACAATGTTCCTCAATTCTCCTTGGGACCTCTTGGTTGATTTATCAGCAAACTGTAGAAGGGATCTAGATTTCCTAAGAGGTCCGAGATTAAGCCGCTCATAGAGGGTTGTATGCATCTGATTGATTGAGGAACCATTGTCCAGGAGAGTGCGTGCAAACACGATGTCATCAACATGGCTTACTAAATAGTGTGCACCCATGTCTCTTCGTTTCCTTGGAAACGAGTTCTTTATTGCACAAGTCGTGGCTACTGATAAAACATATTTCTCAACACGGCTTTTGGTCTTCCTGCTAACCCTAGTAGGTGTGCATCGCACCTTATGGTATTTTTGGAATGCAGGGGTCATCTCCACATACTTGTCAAAGGGGATTGTGACCTTGATGTGTTTGTTGCAAAACTCTGCCATCTCAAGGTCATCTTTTTGTATTTTTTTTGAATTTCTTCTTTCCACTCTTGAGAGCTCGGGGGAAAGGGATTATTGATTCCAACTCATGTTCGGAAACTGAAAGATTCTCATTAAGATCAAGAACTGAGTTTTTAACATGACTCGGACTCTTTGACAGACTCTGACTCTGACTCTGACTGAAAAGAAAATGCTGAGGCGAAACCGATGATGCTTCTTTCGCGACTGCTGGACGATCCTCCTCAGATGGAGGTGCAGGCTCCTCATCGGTTCTGTCGGACTCTATGCTGATGCGAGAATGCTGCTTCGAGGACTCATATGTCCTCTTCCTCTATCGGTGATGGTGGTGGTGCTTCTCCTCCTCTTCCTCCAAGTTCTCCTCAGGTAGAGACTTGGAGGCTCCTTCCTTCCGTGCCCGTGCCCGATCAGGTATGGTCACGGTCCTTTTGCTCCTGAGGGACATATGATTTACATTATAGTACGAAAGGATCTCATGTTCAAATAAATAATTATCTGAATAATATACCTGATCACGAGGTCGGTTCTGGCCATGGATTATGTTGTTCGGGTTGGCCTGAACCTGTGCGGGAATTGGGGTCTTTGGTACCATCTGCTGGTCCTAGGTACGAGAGACACAATTAATATCAGTTATCATATCCAGATAATCGTTCTGCATCTGTTGGACCCTATCAGACAGGGTTTGGATCGCCAAGGTTAGAGACTCCGATTCGGTGGGCTGGGCTGGCTGATTCGCGGGCGAGGTTCTATACTGGCCCTGCTGGCCATACCGGTACTGCTGCTGGTGGTGGACGGTGCTGGGCCCTGCTGATATGTGTGCTGCTGCTGGTGGTGCTGCTGAGGTTGGCACCCTTGTTCTGGCCTGGACTGAAAGCGCAGTGCGGGGGCGGAGTTGGTTCCTTGGTAAGCTAGGGAAGGTCGGTGAGGCTGATTGTTCCCCATCCCCGACTGTCTACTGACGGGGTCACGGCTGTACCACATCCCGTTAATCTCGAACACCTGCGGAGGCTCCTCGTATCTAGTCTCCACTTGTGGGGGTGCATGTTGGTCCTGCTGGGTGTAAGTCTGATCCTCCACCCAGCCACTGTGAGGCCCCGGTGCCTGCTCCTGCACAAGATGGACTCGATGCACAGGTGCAGGTGGTGCAGAAGGGGCAGGTAGCTTCATCTTAGCTACCTTCTCAATGAGTTCCTCCACTTGCTTCGGTAGATGCAAGAGAGACTCAA
The DNA here is from genome assembly GCA_037367405.1 of Ottelia alismoides. Taxonomy (NCBI): domain Eukaryota; kingdom Viridiplantae; phylum Streptophyta; class Magnoliopsida; order Alismatales; family Hydrocharitaceae; genus Ottelia; species Ottelia alismoides. The sequence goes on along the minus strand of JAZKJV010010763.1, from coordinate 612,459 downwards.
GGTCAGTGACACTCTTGTGGATATGCTCGACCATGGTTAACTTGTCAGCAATCATCCCCATGTTGGGGATGAGGTCCTCGGTCAGATCCGCTACAGTCCTTCGGGTTGTCTCGTTGGATAGGATTGAAGGAGACAACTGATAGGCCCCGGTGGCCTGCGACCTGTCGATTTCTGCCATCTGCTCCAGGATCTTCCATATGGCATGCTCGTTCTTGTTCAGATAGCTTCCTCCACAGGCGGCACTGACTAACCCCTGCATCTTCGGGGTTAGACCACAAAACAAGGTCTGGACTAGGATCGCCTTAGAAATGCCGTGGTAGGGGCATTTCTGCACTAAGTCATTAAACCTATCCCAGGCATCATGGAAAAGTTCACTCGGTCCTTGGGAGAAGCTGGCGATCTTCGTTCTCATCTGGTTAGTCCTACTGAGAGGGTAGAACTTTTTCAGGAATAATCCCCAGCAACGGCGCCATTTTGATAACCACTCTCGCACCCTCGGTTAATTCGGTCAGATTAATGTCCAAATTAATTTAAAGTGTTCGTTGCAGTCGGATACGAGAGTGAATATTAAAAACCACTTTTAATTAGATTCGAGTTAATTTCAAGCGGCAGATTTTTTTACTTGGTGAAGTCCAAGGTCGAACTCAAGGAGGCATCTGTCTCCTTAGATGAATTAGTAGCAAAGTCCAATGTTCGATTTTCAGGGAAATATTTTTTGGTCTTTTTTTCTATTTCTATGCAAGACACATGCAACAATCCAGCCAATTCAAAGTTAAATCAGTTTAAGATATCAAATTAAGTCCAAAAATTATAAAAATTGGCCTGATGATGAAAGATGGTGAAATTAAGCTACCCTAATTTTTTGGAATTTTTCGACACTAAATGAATTTGCTGTGAATTTAAAATGAAGGCAGGATGATTTTCACTAAGTTATTTTTAATAAAAAACAAATCACAATATTTTCAGGAACTAAAATTATCCTAGATAGATTTGATAATAAGGAATCTAGGAAAATTGTCAAACCTTAATTTTACTGTGAAATGAACCTATTAAAAATAAACTAAGGAAATCACTAAAGAATTTATTTAGGCCCCGATATGCGTGCAAATCACATGAAATTTTTATGCAAGGTTGAGTTAACTATCCTAGAGCTATTATGATTTTTCGAGAATTTTTGGAGCTACAGAGAATTAATTATCAATTAAAAGGTCCAATTGGGCAAAATAACACAGAAATCAACCAATTAATTCATTAAAAATTCTACTGATATCACAAAAATATCACAATTGTCACAACAGATAGAGGACAAGTTACTCAACAACATGCAATTTTTTGACTTGAAAAATGATGCAAAATGACACCTAGGGATGCGTGCAAAGATAGGGGTGTATTTGCAATACAGAAAATTAAAATTACAAAAAAAATAAACATGTTGATAGGGACTTAAATACAATTACCTATAATGCTGGGGGTGGAATGCAATTTCTCCACTGGGCACGTGCTTCTCACGTGGGGGCGCTACACAGGGACCTTTTTGCAATTTTGGAAAGTCCCCAGGGACTCTGTGCAAATTACCCAGGCTACACATGGTCCTCACGTGGGGGCCTAGGCTCGGGCGGCGTCGGAGGTCTAGAGTAAGGCTCGGCGTAGCCTCGGATGGTCCGAGCCTAGGGTCGGGGATGAGGCTCGGACCCGATGTCGTGGCTGGCTGCGGACCTTTGGATCAAGATCGATCCAAAGGATGTCGGTGCTGACGCGTGGCGTAATCAGAGATTGTTAGATCTATGCTGATCCAACGGTGCCTGAGAACCGGGGAAGGGGCTACGTGGTTGAATGTTGTTCGTAGGATCAAGAAAGATCCCACGGCTGTCGGCTGCTCCAGATGATGGATGACGTGGCGGGAAGTCGACCGTTCGATCGAGATGATCAAACGGTAGCTGGGGCTTCTCCCTCAATGGTCCTCCGCCACCTGCGGAGGAGTCGGTGGTGCTCCGACGATGGGGTCTTAGCTCCGCCCGGTCCTCCTAGTGTCGGTGAAGCTCTCGGGGGACTCGGAGATATCCCAGAAGAAGCGCGGCGGTGCGGCGAGGGCTCTGGTGGTCTCAGGAGCTGGAGAGGGGCGTCGGAGCTCCGTGGCGGCGAAGCTCAAAAAGATCTCCGATGAGCTTTCGGTCAATGACTGGGGGTACCTGCAGGGGGTTAGAGGAGATAGCCGAAGCTCGAGGTGCGGTCGTGGAGATGTGGGATGCGATGGCGAGGCCTAATCGGAGTGAAAGGATGCTCGATGATGGTGCTCCGCCCAGGTGGCGGAGCTGGAGCTGATGGAAGGTCGAGTGATTCGTCGGAGGGTTTGAAGTGCACCGTGAAGGTCAGAGCTCCGTCGCGGAGCTCGGCGAGGTGGAAGCAGAGCGAGACGATGAAGGTGGGGCACAAATAAAATCGGAGAAAACAAAAGAAAAATTAAAACGAAGATCACACGCAGATCGAGGAGATTACCTGGGATTTGGAGCTCGAAGTGGAGTTCCAGTTCGTTGCTCGAGGGATCGGTAAGGTCCCGAGCTCAAGCAGCTACTCGGAGGAGGGCTGCGACACGGCGGTTGCGCCGTGGATCTCGTCAGAGAAGAAACCGATCGTCGCTCGAAGAGGCACTCGATTGATGTCACCAAAAGATAGCTCTGAGCTCAAGGAACTTCCCTGGAATGGCGAATGGGTGTGATATTGGCCGGTGCTTGAGTATTTAAAGGAAGAAGTTGACGGCCGGACTGGTGAGGAGGTGAGGTTAGTGGGGTTCGTGGAGCTTCTCCGGTGGACGACGTGGGTAGTGAGGTGGCTGGCGAAGATAAGGGACGAGTGGGGGTGATCGTGGAGGCGTTGGTGGTCGTCGACGGTGGCTAGAGCGCGACCAAGAATAGAAAGGGCGAGAGTGTGTCGCAAGGTAGAGATCGTGGGAGAGAGGGGGATTCCAGAGGTAGGAGACGAAGTCTCCACCATTGGATCTTGTGATCCAACGGCGGAGAAGAAGGCGGGATGGAGCGGTAGGATTAGATCAAGGCGAGGTGATCAAGGGCCGTGGAGTGACCATGTGGAGCAATGGGACGCAGCACGAGCGGGTGGCTGAGATGAAGTCAAGGAGATGTGATCTAAGGGTACTGAAAGTGCCACGCGTCGTGTGGAGGAGAGGGGCGTCGTGCATGATCCAAGGGCGTCGCGTGCGACGCGTGGCGCGCTGTGGTGAAGGCGCTGATGAGCGGATCAGATGAGAAGGGGGACATGATCTGACTGTGTAGAATTGAGGCGCACGTGGAAATCAAGTGGCCGTTGGATCAAGGAGTATATCCAACGGCTGAGAGGCGCGACGGCTAGGGCAAGGGGAGCGGGCCGCGTGGCGCAACCAGATGGCGCCACGTGGCCAACTGTGAGTGGCTGAAAATAGAAATGAATGTAGAGAGAGAAGGAGGCCGAATTTGGAAAAACGCAAAACATGAAAGTTGTAGATCTCGATGAGATCTACAAGTTTCATGTTTACCAAAGACGGAGATGAGGTCAAATATGATACAACAAATACAAGGATATAAATATACATATATGTAGTATGCATAGAGGCCCAAAAACCCAACTTTTTCATACGAGCTCCAAATTGGATGAAATTAGTCTCATTTTAAAGGTCTTTTAATATGTATTAATCTGAAAGTGAGTAGACCTATTTTGGAGTTGGTATGAGGGATCTATGGGTATTTTATGGTCCAAGGGCTTTAGGGCTTTATTGGTGCTTTTACAAAGGGGATTCCTGGCTTTCTTCCTTATATTATTAACTAAGGTGTACATAGTATAAGGGAGAGCTTATTTTGATGAGTGGACATTTTACAAATGATGTTGGCTTCTTATTTAATGCAAATTGAGTGCTAAAATGCATGTTTTATGTATGCATGTATGAATGCTATTTATGCATTATAAAGGGAAATATGCATCTATTTACCTTGGAACAAGCTTCTATTTTCAACTTTTAGAGTGATGAATCATAGATTCATTACCTATCCACTGAACTTGGGTAGTTAGATAGAATCATAATCAGTTCATGACCTTCATTCCCATCATCAAGAAATCAAAAAATCAGACCAGGAACTCATCATTACCATCATTAAGAATCCATGAACATGATCTCTAAAAGGACACATAGTTAACAACACACACTCGGGTCATCATTATATATATATATGTGTGTGTGTGTGTGTGTGTTTGTGTGTGTGTTATGTATGTATATATATGTATGTGTATATAAGGAGAATGGGTGAACTTGGGGCATTCCTTCAAGGTAGCTTGAAAACATTTTTCATAGAAAGTACTTGTAAATTTTTAGTTGTTTATGTCTTACTACTTGCTTCTTTTGAAATCACCTTAAATGATGGCTTGTTTTAATAAGTTTTCAAGATGCACCAGCACCCGTTGACATTTTTCTTATTTCCTATCATGTGTGGTAGGCAAGGCACCTATACTACAGCAGTGGCTCATGATTCCTGGCACCCGAGTATATACCATACGGTAAAATTGTTCAGTTTTTTGTTCAGGTTTTGTACAGTACTTGTCTTTTTCTTATTTTTGGGACATGGATACATTGTAGATAAATTTTGTTACAAGTAATGCTATATGGAAATGAATAAAATGCATTGGTGGCACTTATCATTGTTGATTCCGTGGCTATTTACATTATTAATTATGCATATCAAACATAAATATCAAACCTAAAAAACATCCCCTAATTTTTGGTACCATGTGCGATCTTTTGTGAATGTGATACCGTGAATGTGTTATAAACGGGTACCCAGTTCCGAGGGGTTAACATATCCATATTTATAGTATACCTTATTTTTTTATTTATTTTTATTTGTTTATTCTTTTTAATGCATAAAAATGTATTTTTATTTATGAATGAGCTTTTTTATAAAAGATTATTATTAATGCATATTTACATGTATTTGGTAAGGGATTTGAGAAAAAATGCGATAGAAATATTTGTGAATCATGGATTCATCAATAGGTCTGTTGGGTTTACGGTGGAGTAAATGGGATCAAAAATCAAAAGGGAGGTCGAGGGATTTTATTTATAAACAATGGACTAGAGACCTAGGGAAGAGGATGGTGTGCAAGACAACGGCGGTTGGTGGACTTTTGGTGATGGGCGAAGATGAGGATAGTGGAGTATACAGATTGGTGGTCGGCTCGAAGTAAATGGTGGAGTGGAGGTGGAGTAAGAAAATGGAGAACGAAGGGGGCATGTAGTTATAACATTCATTAGAATGAAGACTGGACAGTTGTTCGCGACCCCTGAGTGGTCCACATAGACCTAGTAAGGATAAAACATGAATTAATTCTCTTTTTAATTTGATTAATAATAATAAATGATTTTATTAATTAAAACTCAAAAAAATGTTTCTTTTTTTATGTACTATTTTATGGTGACTTTTATTTGTTTTACAACCATATTTATTACGTGCTAACTTTTACAAGTATTTGCATAGGTGTATTTACCTATATTTTAGGTGTTTTATTTTTATTTTGTATTTTAGTTTTTATTATATTATGTACATATTTTATATATTTATAATATAATAATATAGGTATTTAGATATTTTTATGATTTTATTTACATATTTAAATAAATAGATGTACATTATAGGTATAATATACCTATATATATTTTAATGTATTATTTATTTTAAGCATATTTTAATGGTTTTATCTTATCTTTATATTTTAATATGTTTCAAATAATATATAGTATTTAAAATTATAAGAAAGGTAAGAATGTAAAGAATGAATTTTATGAATAAAATATATAGGTATATAGTACAATGGGACCTCAGAAAACCAGCTTTTGCATCTTAACTCCATCTTAAATGAAACCAAATTTGTTAGATAGGTAATTTAATTTAAAATATAATTGAGTTGATTTTATGGAATTTTAGCTTGTATGGAGAAGATATTGATCTTTGTGTATTTTATGCACAACTTCATGTTGAACATTACATTATTTGAGGTGTATAAAATGCAAAATAAAATCAAGTAAAAGTATCTTATTTTGAGTATAAATTAGGTTTTCAATATACAGTTTAAACCCTTATCTCTCCATACTTTATTTCTTTTCGACAAAGTCAATATTGACATGGTCTCGAGGTTTAGGGTCATTCAGTATCTTTGATACTTTATTTATTTTCTTTTTCTCTTCTTTATTCTTTTATTTTCGATTTAAATACAAGTATTTATAAAATATTTACAAAGTAATTATAGATGAATAATAAATGCTAATTTGTACAAGTCAGCTATGTATACATGTGTTTTGATAGGAATTTGGATGCAAAATAGAAGAATAAATGTAGATGAATGGATATTCATCAAATATTTACATGTGTTTATAGAGGACATTAGATAAAAAGAATGAATAAAAGATTGGTGTACAATCGGTTTTAATAAATAAATTGAACATAAATAAAAGGAAATAAATGTTCGGTTGGATCGATTCTACTAATATGGAAGAGTAGAGTTAACATCCTATTCGAGTGATCTTCAATGGTAATAACTCACCTGTGGTTGATTTTTAAACTTAGGATTGTTAGTCACAAGTTCGTGAAAATACAGAGAACTCCGGTAGGTAGCTAACAACTATGATAAAATAGTTAGGTCTTTCAACATAGATTTAAATAATCATTTGTATCTTGTTAGGGTATTCTCGATTAGCGATACAATTGATCACACAAATGTAATTAGAAGTTGGCAAGAGCTGCTAATCATCTTTGAAGTATAGAGCAAATTTTGCAATGGTTCTTACATGAGGAAAACTTACGAGTAAAATAAGCTAGTTGACATTACATCACCATCTGGATGCAGTCCACAATTTGCAAGGGTTCTCATATGATGGATGCATAAGAGTAAAGAAGTTAGTCCAAATGAGATAAAAGAAGATTCATATAGGTAATTGGAATACTAGCATGATCATTAAATCAATGGAGATGGTAGATATGATAGAAAGAAGGAAGATCTAGATATTTTGTCTCCAGGAGATAAAATTGGTTGGAGAAAAACAAGTGATCGAGAAAAAATGCTTTAAACTATGGTATTCATATAAAGAAAAGGGTATAAAGAGTGTTGTAATGGATGTTCATAAGGATTTTAAGAATATTGTGGTTGAGATGTAAAGATTTGGGGATCATATTATTTTACTAAAATAAATGCATAAAGAAAAAATCTTGAATATCATATCATTTACGCATCACAAAATGATTTTGAGGAAATGAATAAACACTTTTTTGGAGGTTGATAAGATTGTGTAAGGAATACCACAAAGAATAATGATTTGCATAGGTGGAGATTTTAATGGACATGTGGGAAAGGATCCATTAGGGTATTCTAGAGGCCATGGATTTGGGGATAGAAATAAAGATGGAAAAGTCATTCTAGATTTTGGAATAGATCTGAAACACTCTCTCTAAGGAAGAGAGAGTAGTATTTAATCACTTATAAGAGTGGCACAACTAAAAGATAGATAGATTATTTTGTGATGAGTAGAAGAGATCGTTTGTGATGTAAAGACTACAAAGTAATCCCAAAAGAGAGCTTCACATCCCGACATCGATTGCTAGTCATGGATGAACAAATAAAATGATTGGAAAAGAAAAAGAAGGTTCCAAACACCAATAGAACTAGGTGGTGGAATCTTCAATTGAAGCAAGCAAGATTCAATGAAAAGGTTTTAAAAGACTTATCTTAGGAATGTAACAATAGCATCTTGTATTCGAAAGGTAGCCAAAGAGATGTTAGGTGAGACTAAATGAGAAGTTCCATGGAAAAAGGAGGCTTCTGGTAGAGTGAAGGGGTGTGAGAGAATCTTAAATGTAAAAGACCTTGCTTTAAATGCTATGTGCAAATATAGTGAAGGTGAGGGTTTTCACCTCGTTCATCACAGAAGCATGGATATCACATCTTATGCAATCTAGGTAGACTAGTCGCACTAGTTATATGGGGCGACAAAAATTAAAAATTTTCAATGAAACAACATGAAATGGGAACCATTCCATGTCGTTTCATCCTGATAACAAACAAGTATTAGGGTAACCTCTTGTATACTGATCGCGATCCTCATGTCTCTAAACGAAGAGACCTCTTGTCTCAAGTCTGATCCTATAGAATGAGCACTTGTGGATGTGTGGATGAGATACGTGCTTCCCATAATCTGAGTTGACAATCTGAGCATGGAACTTCTTGATTTCATCTCATGAATTTTGTAGTCTTCCTTAGGATCATTGGGCATAGAAGAAGATGGATATCCTGAGCAGTCGGTACGACAACACAATGGCAACATGATGATAGCGAAGCTCTCATGAAACCCTAGTGCAGACAACCACTAGGCTTTGAAGGACATAGAGCTTGGGAGTATATGTGTGTGTGAAAGAGAGAGTTTTGTTGTTTCAATTTGGTTGTAGTGTGTTTGTGTAAGGAGATAACATTATTATTCATATGGCCCTAGGGTTCTCTTATATATGAGAGTAACCTATTGGGAAAATTACACAACAGAGGTAGACACAATATAATATATATAAAAGATACAAAACATAGTAGATATCTCAACACTCCCCCTCAAGATGGATCATAGATGTCAATCATGCTCAGCTCAGAACAACATCTCTAGTAAGGTCCTCTTCCTAGAGCCTCGGTAAGAACATCGATTGTCTGGTCTCCTTAGCTAACTTGTGTAGTAGAGATGAGACCCTTCTGTATTATGTCTCGAGTATAGTGACAGTCCACCTCTATATGCTTTGTTATCTCATGGAGAACTGGGCTATTGGAGATGAAGAGCACAACCTGGTTGTTGCATTGGGGGTGCATTGGAAGAGACACCTCAACTGTGAGGTCAATAAAACAGATCTGACCCACATCATCTCTGTACTAGCATGCGACATGGCTCTGTATTTTGATTTTGCACTGGATCTGGCAACCAATGTCTGCTTCTTGCTTCTCCAGGACACCAAAGAACTCCCTATCAACAATGGAAAACTAGAAATAGACTTCATATCCTTTGGACATCTTGCATAATCTGTGTTTACACAAGCTGTAACAACAAGGGATACACCTCTATTGAAAAGAAGACCAATGGCAGGTGAGGCCTTGTTCAATCGGTTAGTCGGGAATGCTAGAGTCTGATCTTGGAGGGCATGTGGTGTCCGACAAGTTAGATTTGGCAATCATTGTATCTGTGCCTCTCTCGGCTCTCAGATCCTAATCAACCAATTAAGACAACAATCAACCTACAATGTATGATAATTCAATGCGAATGTGCGAGTCAAAATTTATTTTTATTTCAACTCTGCAAAATATATGTGTATAGTGTATAAGTATGTAGAGTGTCGAAACACATAGACAATGGAGATATGGTTGTTATTGTTAATTAATGAAAATTAAACAATGCTTATTTTTGTGTTTTTCTACCTTTTTATGTTTTTTGTGGGTTTTTAACAATATCAATGTTTTTATGGATTTTTTATGTTATATATATTTTTTATGTTCTCAATTTTAGAAAAAAACATTTATTTTTAATTTTGCATATTTAAATTCCTATTTGTTTTAGATAAAATATGTATATATGTATATATCTATATACAAAAATAAGTATATTATAAATGATATATATGTGATATATAATAAATAAATGTATAAAATTATAGGAAATCTATACAAGAACATTTTTTTATTTTTTAAAGGTTTTAAATATATAATAAGTATTTATAAGTAATAATAGTAACAATAAGTAATATGCAAGTATTATTTAGTATATATAGTATATAGCGATTCTATAATATTAAATATAATTATATATAGTTAAAATTTACAAAATAAAATGTTTTTATGTTTTTATACTTCTTCTCTATTTTTGTGATTTTTTTAATAATTTTTACGAATTTGTATGTATTTTTAATTGATTTAAATATACAAAATAATGACTACAATATATAGGGTGAATAGTTTCAGGTTTTAAAATAGATAATAGGTCTGAAGATTCCCAAAAATATTTTTAGTATATACTATATAACATAATTAAATTATATAATAAAAAACTATTATTTGGATTTTTATAGAATGTTTAATGATTTTTATAGAGTTTTAGGGGTTTTCATTTTTTAGTTTTTTTTATAATATATATTTTTGGTTTTAGTCTGGAATTATAATATATATTATTATATACTATATATTTTTGGAATTTTTAAGAGATGTTTTGTAATTGTTTTGTATTTTTATTTATAAACAAGGGAAATATATCTCCTAAAGGATTTTAATAAATGCAAAATTTAGTAAAAAAACTAAATAAAATTAATGGCATAACCAAACATCTAATGAAGCATCTATGATAATTTTCCCAAATTTTTTAAGACACTAGAGCTATTTAATAAAAATGGACAAACATAAATAAAAATAAACGACCTAGATAGGGTCTTTTGAAATTAAAAATAAATACAAGGGCCTTGGTGCAAATAATCCCAAAAGTTGAGACGTATTCCACATTTTCATGACTAAATATAAATAACTAAACCCACAGGGGAATTAGTGCAAAATCATTGCCTCATGTGAATGGACACATGAGGTGAGCTGGCACGGACGTACGTGTAATATCAAATAAATCCAGGGGTCCAATACAATGTTTACATAAAGATTACTTTACAATAAATATTTACAAGACTACTTTATAAATACAAAAAATTAAGGGGATACTAATTAAATTACCCCTTTAAAGGTGCAGATCAAGCGCTGTTGTGTGCACTACATGGCCAATCAAGCGACTTTGAAGGACATCGGTTCTCCCAAGATCCAACGACTCTGATTAAACTCGACGCTTCTGGTGAATATGCAGTCCATCACTCTAAAAGTTGATAATAGAGCTTCATTCCTATGTAACTAGCTACATTTCATCATTTATTCTGCATTATTTTTATTCGTGCAATTGTAGATAATACTGGCATTTTAGCATGCATATTTGCATTTAATTGGAAGCCCAATTCTCTTGTAAATATCACTTGTATTATCATATTTCCTCCTATTTCTATTTACTTTTCACTAACTCATAATTGAATAAAATTAACTATATAGTGTACTTATTACTAACACTAATAAAGAAAAATACTAAAAAATTACTAACTTATAAATTTACCAAATAAAACGCAAACCCTAGTTCAAAACTAAAACACTTAAAATGTGAATATCTCTCTTATACAGTCTCCTATGGATTCATACTTACTTTTGAATTTATATACGTTAAACTATTTATGAAACAATACAAAATTCAAAAGAATCAGAGTCTGTATGTGAAACTTTGGTTTTGGGCTTGGGCCCCTATTGTATATTGTACATATTGATATATTTTGACCTTATTTTTTATGTATAAAAATAACTCTTATTGATTATTATTTTAGTAAAATTTGTAAAAATCAAAATAAATTTAAAGCAAAAATCAAAGAAAATAAATAAATCTAAGTTTATATACATTCTCCACATATGTCCTCTTTATTTTATTTCTTTATTTTTCTTAGTTATTTAAAATCCAAAAAATATATTAAGTTGTAAATATTTATTTTATATTTTCTCTAACTTTCTTTTGATTTTTATCTTATATAAAAATGCAAAAAAATCACAAAATATAAAAATGTGGTATTTTATATCTATAAGATATCACCAAAAATACTTTCCTTATAGATGATCTCTTTTGGTTTGGGTCCTTTATGAAAGTTGTAAATCTCATCGAGACGAACAACTTTCATGTTGGCCAGTTTTTTATTTAACTTCTTTTGCTATTTCTTTTTTATTTTTCTTTGGAAATAAATTTTTGATTTTTCTGGGAGCGATATGTGGCACCTCCCGGAGCAGCCACATGTAACCCCCATTTTTATTTGTTTTCTTTTATTTTTTTACTTATATTTATGTATTTATTTATTTTTTTTATTTCTGCTTTTATTTATTTTCATTTGTTTTATTTTATTTTATTTATTTATTTTATTTATTATTATTATTATTTATTTTATTTATTTATATTATTTTTTATTTTTAATTTATTTCTATTTTTCAATCTATTTTGTTTTTATTTTTTATTTCACCCCTCGTGGCCGCCCCTACACGCCACGTGGCGCGCTATCCTTCCCCTCTTCCTGCGGTTGACCCACAACCGCCCTCTATATGTTCTGCCTAGTGGTTGCACAACTGCCTCCCGTGCAACCATCAGCCATCTCTTTCACCCTCTTCTCTCCCAACCTCCCTGCAGGACCCGTGCCCTCTTCCCCTTCTCGCTAGTACGGCATGTTCCCTCTCCTTCTTCCCCCTCTCGCCCGCACGACCCGCAACCATCGCCCACCTCCTCCACTTCCTCCATCGACAACCCATATAGCCTTAGTCACGATAATCACAGTGCACCATCCGTCATTTGCG